>CM029020.1:14965051-15283406 GCA_016801055.1 Panax notoginseng
GAAAATTTATGAGAGATAAGATATTGCCGAATCTTGGGTTTTAAACCTCTCAGAAACATCCTCGTCATTCGTTCCTCATTCTCTACTAAATGAGGTGCAAACCTGGATAACTTTGCGAACTTCGCCTCGTATTGGGACACCGTCATGTTATTTTATTCTAATCTAATAAACTCTACCTCCTTCATATGACGAACACTTTCAGGAAAGTATTTGTCATTGAACAGTTTCTGAAATGTCTCCCAAGACATGCTAAGCGCGACTGGATGGGTACGTTTCACAGACTCCCACCAGTAGTCTGCCTCGCCACGGAACATAAAGGTGGCGAATGGAACCTTCTGTTCCTCCGTGCATCCCAAGACATCAAATATCTTGGTAATTTGCTTGACCCATGTCTCCGCCTTAATCGGATCCGGCTTTCCCCAGAATTTTGGTGGTCCCAACTCTTTGAACTGCTTGGCTGTGACAAACCGCGCGTTGTTATCATTTCTACCTGTATTCTGCACACGAGTCTCCCTCGTCTGATTTTGCATGAATAGCAAAAAGCTCCTAAACATTCCATGTAACGACCCCCAAATAGGTTCATTCCACCCAACCCATTCTGAGTCGTCAAATACATGGTACAGAAAATAACTACAACTTTATTACAACAATTGTCGTGCAAAATACAACAACACATATGCTGTGAGTTTGGATACAAATATATACCAAATGTGACTCATGTTCCAACCGTGGACATCACCTCACAATAACACCTTACATAAAGGTATAGTCAAAAACTGTTTTTAGAAATTAGAATCTTTGAGAAGTGCTCAAGGAAACCTTCGTACATGGGAGGCCACGCGTCTAGGTTATGATAGATATCATATGGTCACAGAATTATCCTTGGTTGACCCAATAGACCCCAAAAAAAAACGAGAAGATTACTATCATATTCTTTTCAATGGTGAGTCTTCTCTTGACTTATCATTATCTCCACTGTCTCTAATTGAGAATTATACTTCAAACAAACACCAAGATTATATAGGTAGTGCCCATAGATATACTCAGCAAGTGGATGAGCACAACCCTGTCTTATGATGACACGAGGTTGTATGTCGTTAGACATCTTGTATGATAGTGGCAACCCACCCTTCCAACGTTGGGTACACCTTACCCTATTGGATTCACCAAATATAACTACTAAATGAACTTTTCTATACTGCTTCGGGAGAACATCCACAGCTAGAGACCACCGTTCTATTTCCCCGTTACCCTCGCTCGACCCAGCTACACTCTTATTACCTGAAAGGAATTGTGAAGCAAAAGGGTGAGCACAACTAGCTCAGTAAAGAATATCATGACTAAAGATAATTCAATTATCAATAGCCTTCATCAACAATAAATCAGAGATTTAGAACATATGGTAAATGATAAAAATTTCAACCATAGTTGCAGCGGAACGAGCAATCCATTAGAAGAGTCAAATAGACTATAAAGTCTATTATCTTCTTCATGTTAAAAATCCACCAACAATATTTTATCCATGTAACATCACTCAACAGTTCCTTTCCACAATCATATGAATAACTCATAATCATAATTGTGACTATAAATTTTTCTTCGCACCCAGGACGAAGAATATTTTCATCACCTGTCTTTACCTGAAACATCAAAGATCATGGTTATATTCAACAACAGTTCATCTTTGCACTACAGGCCAAAGATATTCAACAACAGTTCATCTTTGCACTACAGGCCAAAGATATTCATC
Organism: Panax notoginseng; assembly: GCA_016801055.1. NCBI lineage: Eukaryota > Viridiplantae > Streptophyta > Magnoliopsida > Apiales > Araliaceae > Panax > Panax notoginseng. Next base: position 14,966,802 of record CM029020.1, read on the forward strand.
AACAATTCATATTTGCACTACAGGCCAAATATATTCATATCTCAAAGAAATATATAATCATTTCAGAATTTATATAAACAATAATTATAACCATGTTGATCAATTCACCTTTGCACTTAAGCTTAAGATATTCAATTATAAATTCAATGGTCATGATCATACCAGTCACAATTCAACTTTGCACTACAGGCCAAAGAGAACCCTAGTCATGATCATACCAATAATCTACCCATCTTTACACTCCAGTGAAAGAGAATTTCAACATCAGGGTTATAAAAATGTTATATATGATGATAAACATAATATGATCAACATATAGTTTTAATCTCAAGAGTAATATTCGTAACTCATGAATAGTAACCCCGACACAAAAGATAGAAATTTTACAATAAAATTCATACCAATATTTCGGTATAATGATATTGAAAGAATAACATTACTTAAATTTATAAACAATTTATTTTAATTGTTTACACTTTACTAATTAATGCATTTAATCATCATAAAATGCCAACTCTTACAATTTCATCATCAATAACCAAAACCCTCATCAAAAATCTGCATATACCTCATATAGGATTCTCAAGCCATAAAATCCTATTTTCCAATTTTCTTTCTTCACAAAAAATATTTAATTCATTTACTCATAACTAGACCATTTTCATGAAAAATACCAAATCAGTTCCAAAAATATTTCTTTTCTGGGATTTAGCATAATATAGTCCCATAGTGAACATATATTTTTCTCAGAATTTTTAAAAGTCATTTACTATTTTTCATATGGCCAAAATAGTCGAATATTTAGACATTTGTCAAAAATTGTACTTTTGTCTAAAAATTCTGAAATTTACAGAGTATACTTCTATCATATACATGTACTCCCAATAAAAATTTTATCAATTTTGGAGTTAACCACAAGAAATTATAAGCAGTTACTTTTAAAATAGTCTTTTCTCATAAAATTCATAACTCTCAATCTATACATCCAAAAATCACCATTTTTGGACACAATCAAGAAAACTCATCAAAATATCATTTCAAATTTTTCCAGAATTTTTGAAGTTCAGAAAAATTACGAAACTGAAAATCATAACAACCCTTAAAATCCCTTACTATCCCTTACTATCCCTTACAATCCCTTACTATCCCTTACCTCAAAAGAGCAGTACTTCTGACTGGATATCGGATATGATGCTGAAGGAAACTTGCACTGATGAATAGCAACTCACCAAGTATCTAAAAACTCACAAAATATACTTCATAATATAGAGAGAGAAAGAGAGAAAGCTTATGTTTCTGGTGTGATTTTCAATTCTAACTTAGCCCTCTATTTATAGGAAAATTTTGGTAGGTTTGACCTGCAACCTGATGGCTTTACCTGCTACTATTCCCACCCACCACATTTGAAATATAATTCAGCACATTTCTTCACCAACCACAAGTGGGGCCCACCAATTCTAGAATTTTCCACCAAAATGATAAACTCCGAAAATTTAATAATTTCTGAACCAGTCATCTCGTAAAATTCATAACAAATCATACGTTCATCTTTAACGGTTCAAAATTTGTGGGCATATACTCAACTTATATATGTATAACATATCCAAAAATTACCACGATCCAACGGTCGGATTAAAAATTATAACCCCCGCAAAATATCTCAAAAACCCTGATTTTTAATACCTCCATTCCGACAAAAATACGGATAAAAATCTCAACATTAACTCCTTCATTTTTTAACCACAAAAATATATCCCTCATTTATATCCCCATAAAATAAATATTTTCTTATCATATGAATCAATAATTAACTATTCACAAATAATATTACAGAATCACATTTATGACAACCAGGCCGTTCCCAGGAAAGAGGGGGCTTTCCAATAAGGATTTCTCCTTACTGGCGCGCAATTAGATGACCAAACCTCTCCTTAGACAGAACTTTCTAGACATTGCCAATAATGCTATCTAATAATATTATTCAAATAATATGAATTATTGATCTGATAATAGAAAATACTGTGCAGCAACAATTATTGAAACAAAAATAATATAAAATATCAACGCAGCAATTATTGAATCAATAAAGTAAAATATTGAACAGTAATTACTGTAACAATTATTGAGTAGTGCCTTCTTACGTAAGAATCAATAATTTTAAAAATACTGTGCAATACCGTGTGCTACTGTGCAATAACGAATATTACTGTATTTTAACCAACGGGTATTCCAACAGTGTTAACGGTAACAACTACACCGTTATTTGTAAAAACTCAAATTTGTCGTTTTCTTCACCCGACAGTTATTCGTTATAGGGCCCACAAATAGTTGCGCCGTCGTACGAATATTCCCCGACAGAAAGAATATTTCACGACCAAACGAATATTCCCCGACAACAATGATTATTTTATAATTAACCACTTGCGTATTTTGAAAAAAAATTCATATATCACCCTTAACTTTAACTTTTATCAATTTAACCATTTACTGAATAGTAATTATATGAAAAATTGAATACTTTTATTTCATAAAATTCGGGGTCTTACATTCCATCATTCATCATTTGCTCGGTAACGTTGTTCACAGGAGGAACATTGCCAGCCTTTTGCACGTTCTCCTCGTTGGTGAGTACAGGTGTCTCCACCGTCTCATTTACTCCACTGTTAACATTCTTAGTCAACATTCTCAAACACTGCCATAAAATAAGGGTTAATTTAATAAATTAACATATCACATAATATCCCTATATTATGACCGACCAACAAATAAGCTTAGGTAGGACACACTAGCGAAGGATTTACTCGTCTCTCCCCTCCTAGTCCTATTCCCCGATCTCCGCCAGAGATCATATCCCTAGGCTCTGATACCAACTGTGACGCCCCCAAAATAGGTCCAATCCATCCAACCCATTCCGAGTCGCCAAATACATGGTACAGAAAATAACTACAACTTTATTATTACAATTGTCGTGCAAAATACGACAACACATATACTGTGAGTTTAAATACAAATATTGTCATCTAGACAGTATTCATACTCAACTAAGAACTCATTATACTTATTAATACACTATTTTACAAAATAGTGAGGACTACTAAAATAACTGTCTTGAACCATCATTCCACACCCCGACTAGTACTCGCTACATTTTCACCTCCTGAGAAGAAAATGGAACAACAAGGAAAAGGGTGAGCTCAACTAGCCCAGTAAAGAATATTATGACTAAGATAATATACAACAAATTATCGTTAGTCTTCAACATGGAAAAATCTAATAGAATACAATAGACAACAACTTTTAAATCAATATTCGCAGCGGAAAATAATAATTCATAGAAGAGTTACGTAGAGAATGAAATCTACGATTATCTATGAATTTAAAAGCATATCTTCAACATTTTATTCCTGTAACATCAATCAATAAATATCTTGAATCAAATAGTCATCTTTACACTACAGGCCAAAGATATTCATCAGTTGATCATGTTCACCTCAACACCTGTTCATCTTTGCACTACGGGCCAAAGATATTCATCAGAAATCATTCATCTTTGCACTACAGGCCAAAGATATTCAGTTATATCATCATTTAGGACTGAGGATGATGAAAAATATTTTAAAGGAAACGAATCCAGTGAAACAAAATAATAAATATTAAGGATTCGTATTTCAGCTATTCCATATCCAAAAATACCTCATAAATAATCATAGTGAAGTAAAATTTAAGAATGATCAAAACATGGATACAATTAAAGCTAGTATCCAGAATAGATATTTGGACGAAAAGAAAAAATTTTCATTTTTCGGTGAATAGTAACTCGTGAATAGTAACCCCGACATGAAAAGTTCTAAATTTGATAAAAATTCAGATCAATACTTCGGCATAATGATATTGAAGAAAATAATATCATTTAAGAAGAAATAACATCCCTTACCTCAGCAAAAACAGTACTTCTAGTTGAAACACCGGATATAGGCTATGACTTGAACTTACACCGTATAGCAATACTCAAAGTATTAGAATACTCACAAGAATACGCTCACTAATATAGAGAGAGAAATAGAGAGAAACTTGTGTTTCTGGTGTAATTTTCAATTCTAACCTAAGCACCCTATTTATAGGAAAATGCTTAGAACACCAAAGCAGAAAATTGAATATAATAATATTATATTTATAAAATTGTCAAGCCCACCTCTTGAAATCTGATTTCAGCTCATTGCACATGTTTAATGCAGCCCAACAAGCAAAAAAAACGATTTTGTAAATAAGAATAATTAAAACTTTCAAAAACCAATTATTTTGGAACTTCAGAACTTCAATAATTCATAATAAATAGTCATTTCATCAGAAAATTCGAATCTCACGAGTTTTTATAGGAAATTCAATTCTCTACAACTTTGTAGAAGAAAGTTTTTCCAAATTCTAAACAGAAATTGACCGAAATCCACAAACGGGCAATTTTACAGTCAATAATAATTTTTCGGTCAAGAATTGTGTCCACCAACACACAAAATATGTGTTAATCATTTAATACCACAAAAATACTCTTCCTCCTCATATACTCATATATCCCACATTCATTATAAAAATATCACCATCAATATATTATTAAAATAATATATTTAAATGAATTATTTTATCAGAAAAGGATAAAATATTAATTTTCAACAATTGTTACATTAAAAATTTTCTCCATCTATATCCACATAAAATCAATATTTTCCTCATCATATAAATCAATAATTAATTATAAATAATATTACAGAATCACAGTACTGACAACCAGGCCGTTCCCAGGAAAGAGGGGGCTTTCCAATAAGGATCTCTCCTTACTGGCGCGCAATTAGATGACCAAACCTCTCCTTAGACAGAACTTTCTAGACATTGCCAATAATGTTATCTAATAATATTATTCAGATAATATGAATTATTGTTCCGATAATAGAAAATACTGTGTAGTGACAATTATTAAAACAACAGTAATATAAAATATCAACGCAGCAATTATTGAATCAATAAAATACAATATTGAACAGTAATTACTGTAACTATTATTGAGTAGCGCCTTCTTACGTAAGAATCAATAATTGGTGCAATACCGTGTGCTACTGTGCAACAACGCGTATTACTGTGTTTTAATCACCGGGTATTCCAACAGTATTAACGGTAACAACTACGCTGTTATTTATAAACAACTTATTTTTGTCGTTTTCTTCATCCAATCGCTTTCCGTTATGGGGCCCACACAAGGCTGCGCCGTCGTACGAATATTCCCCGACAACAAGAATATTCCACGACCAAACAGATATTCCCCGACAACAATGAATATTTTAGGACCACTTGCTTATTTAAAATATTTGCGCATTTTACCCATAACTAACCACATTATTCAAATCAACCCTTACTATTTTAAAATAATAAATAGAGGAATTTAAATTTCATTTATTAATAATTTGGGGTCTTACAATAATAGACATCTTGGATAAAAAGGAAAAATTTTATTTTTTGGTGAATAGTGTCGTATTCGTGAATAGTGTCGTATACGTGAATAGTATCGTATACGTGAATAGTAACCCCTACACAAAAAATTTTAAATTTGATAAAAAAACTCATATCAATATTTCAGCATAATGATATTGAAGAAAATAATATCATTTAAGAAGAAAATAATATCCCTTACCTCAAAATAACCGTACTTCTGACTGAATATCGGATATGAGGCTGAATAAAACTTGTGTTGAATAGCAACTTTCAAAGTATCTAAATACTCATAAAATACACTCAATAATCTAGAGAGAGAAAGAGAGAAAACTTATGAATTCTGGTGTGATTTTCAATTCTAACTTAGCCCTCTATTTATAGAAAAATGTTAGCACATCGAAGCAGACTTAACCTGCAACATGATGGCTTTACCTGCTATTATTTCTACCCACCACATTTGAATAAAAATCTCAGCACATTTCTTTACCAACCAAGAGTGGGGCCCACCAATTCTAAAATTTTCTACCAAAATGACTAACTTCGAAAATTCAACAATTTCTGAACCAGTCATCTCGTAAAATTCATAACAAATCATACGTTCATTTTTAACGGTTCAAAATTTGTGGACATATACTCAACTTATATATGTATAACATATCCAAATATTACCACGATCCAACGGTCGGATTAAAAATTATAACCTTCACAAAATATCTCAAAAACCCTAATTTGATTTTCAATACCTCCGTTCCGACAAAAATACAGATAAAACATCTCAACATTAACTCCTTCATTTTTAACAACAAAAATATATCCCTCATTTATATCCACATAAAATAAATATTTCCTTATCATATGAATCAATAATTAATTATTCACAAATAATATTACAGAATCACATTTATGACAACCAGACCGTTCCCAGGAAAGAGGGGGCTTTCCAATAAGAATTTCTCCTTACTAGCGCGCAATTAGATGACCAAACCTCTCTTTAGACAAAACTTTTTAGACATTATCAATAATGCTATCTAATAATATTATTTAAATAATATGAATTATTGATCTGATAATAGAAAATACTGTGCAACAATAATTATTGAAACAACAATAATATAAAATATCAACGCAGCAATTATTGAATCAATAAAATAAAATATTGAACAGTAACTACTGTAACAATTATTGAATAGTGTCTTTCTTCGTAAGAATTAATAATTCTAAAATACTGTGCAATTCGTGTGCTACTGTGCAACCACGCGTATTACTGTATTTTAACCACCGGGTATTCCAACAGTGTTAACGGTAACAACTACGCCGTTATTTATAAAAATTTAATTTTTGTCGTTATCTTCATCCAATCGTTTTTTGTTATGAGGCCCACAAATAGTTGCGCCGTCGTACGAATATTCTCCGACAGAAAGAATATTCCACGACCACACGAATATTTACCAACCAAAAATGAATATTTTATAACCACTTGCTTATTTAAAATATTTGCGTATTTTACCCATAACTAACCACATTAATCAAATCAACTCTTTCTATTTCAAAATAATAAATAGAGGAAATTTAATTTTATTTTTTAATAAGTTAGGGTCTTACAACCTCTCCTCCTTATGAAATTTCGTCCTCAAAATTGACGTTGTACCTGGTGTTTCGAAAAGGTGAGGATACCTCGCTTTCATTTCTGATTTCAACTCCTAAGTCATTTCTTCAATAGCATGGTTTCTCCACAAAACCTTAACTTGTGGTATAACCTTCGTGCATAGGACATGTTCTTTCCTATCCAATATCTTAACAGGTACTTCCTCGTACGTTAAATCTTCGGCTATCTCGTCTGGTTCTAACGCAATAATATGATTCGAGTCGTCCACATATTTACGTAACATCGATACGTGAAAAACGTTATGAACACACGACATACTTAGCGTTAAGGCGAGTCTATAGGCCACAGTTCCTACTCGATCGAGGATTTCAAAAAAATCGAAGGCTTGAGCTTTCTTCTCTTCATCGACTCTTACTTCTAGAATAACACATTCTTGCACCTTCTTCTTTATATTCATCAGCTCCAGGTCTGTAGCTTGAGCGGCTTTAACGTTATCGATTAAAGTCGATTTTACTTGTATATCATCACGTGGGTCCCTAGAGTCATTAACTCTATCTCTATCATTTATAAATTATACAAAATAGGTCTTTGTGTTCAACAATATCGCACTCATACTCGCGTACAATCTTCTACTGAACGCGTCAGCTACCACGTTCGCTTTTCTAGGATGGTATGGTCAGAACAGGTTCCGAATGAGTCGCCTCTTGAGCTATTAGAAAATCTTCTCACATTCCTCGCTCCATACGAATTTTGTATCTTTCTGAGTCAGCTAAGTTAACGGAGTAGCGATTCGAGAAAATCCTTCCACGAATCTCCGATAGTAACCAGTTAAGCCCTGAAAGCTACGTACTTTGGTCACCGACTTCGGTTGCTCTCAATTATGATTCATATCCCAATCTTGGATAGCACGTCACAATGGCACCTATTGTTTTACCACCACACAAATATAGAGTCCCTTACGGAGAGTCTGGCTTTGGTGCATTCCACAAAGGAAGTCACCAGATAGAGGCTCGGGTACCAACTTCTATAGTTGAGTTTTTAACACCTGAAGTTCAATAGGAGCTATTCAATATGAGATTTTAAAAATGGGTTTTGTATCGGGTTGAAGATCAATACAAAAATTCAATATCACGCTCTGGGTTAGGCCAGGAAATTCACTAACAATAGAAATATCATTCAAATCTGACGTATTTTTGTTCAAGTCCATGACATGGGCTAAGAAAGCTTGACATCCGTTTTTCAATAAACGAATGGCTTTATGGCTTCATATGACGAATACTTTCAGGAAAGTACTTGTCATTAAATAGTTTCTGAAACGTTTCCCTAGACATATTGAGTGCGTCAGGCTGGGTACGCTTCACAGACTCCCACCAGTAGTCTGCCTCACCGCGGAACATAAAGGTGGCGAATGGAACCTTCTGTTCCTCCGTGTATCCCAAGACATCGAATGTCTTGGTAATTTGCTTGACCCACGTTTCCACCATGATCGGATCCGGCTTTCCCTTAAATTCTGGTGGTCCCAATTCTTTGAACTGCTTGGTTGTGACAAACCGCGCGTTGTTATCATTTCCACCCGTATTCTGCACACGAGTCTCCCTCGTCTGATTTTGCATGAACTGCAAAAAGCTCCTAAACATTCTATCATTCATCGTTTGCTCGGTAACGTTGTTTACAGGAAGAATATTGCCTTCCTGTTGCACGTTCCCCTGGGTAGTGATTAAAGGTGTCTCCACAGTCTCATTCACTCCATTGTTAACGTTCTCTGCTGCCATTCTCAAATACTGCCACAAAACAAGCGTTAATTGACATGTCACATATTATCCCTATATCTGACCGACCAAATAATTATCAAATAAACTTATTCAGGTCATACTAGCGAAGGACTTCCCCGTCTCTCTCCTCCAAGTTCTTGTCTCACATCTCAGCTAGGGATCATATCCCTAAGCTTTGATACCAACTGTGACGCCCCCAAAATAGGTATACAACACCTATTCTGAGTCGCCAAATACATGGTACAAAAAGTAAACTACAACTTTAATAATACAATTATCGTGCAAAATACGACAACACATAGTGTGAGTTTAAATACAAATATTGTCTTCTAGACAATATTCACACTCAAGTAAGTCCTCATTACAATTTTTCAAACACTATTTTACAGAAATAGTGAGGACAGCTAAAATATCTTTCTAAAAACATCACTCCATACCCCGACTAGATCCTGCTATGTTCTCACCTCCTGAAAAGAAAAATGGAACAAAAAGAAAAAGGGTGAGCTCAACTAGCCCAGTAAAGAATATTATGACTAAGATAATATACAACAAATTATCATTAGTATTCAACAGGGAAAAATCTGATAGAATATAATCGACAACAAGTTTTAGATCAACAACTGCAGCGGAAACAGCAAACCATTAGAAGAGTCAAGTAGAGAAAGAATTCTACTATCATCTAAGATTTAAAAGTCTATCATCAATATTTTATCCCTGTAACATCAATTAATAATCATCTTTAACCAAATATTCATCTTTGCACTACATGCCAAAGATATTCATTTGTAACACCAGTCGATCATGTTCATCTCAACACCTGTTCAACTTTGCACTACAGGCCAAAGATATTCATCAGGTAATCATACATCTTTGCACTACAGGCCAAAGATATTCAGTAATATCATCATTCAGGACTGAGGATGATGAAAAATATTTTAAAGAAAATGAATCAAGTGAGACAGAAGGACAAATAGTAGGGAATAGTGTCGTATTTGTCCTTCTGTCTCACTGGATTCATTTTTTTTAAAATATTTTTCATCATCCTCAGTCCTGAATGATGATATTACTGAATATCTTTGGCCTGTAGTGCAAAGATGTATGATTACCTGATGAATATCTTTGGCCTGTAGTGCAAAGATGAACAGGTGTTGAGATGAACATGACCGACTGGTGTTACAAATGAATATCTTTGGCATGTAGTGCAAAGATGAATATTTGATTAAAGATGGTTATTGATTGTTGTTACAGGGATAAAATATTGATGATTGACTTTTAAATCTTAGAAGATAGTAGAACTCATTCTCTACTTGACTCTTCTAATGGTTTGTTGTTTCCGCTGCAGTTGTCGATCTAAAACTTGTTGTATATTATATTCTATCAGATTTTTCCCTGTTGAATACTAATGATAATTTGTTGTATATTATCTTAGTCATAATATTTTTTACTGGGCTAGTTGAGATCACCTTTTTCCTTTTTGTTCCATTTTTCTTCTCAGAGGTGAGAACATAGCAGGATCTAGTCGGGGTATGGAGTGATGGTTCTAGAAAGATATTTTAGCAGTCCTCACTATTTCTGTAAAATAGTGTTTGAATAATTGTAATGAGGACTTATTTGAGTGTGGATATTGTCTAGAAGACAATATTTGTATTTAAACTCTCAGTATGTGTTGTCGTATTTTGCACGACAATTGTATTATTGAAGTTGTAGTTTGCTTTTTGTACCATGTATTTGGCGACTCAGAATGGGTGTTGTATACCTATTTTGGGGGCGTCACAGTTGGTATCAGAGCTTAGGGATATGATCCCTGGCTGAGATGTGAGACAAGAACTAGGAGGAGAGAGACGGTAAATTCCTTCGCTAGTATGATCTGACTAAGTTTATTTGGTCGGTCAGAGTATAGGGATAATATATGACATGACTATTAACCCTTGTTTTATGGCAGTATTTAAGAATAACAGCTGAGAACGTTAATAATGGAGTAAATCAGACCGTGGAGACACCTTTGATCACCACCCAGGGGAACATGCAACAGGAAGGCAATATTCCTCCTGTAAAAAACGTTACCGAGCAAACGATGAATGATGGAATGTTTATGAGCTTTGTGCAGTTCATGCAAAATCAGACGAGGGAGACTCGTGTGCAGTATACGGGTGGAAATGATAACAACGCGCGGTTTGTCACAGCCAAGCAGTTCAAAGAATTGGGACCACCAGAATTTAAGGGAAAGTCGGATCCGATCATGGCGAAAACGTGGGTCAAACAAATTACCAAGATATTCGATGTCTTGGAATGCACGGAGGAACAGAAGGTTACATTCGCCACCTTTATGTTTCGCGGTGAGGCAGACTACTAGTGGGAGTCTGTGAAGCGTACCCAGCCTGACGTACTAAATATGTCCTGGGAAACATTTCAGAAACTGTTGAATGACAAGTACTTTTCTGAAAGTATTCGTCATATGAAGGAGGTGGAGTTTATCAGACTGGAACAAAACAACATGACGGTGTCCCAGTACGAGGCGAAATTTACAGAGTTATCCAGGTTTGCACCTCATTTGGTCGAAAATGAGGAACGAATGACAAGGATGTTTCTGAGAGGTCTAAAACCCGAGATTTGGCAATATCTTACCTCTCATAAATTTTCTTTATATTCAGATGTTGTAAACAGGGCTCAATTATTAGAGCGAGATAATTAGTATGTGCAACCGAGGGACCACAACTAGGGTTATACCGGAGGCGGCAGTCATCGAAGCAATGAAAACCAGCAGGGAGGAAAACATTCGAACAAAAGTGGTAACCACTCTGGTGGTAATCGTGGCCGTGATAATAGAAGGAGCGAGTCGGGAGGAGATTTCAAGAAGAGAAGGTACAACAATGATAACGTGAACACGTCAGGATAAACATCAACTGCTTTTAGGGGAGGAGAACGAGCACCGGTCGTTTGTTATAAATGCGGGAAGGAGGGACACATCAACCCAAACTGCCCACAACAGTTCAAGGTATGTTATAACTGTGGAAAGGAAGGTCATATAGCTAAAGATTGTCTTGTTGCGAAACCAAGTTCAACGGGGATAGTGACTCCGAAGGCTGTTCTGGACAAGTCAAAGTCGGTGATTCCTGGAAGGGTGTTTGTCGTGACTGCCCAAAACACGAATAACCCAAACGAGGTGATCACGGATAAGCTAATCATAAACTCTTGTGAAGTTTATACCTTATTAGATACCGGTTCTGCCCATTCTTTTATCTCTCCTGCTTGTGCTCAACGTTTAAACTTGACTCCAGAGAAATTAAACTTTGACCTATCTGTGGAGACTCCGTTAGGAGAAACTTTCATTACATCTATAGTTTATAAATCTTGCTTAATCCAAGTTGGCATAATCACATTACCTGTTGACCTTATCTCTTTAAAGATACTTGCTTTTGATGTGATTTTAGGAATTGATTGGTTAACTACTCATCATTCCAAAATTGATTATTTTCGTAAGGTTGTTAGTTTTCATATTCCTAACCAACCTGTTATGCGAATTCAAGCAACCAAACCACTAAAATCAATCGCTGTCATATCAAGCGATAAAGCCATTCGTTTATTGAAAAACGGATGTCAAGCTTTCATAGCCCATGTTATGGACTTGAACAAAAACACGTCAGATTTGAATAATATTTCTGTTGTTAGTGAATTTCCTGACGTATTTCCTGAAGAACTTCCCGGACTACCCCCAGAGCGTGAAGTTGAATTCTTTATTGACCTTGAACCTGGTACAAAGCCCATTTCTAAAACCCCATATCGAATGGCTCCTATTGAACTTCAGGAGTTAAAGGTTCAACTACAGGAGTTGTTGGACATCGATTTTATTCGTCCTAGTACATCTCCTTGGGGTGCTCCTGTGTTATTCGTAAAGAAGAAAGACGGGAGTATGCGACTTTGTATCGACTACCGAGAATTGAATCATGTCACTATCAAGAATAGGTATCCGCTACCTCGCATTGATGACCTGTTTAACCAGTTGCAAGGAGCACAATTCTTTTCAAAGATCGATCTTCGTTCTGGATATCATCAGCTGAAGATTAAAACTGAGGATATTCCAAAGACTACCTTCAGAACTCGGTACAGGCATTATGAATTCTTAGTCATGTCTTTTGGATTGACTAATGCTCCTGCTGCCTTCATGGATATGATGAACCGTGTATTCAAAGAATATTTAGATCAGTTCGTTGTTGTCTTTATTGATGACATCCTCATCTATTCCAAAAGCCGTGAAGATTATGAGCGCCATTTAAAGCTGGTGTTGCAAAGGCTTCGTGAAAATAAGCTATATGCCAAATTGAAGAAATGCGAGTTCTGGCTTGAGGAAGTAGCATTCCTTGGGCACGTGGTGTCAAAACATGGAGTATCTGTCGACCCGACGAAGATTGAAGCCATACAAAGTTGGGAGCAACTGAAGTCGGTGACCGAAGTACGTAGCTTTCTGGGCTTAGCTGGGTATTACCGGAGTTTCGTGGAAGGATTTTCTAGAATCGCTACTCCGTTAACTCAGCTGACTCGGAAGGATACAAAATTCAGTTGGAGCGAGGATTGTGAGAAGAGTTTTCAAGAACTCAAGAGGAGACTCATTTCGGCACCTGTTCTGACAATACCATCTGGTTCGGATGGATTTGTTATCTACAGCGATGCTTCAGGCAAAGGGTTAGGATGTGTTCTCATGTAACATGGGAAAGTCATAGCCTATGCCTTGCGACAACTCAAAGAATATGAGAGGAATTATCCTACTCATGATTTGGAGTTGGCAGCAGTTGTTTTCGCGTTGAAGATTTGGAGACACTACCTGTATGGGGAGAAAGTGGAGATCTATACGGATCATAAAAACCTCAAATATTTCTTCACCCAAAAGGAACTCAACATGCGGCAACGACGTTGGCTTGAGCTGTTGAAAGATTACGATCATACCATCCAATATCATCCTGGAAAAGCGAACGTTGTAGCTGACGCATTGAGTAGAAGATCATACGCGGGTACGAGTGCAATGGTGTTAACACAAAGGCCCATTTTGTATGATTTACAAAGTATGGAGATAGAGATGAAGGCTCCAAGTACCCACATGATGATATCAAATATACGAGTAGAACCGACTTTAATTGATAAAGTTAAAGCCGCTCAAGCTACGGACATGGAGCTGATGCGTATGAAGAAAAAAGTGCAAGAAGGTGCTATTCCAGAAGCAAGAATCGATGAAGAAGGAATACTTCGAGTCAACTCCAGACTTTGTGTTCCTAACAATTTTAACTTGAAGCATAGAATCATGATGAAGGCACACAACACACCGTTTGTAATCCATCCTGGGAGTACCAAAATGTATCACGATCTTCGACATACATTTTGGTGGAGCAATATGAAAAGAGAGATCGCGGAGTTTATCTCGGTGTTTAACTTGTTAACGTGTAAAAGCGGAGCATCAAGTACCAAAGGTTCCATTGCAACCACTTGAGATTCCGAAATGGAAGTGAGAACACATTACTATGGATTTTGGTACGGGTCTTCCCAAGGTTTCTCAAGGCATAGATGCGATTTGGGTCATTGTTGATAGATAGTACCAAGTCTGCTCATTGCTTACCTATACGTGAGACTTATTCCCTTGAACGTCTTGCTAGTATGTACGTGAATGAGATTGTGAAATTGCATGGCATGCCAGTATCCATAGTTTCGGATCGTGACCCAAGATTCACTTCACGATTTTGGGTTAGTTTACAGAAAGCTATGGGCACGGATTTACGATTAAGTTCAGCATACCATCCTCAAACGGACGGGAAATCAGAGAGGACTATTCAAACCCTTGAAGATCTATTAAGACTCTGTGTTCTAGATTTCAAAGGAAGTTGGGATAAGTACTTGCCACTGGTGGAATTCTCCTACAAAAACAGTTATCAGGCAAGTATAGGTATGGCTCCATTTGAAGCCTTGTATGGACGAAAGTGTCGTTCTCCAGTATGCTGCGACGAGGTGGGTGAAGCAACGTTGTTGGGACCAGAATTGGTACGCATAACTACAGATAAGATCCAAACGATTCGACAACGTATACAAATGTCACAGGATCGACAAAAGAGTTATGCGGATCTTCATCGAAAGGATGTAGAATTTAGTATTGGGGATCATGTATTGTTACGTGTTGCACCATGGAAAGGAGTTACAAAATTTGGAAAGAGAGGAAAGCTCAATCCACGATTTGTTGGTCAATTTGAAATTCTTGACCGAATAGGAAATGTGGCATATCGACTCGCATTACCTCCAAGCATGTCTCGTGTTCATAATTTTTTCACATATATGTGCTTCGTAAATATGTGAAAGACCCAAACCACATAATTGAGTTAGAACCAGACGAGATAGCCGAAGATTTAACGTACGAGGAGATACCTGTTAAGATCTTGGATAGGAAAGAGCATGTTCTACGCACGAAGGTTATACCACAAGTTAAGTTTTTGTGGAGAAACCATGCTATTGAAGAAATAACTTGGGAGTTAGAATCAGAAATGAAAGCGAGGTATCCTCACCTTTTCGAAACACCAGGTACGTACGTCAATTTCGAGGACGAAATTTCATAAGGAGGGGAGGTTGTAAGACCCCAACTTGTTAATAAATAAAATTAAATTTCCTCTATTTATTATTTTGAAATAGAAAGGGTTGATTTGATTAATGTGGTTAGTTATGGGTAAAATGCGCAAATATTTCAAATAAGCAAGTGGTTATAAAATATTCATTTTTGGTCGGTGAATATTCGTTTGGTCGTGAAATATTCTTACTGTCGGGGAATATTCGTACGACGGCGCAGTCTTGTGTGGGCCCCATAACAGAAAGCGATTGGATGAAGAAAACGACAAGTATAAGTTGTTTATAATTAACGGCGTAGTTATTACCGTTAATACTGTTGGAATACCTGGTGGTTAAAATACAGTAACACACGGTATTGCATCAATTGTTGATTCTTACGTAAGAAGGCACTACTCAATAATTGTTACAGTAGTTACTGTTCAATATTTTATTTTATTGATTCAATAATTGCTGCGTTGATATTTTATATTATTATTGTTGCTGCACAGTATTTTTCATTATCATATCAATAATTCATATTATTTAAATAATATTATTAGATAGCATTATTGGCAATGTCTAGAAAGTTCTGTCTAAGGAGAGGTTTGGTCATCTAATTGCGCGCTAGTAAGGAGAAATCCTTATTGGAAAACCTCCTCTTTCCTGGGAACGGCCTGGTTGTCATAAATGTGATTCTGTAATATTATTTGTGAATAATTAATTATTGATTCATATGATAAGGAAATATTTATTTTATGTGGATATATTTATTGTGGTTAAAAATGAAGGAGTTAATGTTGAGGTGTTTTATCAGTATTTTTATCGGAATGGAGGTATTAAAAATCAAATCAGGGTTTTTTGAGAAATATTGCGGGGGTTATAATTTTTAATCCGACCGTGGATCGTGGTAATTTTTGGATATGTTATTCATATATAAGTTGAGCATATGTCCACAGATTTTGAACCGTTAAAAATGAATGTATGATTTGTTATGAATTTTACGAGATGACTGGTTCAGAAATTATAGAAGTTGCGAAATTTGTCATTTTGGCGAAAAAGTTTAGAATTGGTGGGCCCCACTTTTGGTTGGTGAAAATGTGCTGAGATTTTTATTCAAATGTGGTGGGCTTGAATAGTAGCAGGTAAAGCCATCAGGTTGCAGGTTAAGTCTGCTTCGGCGTGCTAACATTTTCCTATAAATAGAGGGCTAAGTTAGAATTAAAAATCACACCAGAAACAAGTTTTCTCTCTTTCTCTCTCTCTCTAGATTATTGAGTGTATTTTGTGAGTATTTAGATACTTTGAGAGTTTCTATTCATCAGAGCAAGTTTCTTTCAGCCTTATACCGGTATTCCGACCAGAAGTACTGATATTTTGAGGTAAAGGATATTATTTTCTTCTTAAATGATATTATTTTCTTCAATATCATTATGCTGAAATATTGATATAAACTTTTTATCAAATTTAGAATTTTTTGTGTCGGAATTACTATTCACGTATACGACATTATTCACGTATACGGTATTATTCACGAATACGACACTATTCATCGAAAAATAAAAAATTTTCTTTTTGTCCAAGATGTCTATTATGGTTACTATCTTTGATTGTATCCATGTTTTGATCTTTATTTTTGAATTCTGTTTCACAATTGATTATTATAAAGTATTATTGATCTTGGATAAACTGTTATACGAATCCCTACTATTTGTCCTCCTGTCTCACTGGATTCATTTTCTTTAAGATATTTTTCATCTTTCTCAATCCTAAATGATGGCATTACTGAATATCTTTGGCCTGTAGTGCAAAGATGTATGATTACCTGATGAATATCTTTGGCCTGTAGTGTAAAGATGAACAGATGTTGAGATGAACATGACCGACTGGTGATACAAATGAATATCTTTGGCCTGTAGTGCAAAGATGAATATTTGATTAAAGATGGTTATTGATTGTTGTTACATGGATAAAATATTGATGATGGACTTTTAAATCTTAGAAGATAGTAGAACTCATTCTCTACTTGACTTTTCTAATGGTTTGTTGTTTCCGCTGCAGTTGTTGATCTAAAATTTATTGTCGATTATATTCTATCAGATTTTTTCCTGTTGAATACTAATAATAATTTGTTGTATATTATCTTAGTCATAATATTTTTTACTGGGCTAGTTGAGCTCACCCTTTTTCTTTTTGTTCCATTTTTCTTCTCAAGAGGTGAGAACATAGCAGGATCTAGTCGGGGTATGGAGTGATGGTTCTTGAAAGATATTTTAGCAGTCCTCATTATTCCTGTAAAATAGTGTTTGAATAATTGTAATGAGGACTTATTTGAGTGTGGATATTGTCTAGAAGATAATATTTGTATTTAAACTCACAGTATGTGTTGTCGTATTTTGTACGACAATTGTATTATTGAAGTTGTAGTTTACTTTTTGTATCATGTATTTGGCGACTCAGAATGGGTGTTGTATACCTATTTTGGGGGCGTCACAGTTGTCTCTTTTTAATAATTTAAAATTTTAACTTAAGTTTAGTCGGATATATAAATCAAAAATGAAAAAAAAAATCAATTATCATGTGCAAAACATTCTATATATATACTCCCTCCTATTCAGATTAAATGACGTTTTAGGGAGTTTAATTTTATTCTATATAAGTGTCGTTTTGGAATCTCTATGTAATATTGCACTATTTTTTTACTAATTTACCCATCTATTTAATATGCTTAGTAAATGCAATTGTGAAGAGAGAAATAATTAATTAGGGATAATTGTGGAGAATCAGAAGAGACAATTATAGAGAGAAAAATAATTAATTAGAGACATAAAAGATATTTTGTGTTATTTTTTAATAAATGTGCTTAATTCTAAAATATTATTTAATTTAAATAGAAGGGAGTATAATTTATAATGAAATCTTGTAGGACAAACTAAAACATTGGAGTTAAAAATTACTTTTTTTTTTGCATGTTGCAAACGAGTCAAACAATGTAATGGAACGTGTTGGGAAACATCTGACGTAAAATTACGCGGAATTTGATTAATTGAATTGATTCTCATGAAAGTGATCACCGTATGTTTTCTTTCTTACTGAAAATTAGACCAGACAGCGGTGGGTCCCAACTATCCATGTTTTACTACATTATTAGATTCTCGATAAATACGGAGTAGAATAGTAGTTGCATTTGTCTTTTTTATTTTTTATTTTTATATTTTTATATTTTTTATATAAATTAGTACTTACTAATCTTCGTCCAATGATTGATGTAGTCTAGACGTCTAGTTCTCAATTTCACTATCAAAACTATACGTACTATACAGTACATGATAATAATTCTAACCCTAATATAAGTATTAGATTTTTACTTGCTCCCGTTCAAACTATACGTAATTAGAGGTAGAAATAGGGGGCGGGGGCGGGGGCGGGGGCGGGGGGTGGGGGGGGGGCGGAGCCAGCCAGCCCAGCCAGCCACTGCTCGTCTGCTGTCTGCTCTGATCTTCTTCTTCAGTCTTCTTCGCGGTAACAGAGGTTGGTTTGTTTTTTGTTTTTTATTTTTCTTAGAAATATAAAACGACATCGTTTCATTAAAAAAATAAATAAATTCTATCATAACATCAGGTAGGAATTATCGAATTAGGGATTTACTCTTTCTCTTCAGTTCAGTCTTTCGCCTCTGCACTGGCAGCACTGCTCCTGCCTCTTCCGCATCTGATTTCAGGCCAGCCATCCATTAATTCACCATAACAAATACAAGTATTATCAGTTACTGTTTTTAGAGTGGAAGAAGTAGAAGACCCCTCATCGTCACTTGCTCTGTGAAGAACAACAACTATTCTAAAAGTTTTCTTTTACCTTTGTTTGGCTTTTGAGAATCCTAAGAGAAACAATTTTGATGAATTTTAATAATTTAATGTTTACATCTTTAATCTTTTAGTAATCTAGTTTTTAAAATTGTTACTGTTGGAGTAATATTAAATTATTGTTTAATTTCTGTTTGCTGAATATATTAATTATGTTTATTTATCATAATAAAGTAACAATTCTATTATTTAACTTACTAGCTAGCTTTTAATTTCCTTTCATATTTTAGGCTAAGGCCTAAGGGAATGCTTCTGCTATTGAATTTGGATCAATTACATATTCTATTATATTTTTTAAAATAATTACAACAATAGTGCACTCATAAAATATTTACACAATTAATACACTTTCTATATTTATTTACAATATTAGTATAATTAGGATTCCTTAATTTAGGAAATTAATATGCAATTAGGATTCCTTAATTTAGAGGATTAATTAATATTAATTTATCTATTAAATTAAGTAATTTATAAGTAAACCATATAGCACCTCCACCACTTAAGCCTCCGCCCTCAACTACACCTACTCTAGTACCTCCACCAAATCCCCCACCATTTCCACCTTCAAGTCCGCCGCCACCCCCTAAGCCTCCACCGCCTCCTGCTCCACCACTTAAGCCTCCACCCCCACCTACACCTCCTCTAGCACCTCCACAAAATCCTCCACCTTTCTCACCTCTAAGTTCGCCGCCACCCCCACCACCAAGACCTCCACCACGCCCATCTCCACCACTAAGACCTCCACCATGTCCACCTCCAAATCCACCATGACCACCGCAGCCTCTGCGGCCACCAAAACGACAATCATCATCACGCCATCGAGTTTTATCGAGCTTGTAATCTCTAATAGCGACTGAAAACGACAAAACGATAAACATCATCACGCTCCGTCTCCCTCCGATGGTCGGCCGGAAACATCAATCGTTTCTTCTACGTCCTCCTCACCCCTATCCACGACGAGAATATATTGATGCAGAATAACAATTAATGGAGAATATATTGATCCACCTCCACACCTTCAGTTTTTTCATAATGCAGTGGGTTTCTAAGGTAACTAATTTAGTTTTATTAAGTTACCAATTATTTTGAATGTAATACAGTTGGTAGCCAAACCTTCATGCAGTAGGTTGCCAAACTTTCAGACCAAGGTAACCAATTCATACTGCAGGTGTGGTGATAGATTGGTTACCTTGGTATAAAGGTTTAGTTACCTTTATACCAATATTTGGTTATCTTTTTAAGAAGATTTGGTTATCAACATTACATTACACATCACTCTTTATCTTTCTCTTTCCTATGCAGTGTTCTTATTTTCCTTTGGACATGAAATTGGGTTTCACCGGCGAATGGGAGGAGGAAAATGACCGGCGAAGGGGAGGAGGAAGATGACGTTGCCAAACTTTGATTATTTGAATTTGAATTAATATTTTTGAATTTGTTTTTTTTTGTTAGATCCAAGATATTTGAATTTGAATTATTAATTATGACAGTTATTTCTCATTGATTTTAGGTTTCCTTATTATTATGAATTGAATCCTATACTAATTTCTTAAATTAAGGAATCCTAATTGCTCTACTATTGTAAATAAATATGAGAAAATGTATTATTTTTTGATGCACTAATAATGTAATTACTTTACTAAATATTGTATATTATTGTAAAGGACCCATTGAATTTTTCAATAATCAAACACCCACGACCCACATGCTAGCTAGCTCTTCCAATGCAGTTTACCAGTTTAGTTTGAACAAAATAATTAAAAGCTCATTTTAGTCTTATATTTTAGAACAAATAAAATATCATATATTTTTAACAATTAATAAGTTTCGCAAGTAATAGTAAAGGAAAACTAAGATCATAAATACTTGATAAATACTGTATTATGGATAAATACTTGATTAAGCGACAAAGAACTGTTGATTCTTCTAATAATCTATTACCAAGTTCCGAAGCAAGTGGTGGTATTAATAATTTCGGCCTACTTAGTTTAAAAAATTTGACCCCCCTACGAAAACATTCTGATTCCGCCACTGTACGTAATGGCATTAAATCTCATATTACGAGAAATTCAAGAATATCTGGAGCACTAGCACGATAAAAAATGATTGAAAAATCATATTTTTAGTTTTATATTTTGTAATTGAGGAATACAATTTATGTCGTGTAAAGATTGATCTTTTGCTTAGACCATTAGTTTAAAATTATATTAAAAAATTATTTGTGATTTAAATGAACGGTTATAGATGAATTAATTATAAAACGATTCATAATGGATCAAGATTGCAGGGTATCTTTGTAAAAAGATTTTTTTAATATTTATTAAATAAAATAAATATTTTGATAAGGCAAATTGTGTGTTATAAGTGTTTAGGTCGATTAATGACTTAATTTACGTGTTTCGTGACTATGTATGAGTGTTAAAAGTTTTCAAGAGAAAATATTTTTTTTCTGAGAAATACGAAAAAACACTAGTCAAAAAACGCAGAAAACTAGCATAAACGTTTATTTTTGAAATTTCAAATTACGTTATAGCATTTATTTGAGAACGAGAGATGAAATCTCTAACAAAAGTTTTTTTTGGGAAAAAAACCATAAAAATACTATTCACGTCGCCATAAAAATATTCGATCGGATATAAGCATGTCGAAATTAAGTCCGTCGATGTTTCAATCGGAGATAATATCTATCCTTGACCGAACTAACCTCGACGGAATATTCAGTCGAGAATACTCGATTGAGACTAAAAACATGCCACGTGGCATCCCATAAAAATTTAGAAGGACCTTATTCTCGACGGAATTCCGTCGAGGATAGTGTTATTCCGTCGACTTTATCCTTCTTTTTTTAAAAATATTTTTCCTGTTTTGGCAATATCCAAGGTAATAATACCCACAATTTTTGTACATGTAAACCTATTTTTTTCCCAACAGCACATAAGACACAAATATAATCCAAGACCAACAATAATTTAATATTAATTACCAAGGCCAACTTGAATATGACATTAAACTAAAGTTCTAATCAACTAAAGTATATCAAATGTGCATTTAAACTAACGTAAATTTGTCAAACTAAAGTAATGATAAATAAAAGTTATAATACGTCAAAAATCAGCTAAACTATTAAAATTTACATCACATTAAGCTAAAAACTAAGTAAATATGTACAAATCATATACAAAATCATATCCAACAAAAATTTTGAGCCCAATATTTCTCAACCTTCCTTGCAGGTTTTATATTGACTAATTGAGCCCAAACTGTAAAAGAACACTAATTAAAAGCCCAAACTCAAAAGGCAGCGTCAGTAATAAGTTACCTGAGCAATTAGTGTACCTTTGAGCAAAAATTAATTTATGATATTAAATATAATATCTTATTTATTATAAAATGATATCTTATGTCATCGGTAATAAAATTAGAGATACATATATAAAATGATAAATTTTAAGAATAATTTTAGATTTTTAAATATATCTCTAATATTATTAAGAACTTAGTAGTACTGGTGTGATGCACTAGCTACTAACTCTAAATAATGGATAATTATATATCCCGCCTATCCAAAATCGGAATACCCATTTAATTTTCATGCAAGTAAATCATAATACTAGTAGAATATGAATTATTTAACAGTTTAAAATATCTCATTTAGAGAGTACTTTTTTATTTTAAAAATCAATTATAAGAAAGAATAAATTTAAACAAGTTAAATCAGGACAAAAATTAAAATATCTTCTTCTTTTCTTTTTTTTTTGAAAACATACCTTTTAACTTGGACAGAGTGGTACTCCCTTTATTTCACAAAAAATCTTATTTTAACCTTTTAAAATTTATTGTGTAATGGTAATATCTAAAATGAATATAAAGTTATTTAGTTGTACTCAATTTAATCTTGATTATTATAAAATATCTAAAAAAGAGTATGAAATACAAAATTTGTCAATCCAAAATTTAAATAAATTATCAAATTTAAAATTTACAAGTTTATTTCAAGAAAATTACACACTTGTTTTGTTTCCCTTTATTTTAAAATTAGTGATTTACTGACAAAATGTATTATTTAAAAAAGAAGGGACTAATCCGGCAAAGTGTTGCTTATTGACGGCATAATGTAGAAAAAGTCAACCACTTAACACTAAATATCCACGTGGCACAAACCAAAAGGCCGCCAATCGCTTTCCTTAACTTATTCCATTCACATTTTTAAAATCCAAATTTACAGTCAACTCTCTCTCTCTCTCTCACGAACTGAGATTTCTGTGTGGAATTTTCAAATTTTCGTATACTTGAAGCTTCTTCAACCTTCAATTAAAAATCTGAAAACCCTAAAAACACTCGATTCATGAGGCAGAACTAGTCACATTGAGCTGATTAAACTGCTCGAAAATACAGTTTTTTATGGCGTTTAACGGCAGTCGGTTCGATCCGCAATCTGCAGCCGAAAGGGCTGTATTGGCAATAGGGTTAGGATATGATCTAACGGCTGATATTCATTTATCGGCTTGTAAACCGGGTCCTTCCGGGTCAAGACTGATTGAGCTCGACGGAACCCTAACAAAAGACTTGGTTTTTCCCTGTGGGATCGTTGTATCCGATGTATCGGCGTCGATTAAGCGCGATAAAGGCGAGCGGACTAGGTTTCATTCCGATGTTGTTTCTTTTAATCAGGTGAATCCAGTTTAAAATGCCTGGTTTTTTTTTTGTTTTCAGAAAAAAAGCGGGAAAATTAATAGCCAAGTTTTTTTTTTTACAATAAATTTAAAGTTTCCATTGTCTTAGAAAATTCTGCCATTTTGGTATCACAATCAAGATGATTTTTTTTATTTGAGTGGATTTAATTTAAAGGTCTGCTTGTTTTTTCAGAAACTCTGCAAAAAAAAGAAAAAGAAAAAGAGGAGTGTAATGTAGTTTGCACTTATCCAGATGAATTAAGATGGAAATTATATATTGGTACTTTATATTAGAAGAATTGAGATGGGAACATCTATTAGTATAATGATCGAATCATTTGTGTCAACTGAATAGTCGTTATTTGATAATTTACGTGATATCTTGTGCAGAAAGGATTATATTACATATACCAAATCTGTCAAATTACTATACACACAGATTTCACTGAGACTGGGAGGTTTGAATAAGGACTGTAGAGATTTTCTACTGGCAGTTTTTGCTCTTGCCTACATTTGTTCAATATAATCTGCGTACGTGTTTGTTTATGAGATGCATTGTTGTCTATCCATATCCACCTAGAAACTTCATCTTCCGAGGTGGTTCTTAGAGTTTGCAAGTTAATATGCAGTGATATATATGGTTAAATGTGCGACCTCCAACAGTAGTAAAACTTGTTGGACTTCTGATTGCCATATTGATTCTTGACAACTTGCGAGATGGGAGCTTTTAGTGTCCAGAAAATCCTGTTTATCTTGAAGAAGCACAATCGAGTCTGCTGCTTCTTTCAATTGTTTTTTTATCTAACCATTTCATGTGTAACACCTTAGTCCCACATCGAAAGATAGGGGAAAAATTTGTCTGTATATAAGGAAATAAGTTACTATCAATAGTATCTTTAAGTCATCATGGTTAAGATGACCCAAGAAAGTACTATTCGGCCAGTGGTTTACCCGGGTTGTTTCATCATATATGTTGATCACCTTTTGAAAAAATTTCTGAGATTTTATAATGTCTATCCTATGAATTTTCTGTATTTCGTCGTGTTTGGTACAGATCAATTTTTTAAATATTCCTGAATGACAGTGAAGAATATCATCGTCACTCCTGAGTTAACTGTATGATGCTTGTTTAAGTGGGGAAGGAAATCCCAAAAACATTTAGAACAACCTATAGAACTTGCTCAACTTTTGGTCCTCTAGTTCACATTTACCTGATACAACTGTTGCTTTTGTTAACCTTTAATTTATATACAGATGTCAGAGCAATTCAATCAGGATATATCCTTATCTGGTAAAATACCTTCTGGTCTATTCAATTCAATGTTCGGTTACAAGGATTGCTGGCAGAAGGATGCAGCCACCACAAAAAGTCTAGCTTTTGATGGTTGGTTTATTACTCTTTACAATATTGAGTTGGCAAGATCGCAGATAACACTATCAGAACATGTGAAAAAAGAAGTGCCTTCGTCATGGGATACTGCTGCACTTGCTCAGTAAGATCTTTTGCCTATCTCTACATCTTATTTCACCGATGCTCGATGCCTCCATTAGGAGCTCTTTTCTGCAAATCCCAATACAATGTACAAAAGTTTGAGGTATTGATGTGTATTATTAGTTCTGGATGCCGATGATGTACCTATTAGATATGCAATAACGCATACTTAGAATTATTTTTTTCAGAATGTCCAATAAGCATGCCGTGTGCGGAAACCATATAATTATAGCTACAAGAAGTTATATAGCTGCGACACTCGTAATTTTGCTAGTGTATTGAAGTTACAAATATCTCCGACGGGTATTCACCTTCTGTAATGGTTTAGCAAGCATTACTGGATCTATATTTCGCTGCTTGTCTACCTAAAATAGAATGATTAAGTAACAGGGACCCATTCGTCATAAAAATACACTATCCTATAAAGTAGAGTTACGGAGACATGTCTTTGTGCTCTTACTACCGTCTCACATTCTTAATTTTTACTTTAAGTTGAGTTTATCTATTGATGGGAGTGGCTTGCTGACCATTATCAGTGTTACTATCGTCATTTTATGATTCTTTTTACTGAATTTCTGTGTAAGTTTTTTTTCTTTCCTTGTGATATATGAAGGCCAGTGTAACATTGTCTTTACACATTTTTTACCCACTAGAAAAAAGAGAGGCTGTTCTAAGTGATACTCTCTACTCTTTATCAGAGTTTTGGTAATTGTAAAGATTAATTTCACTATTTTCCAGGTTCATTGAAAAATATGGTACTCATATTGTTGTTGGGGTAAAGATGGGAGGTAAAGATGTAATTTACCTTAAGCAACTACAAAATTCAAATCTTCAGCCAACTGAGGTGCAGAAATTGTTAAAGCAATTAGCGTATGAACGATTTTCTGAAAATGTAAATGGAAGCCTCATACCTGACCCTGATAAATCATCAGGAAAAAAGAAGGTATATAAGACCCTAGAATCATAATCATTTAGGTATAGTTCAAACTCAAACCCCTCACATCATACTTCTGTAATCCCTGTACTCATTGGCCTTTAAGCATGACACTGCATCTGTTCTACATTTAAACAATGATTAGTGCTAGAATCTGCAAGCCCAACTCATTTTATGCATTGGAGACTGTGCCTTTTAGACAAGCTTATAAATCATGGCCTTTCTTTTACTTTTTCCTCTGTGTCTGCAAAGAAATTTAGCACCCAAGGGTTACATAATACCAAAGTTGAAAGTGCATATTTCCAGTTTAGGAACCGTGAATTGAATGTGAAACTAAATACATTATACATTGACGTAATATATTTTAATGCTATTGGATATTGGACCAGATACATCTACACAATTGTTGTTTACCTGCACTTAAATTAGAAAACTGGGTATTCCGCTTAATCTGCTATCCAAAAAAATCATCGCATAAAATTGATGTTGTGACAAACACTGGGCAAGGGTTACTATGGCGAATAAAAAGATGACATTAGTAATGTCAAAGCAAGGAATCTTACAACATACAGACAGATTATATGTAACTAAGCAAAAAATGCCCATGGGCAAAGACAACTACAGAGAGCTCCACCAATCAAGAGTTGCAGCTTACAAGAACTAGGCTCTCCAGTTAAGCGGGTTTCACAATCTCCTAGAACCCATTAAAAACGTTCCACTACGTGGATAAATTTACTTTTAAGTGAGGCTACAATATATAAATTAATTAAACAAAATTCTAGACCATCATAAAAATTGTTATAAAACTTAAAATGAATTTATTGTAAAATCTCCTGCAAAATTGACATCTGTAAAACAAAATTGTCCTGGACAAAACTACTGCTATGGCATGTAAAAGTTATTGAGTTATGAGCCACGTGTACTTGATCACAAGTGTTCTGAACTTGTAGTATTTTACTCTGATTTTTCTATTTATATTACAGGGTGAACAATCTGTGGTTTGGGATCTCAATCCGCCATTTGCAAACTCGTTAAGACCTCCTGTTGTTTCTCACTCCAAAAATGATGTAAGCTTCTGGATATTCTATTTAGTTGTTGTTTCATGGATGCATCAAGTTGGAGGTGCCATTTCTTGGAAGAGAGTACAAGCAAAATTATTGTTGTTATGTTGCAGGATATGTTAAGCATTCGTATCCGACGGGGAGGTTTTGATAATGGCCAAAGTCATAACCAGTGGCTTTCAACTGTATCACAGTTTCCTAATGTTATATCAATGTCCTTTGTGCCTCTTGCTTCACTTTTGAGTGGTGTTCGGGGCAATGGATTTTTAAGCCATGCAATCAATCTCTACCTTCGATGTGAGTATGCTTATCACTCTATTGTCGTATATTGGTTTCAATGGTGTATATTGTTGGTGTTGTTAGGTTAACAGCCCACGAAAATTAGACCTGATGTCTGCAGACAGATCATCCAGACTCATCTCATTCAACATTGACTATAGTTATAATTCACCGTGACTTGGTCAACGGCAATTCCCTCAGCTTTTGTAAAAATGCTAATTTTGAGAGCAAACTACAGGACTTTTTGTCTTGCATTACGGTGTTGTTTTACATATATTCATGTTCTTTGCTCTTCTGTATGTGGACTGTGCCTGAGAGTGCATGTATTGTATCTGAGTTGGGATAGTACAATAAACCATCATTTATCCCGCCCTGTTCCTTCTGTTATCCCTGATAGCAGATCAATCGTGCAGATAAACCACCTAAGGAGGAACTCCAACAATTTTTAGAGTTTCAAGTGCCTCGACGGTGGGCTCCTGCATATGGTGATTTTCTACTTGCTCCTAGACTTAAGAAACAAGCATCTCCATCACTTAAGTTCAGTTTTATGGGTTCTAGACTTTATGTCAACACTATAAAGGTAAATTCTTGGAGCTGCATGCATAACATATAGCATATCAAATATCAATTGTTGTACCACAAATTCTTCATAATCTTTGCTATGGATCCGTTTGTATGGAAAAAATTAATTAATTTCTTTTTGGAATGATCAAGTACTTGAGGGGGACATTTAATATTCGAGTTATCAGAATTTTTGGTGTTGATCTGTACAGCTTGGTACTTAATACAACCACGTGGATAAGCAAGGCCATTAAAACAGTGTTGTTTTGATTGATGAATAGAGATCATAGGATCTTGACAAGTTAAAGCTGCTTCAAATTCCTAACGATTAGAATGTCTATCCTAGTTTTCTAGACATCTGTTCAGTAAAATCACATTAGCTACATATGCCTTCGTAGTGGATATTTGGATGGAATTAGCTAACGGCATACTTATCAACAAATAATCCCTTTGAATTAATTAACAGGTGGATAGTGGATATTTCTTCTGAATTCAATAATATAATCCCTTCGAATTAATTAACAAATAATTTGCAGGTTGACTCTGAAAATCGGCCTGTGACAGGAATCCACTTATACTTAGAAGGTAAAAAGAGTGACCACCTGGCTATCCATCTGCAGCACCTATCAACTCTTCCAAAGACCCTACAACTCTCCGATGATCTAAGTTATGAGCCAATCGATAAGCCAGTACAAAAAGCCTACTTAGAGGCTGTCAAGTGGAGCATATTCTCACAGATATGCACTCACCCGGTACAGTACAACGGAGCACGGATTGATGACTCAGCTTCTATTGTGACGAAGGTGTGGTTTGAGGTCAAGGCCATTGGTATGAAAAAAGTCCTCTTCCCGAGGCTCGGGTTCTCAATGGTGGCATCTGCTAGGATCCGTAGATCCGAATGGGATGGACCAACAACAATGTCATCGCGAAAATCAGGATTGATGTCAATGTTGATAACCACACCACTTAGTACCACGCTGACTGAACCGCAGTTGCCAGCAAAGGCGGATTTGAATTCAGCAGTTTATCCCGGGGGGCCACCTTTGCCAACAAGAGCACCAAAAATGTCTTATTTCGTGGATACTAAAGAAATGCTGAGAGGCCCAGAGGATCCACCTGGGTATTGGGTGGTCACTGGTGCAAAGCTGTGTGTAGAGGGAGGCAAGATCAGAATCAAAGTGAAATACTCCCTCTTGAAAATCATGTCAGAGGACTCTTTTTTTATATAAGGAATTGAGTAGGAAATGAATGCCTTCAATTGTATGTTGTTGTATATGTTGTCAATTGTCATGTACATTATAAAGTCATCCCAGCGTCTGCAAGTCTTGTATGGCTCAAATACGAGAATAAAATTTTTACGTAATGTATCAAATTTTTTTCTTGTATTCATTGTTTTGTTAACTGAATATACTATTTGTAATTATATTATATGCGTTTCTTGTCCTTTCCCTTTTCTGGCTCTGCATTCATTCTAACTGCACAAATTCTATACTAGAACAGCTAATTAGGTTTTCCAATTTCCGGTGTGTTACTTGTTACTAATAGAAACCCACACATTTTAAATGCAAAAATATGTCATATTTTAGCAAGTATCACCTTTGACTAACACATCAGAAAATACAAGATACAAGCTATTATAGCTGGGGGTGAAGGAATGAACTGCTAAGGGCCTAAACCTGTGCCTGTAATTGCTACATAAAAAATTGGGCAGCAATATAGGTAGTTAGCATATTCTTCTGAAACAAGGAAAAAAACACTGCTACTCGATAAATACTACCAATAATCCCCACAAGAACATGATCCATCTCTAAAATGGTGGAATCTGTTTATGTCTCTAATAATTATCTCCCTTGAAACAATTTTACTAATGAACTTGAATGAAGTATGGCAGTCTACACAAATTCGAAGGTTCTTCTTCACCCTAATGGGAGCTCCTGGTGGTGTCACAATCAACCCAAAAGCCACTGCAAGCTTCTCACTGTGGTAGGAGAGAAGAAGCTCCTTTTCGCTTTGTTCAACATTATGGAGATCAGTCTCTAGCGCAGGAACATAACCGGCTTTGACCATTAGGTCAATGAGCTCCTCAAGCTTTGCATATATTTCCTCACTTCTTGAGTGGCTTCTGTCTCCGACTATAAATGTGTAGACTTTGTCTTTCACCTCCATCCAACTCATTCCTGGTTCCTTCTTCACCTTGCTATCTTTCATACGCCTCCTTACTTTTGCTACATCATCCCATAACCCAGCTGATGCATAAACATTTGCAAGAAGAACGTGGGTGCCAGATTTTTCTGGTTCAAGAGAGAAAAGCATCTCGGCAGCATGTTGGCCAACCTCAACATTCTTATGGATTCTTGCAGCACCAAGAAGTGGCCCCCAAACTGAGCCATTGGCTTCAAATGGCATCTTCTTTACAAGATCCATTGCCTCATCCAGTTTCCCTGCACGGCCAAGGAGATCAATCATGCAAGCATAATGTTCTTGTGTTGGTTCAATTCCAAATAACTGTTCCATCGTTTCAAAGTATTGCTTCGCTTCTGTGACCAATCCAGCATGATTACATGCACAGAGGACACTAGCTAGAGTTACATGATTTGGAGATATACCATCTTTGAGCATCTCATTAAATAAATGGAGGGCCTCCTTCCCATGTCCATGCTGAGCAAGCCCTCCAATCATTGAAGACCACGAAACTAAACCTCTTTGAGGAACCTCAGAGAAAGCACAGTCAGCGTCATCTATACTTCCACATTTGGCATACATATTGACAAGTGAATTCCCAGCGAAAATATCAGATATGAATCCAAACTTTAAAATGTGAACATGTATTTGTTTTCCCTGTTCATATGCAGATAAATTTGCACAAGCATTTAGAAGAGAACTACAAACAAACGAATCCGGTTCAAGCTCCATTTCTTGCATTTTCACGTAGAGCTTTAGAGCTTCTTCCCCTTTCCCATGTTGAGCATAAGCAGTTATCAGAGATGTAAAAGATGCCAAGTCTCCTACAGGGGATTCTTCAAAAATTCTTGCCGCATCTTCCAAGTGGTTACATTTTCCACATGAGTCAATTAGGCTGTTAATGACATAAATGTCAGATTCATACCCTGATTTCATAATAAGTGCATGTAATTGCTCACTTATACTAACAGCCTGTGAGCTGGCAGCAGAGTTCAGGACTGCCAGTAAAGTTGCCTCATTGAATCCCATTGCTTTTTCGTACATCTCAGTGAAAAGAGATAGGGCTTCAATATCCCCTCCATTTTGTGAGTGTCCAGAGATCATGACATTCAATGCAACCAAGTCCTTCTCTGGCATCAAATCATAAATCTTCCTTGCATCCTCTGTCATACCGCACTTGCAATACATATCAATAAGGCCAACACTCACAAATGGATCCAATTCTATATCCATCTTTACCAAATTCGAGTGCAACTGGCTACCCAATTTTTGGAACCCCAGTCCAGCACAAGCTTTAAGAGCGCTAGATAAAGTGAACATGTTTGGTCTAGTTCCTGATGTTCTCATCTGCCCCAACAATTCCAAACCCCTTTGATGGTATTGATGAAGAACACAACCAGCAATAACAGCATTCCAAGAAACGATGTCGGGCAGTGCAATATGATCAAAAACTGCAATAGCATCTTCAAGATCTCCCACTTTAGCATACATGTCAACAAGAGCATTTGCTGAGTATGGATCAGAACTATACCCAAGCTTTATTAAATACCCATGAGTTTTCTTCCCTTGACCAATATTTCCTAAACTCGTGCAAGCGTTCAGTATAGTTGACAAACTAAATTCATCAGGTCTAGTTCCGCTACTAACCATATCTTGAAACAAAGCCATTGTCTCTTCACAAAAATCACTCTGTGTGTAACAAGCAAACAATACATTCCAAGAAACAACATTGCGCTCTGGAATTCGGTCAAAAAGTCTCCTTGAATCCAAAAACTCACCACACTTTGCATACATAACAACCAAAGTATTTGCAACAAAAACATCACAATCAAACCCAGTGACTAAGACAATCCCATGAATTTGCTTCCCTCTCACCAAATCCTTCTTAATCGAGCACGCCTTAAGCACACTTGGAAACGTATACTCATTACACTTGATACCCAACAAGTGCATTTCACGAAATGCCAAAAGGGCTTCTTCACCAAGCCCATTTTGAGAATATCCAGATATCAAAGCAGACCAAGCAACCAAATCTGGTTCAGAACTTTCCTCAATCACCTTCCTTGCATACCCAAAAACTCGACACTTAGAGTACAAATTGACCAAATGGTTTCGAATATTTGACTCTTCCAGTAATCCAATTTTCGTTACATGGGCATGAATTCGTAGTCCAGGATTAAGAGATTTTGATTGGCAAAAATCCGATAATAGTTTAGAGTAGGAGGGAATATTGGGTGTAAAATTGTCATCTTGGGTTAGGCTTAAAATGGAGGAATTTTGTTGGTCTTCGCTGATTATTGCCAAGGTTTGGTTGAATTTGGCTAAGTGGAGACGTTTGGTTGGGAAAATATAGAATTCAAATGGCAGGTAAAGTCGTTGGCGAAGAGGATTTTGGAGGGAATTGAGTTTGCTGAGCTTCATCATGGGTCCATCTCAGTCACGGACCTCACCAGAGTGGGTTCTATTTTATGTGGTCAACTAATTTAGCTCCATTTTATGATTTTATAATAGTCATATAACGTTTATCTCGTGAGATTTTTATTTTTTTCATTTTTTATAACCAAAAGAGTAGCTTTGATGGATTATTAAGCTAATTTAAATTTTATCTGATAATTGAGTTAATGATTTTCAATTTGCTAAACTACTTACGTGTTTAAAATTAATTTTAACTATCCGAATTTGTTTTTTGTTTTATTTACAATATATAATACTCAAATTGTGAGTTAAATTAATATTTTATGAATATATTAAGTGTTTGTTTAGTACTCACGTTTGATCTCAATAAAATAAAATGGATCTCAAATCTCAAACTCAATCCACGGACGACAGAGCATAAGATGATAATAATGAGTAAAAATAATTGTTGGAGGACTTGGGTTCAGCTGGAAATCCAGATGACTACCATCTGAAGCAAAAATAGGAATCACGGACCACAGGCATAAGCCTACGCTCGTTGAAAGCATAACAGACATAGTCTGATCGTATGGCTGGAAACTTTTCTTTATAAAAAAAAATTTACAATAAAATAAAATTAGGGACTCAAACAATTGATAAGAATTAAATATAAAACCTAATGATTTTAGGCGTGGGTCTTAATGGCCATCAAGTTAAAGGCCTCACTGCCATCATACAAATACATTATACTACACGTATTTATTTGTAATCTATTAAAAATATTAAATTATAGTACATAATATTATTGCATGACATTTGTTATTCTCATATTGCAACATTTGTCCTACATAATTAATATACTCATTCATTA
The DNA here is from genome assembly GCA_016801055.1 of Panax notoginseng. Classification (NCBI taxonomy): domain Eukaryota; kingdom Viridiplantae; phylum Streptophyta; class Magnoliopsida; order Apiales; family Araliaceae; genus Panax; species Panax notoginseng. The sequence continues at coordinate 15,000,546 of CM029020.1, forward strand.
CTCCAGTTTTAACATGTCCTACATAATTACACCGGTTTTTGAATTTTATAATATTATACCATACATATATAAGTTCTAACAAAATGCCACTTTAAGGACTTAATTGACGAAAATTGAACTTTAATGACGACTTTGAAAGTGAGTGACAATTTGAAGAGACAGAAGTGTTATTCAGCCGAAATTGAGCAATTATCATTCATCTATGTTATTTAACTTAATTTTCTTCCTATAAATACATACTAACTATTATGCAACAACTCATACTACAAACAATTATCTTCTTATTATTTTATGCTAAACATTTATCTTATACTTTACCTATACCATTATTTAGATGACGACTAGATACGATTTTGTTGATGACATCAGCCCTGTCAAAGAGATGTGGAAAATTAAAGTCAGGATAACTCGACTTTGGAATATGTCAAGCTTCAACAAAGCAAACTACGTAAATAACATCGAGATGGTATTGTTGGATAAAAAGGTGTGTGTGTGTGTGTGTATATATATATATAGAGAGAGAGAGAGAGACAGAGAGAGAGAGGCGGAACTAGGGGGCCCAAGGGGGGCACCTGACCCTGGTAGAGGGGAGCTGAGGAACAATAAGGAGCTAAGAATGGATTAGCCTAGCCTGATAATAGTAAAAGTCATATGACTTTTAAAAGTGTGGATTAGTCTAGAAGAAATATGACTTTTACCTTTGTCACTTTTACTTTTATCATTTAAAGTGTGGATAGCATGAAAATTATCAAGACTGACTTGCGTAATAAAATGGGAGACGAGTGGATGAATGATAGTCTAGTTTATATTGTGAAGGATATTCTTTTAACAATTGAAAACGAACAAATTTTGAAACGTTTTTAAACTATGCAGACTCGCATGATACAGTTATCTCCTCTCAGTTGTACAACCAAAAGAGGCAGTTCAAGCGTCAATAAATAAAATTTTTTACCTGATGTATTTTGGACCCCCTATAAAAACGTTCTGGTTACGCCACTGTATATATATATATATATATATATATATATATACACACACACACACACACATACATACACAACTCCAAATTACAACATCTTAAAATTACAACATTTTAAATTACAACATCTTACCATATGCATATTATACTTTTATAGGACGGTAAAATACAAGTGAGTATCAAAAGGTCACTTTTTACTATTAAATTTCAAACAACAATCAAGGAACAAAGTTTTTACAATCACTAATTTCGTTGAACGGTGGTTCTTTCAGAGCTACTCAACATCCATACAAACTTCAAATATGTCACTAGCATTTATATCAATATAACAATTTGATGACATTGTGTATTACATTTTCTAAATATTTGTTAGTGTTTTAAAATGAAAGAGGTACCCATTCTTAATTCTATTGGTTATATTATAAATATTTTTATCAAGAAATTAATATATATATATACACACACACGCACAACTGCTATATAATGTCTTGGGGTTTAGTGATTAGATTAATTATATACTTGAATATGTATTTGCGCAAAAAACTTTTACCCAACTCTATGTAACATATCCTACCAAAATTTGATTATCGCATAACAATCTACATTCTTCTTATTATATTTAAGTTTATTTATTGCACGTATAAATTTATTATTAATAAAATAAATAATCTTGCCGCAACGCGCTAGTTTGTATTTAGTAGATACTCCCTCCATACCATTATATCTGACGTTTAAGGAATTTTTATTTTTCCCAAAATAATAGACGTTTTACAAGTCCAAAGTTAAATTGTCCACTTTTATTCTAATACTACCCTTGAATCGTCCACCGGATGAGAGAGAAAGAGGAGAGAGTTTTTTTGAGAGAGAGGAAGCAGAAGCAGAAGCTTTCCATCCTTTATTCACTTTACTCTTCTTCTTTTTTTTTTTTTTTTAATTTTTTTATTATTTTTTGCTTCAATTTTTGTGGCTCAAAAAGCAGCCAAATTTGTATTAGAAGAAGAAGAAGCGCAGAGCATATATGTATGTAGAAGAAGAAGAAGCGCATAGCAGATCGGTAGAATCGATTAAGGCCTAGCGTTCCATCATTCTTTCTCATAAAAGAGGATCCCTCAGTAAATATGTATGCTTAGTCGGTAGAATATGTATGCTTAATCGGTAGAATTGATTAAGGCCTAGAAGAAAAAGTGTAGTAGAAGAAGAAGAAGTGTAGAAGTAGAAGTGTTAACTTTGGATGAGCCACTGACGTTCCATCTTCTCTCTTGTTTTTATCTGCTTAATTCATTTATTAAGGGCAAAAAAGTCATGTTAAATATTTCTTAATTGTTGCAAATAATTCTTAAACGACAGATATAATGGGATGGAGAGAGTACTAAATTTGACTTTTTAATTAATGTTAACAAGAGTAATGCTATAAATACCAACTTGGTGCATTTTTTTTTTGGCGACTTAAGTAAACCTTTAATTGGGATTTGGGAACATAGTCCAACATAATAAGAAATTTTTTAAAATTTCAATAATATATAATGGATCCAAAAGCTCTCCCTCTCTTCCTTTTTATATAGAAGAGTTTGAACCAACCCACAATAAATATATCTCTGTTCTTAAAAAATTATTATCGTTTAAGGTTTTTGCACATAGATTAAGAAAGTAATTTAATACTACTATTTAGCAATTAAAATTTATTTAAAATTTTATCACTAGATTCACTATTCCTTTATGGAAAGTTGAAAACTATTAATACAATAGAGAGAATTTTATTAGGACAATGAGAGAAGGTAGGGATAATATAAGAAAGTAAATAATTTATTATTCTAAAAAGTTGTAAACGACAAATATTTTAAAACAAATTTTTTATTTTAAAACGATAATCTTTTAAGAACGAAAAGAATAACATTTATTTTTCCTACTTTATGTTGGTGCACCTCTCTACCAACCTCTCTCTCCGGATCAGGTTGAAAATTTCTCGTGAAATGAAAGGATAATTATTCTCTCAAAAACGGGATTTAGGGCTTGAAGTACGTTTTGTGGTATATCGGGCACTTATACATTGAATTCGGGCCATTTTAAGGTCCAAACTCGTGCTAAATTTTTGGACCACCAAAGGCACTCCAAAAGCTAAATTAGCTATATACATTTTTATAGCTGTGTTTCCGAATGAACAAGAATCTCAAGTGCTTTTTAGCCACGTAGTTGAAGGCATTCCCGTTACGAAATATTCCTTCTGTTCTAAATTATCTGCTGTTTTAGCAAAAATAATTTGTCCCATAATATCTGCTTTTTCAAGATTTTTAATGCATTTTTTTTCTTTATTTTCCAAGTTTACCCCTTTACCTAATTATTGATAGTCATTACTCTCATCCTCTCTCCACACATATATATGCACTCATACTTTCTCTCTCTACATACTATTTGTGTATTTAATACACTCATACTTTCTCTCTCTACATACTATTTGTCTATTTAATACACTCATACTTTCTCTCTCTTCCTCTCTCCACACATATATATACACTCATACTTTCTCTCTTTAGACTATTTGTCTATTTAATACACTCATACTTTTTCTCTCTTTCTCTTTCTACATACTATTTCATGCACTCTTTTTTAAACACATTTTTCATATTTCCACTAATAAGGATATTTTAGTATTTTTATTACACATATTGGTATCTGTGTGGAACTCTAGAACAACATATAATTTGGGACGGAGGGCGTATGAAAAGATAAAGAGGCAAAGAAATTTAACTACAAACTTGCAGTGTGTAGGCAGATTACTCTTATCAAAATACACCATCTGATTGTGAAATTTCAAGATCCAAATAATTTAATTATACAGCTCTTGTGAACTAATCATTCAACTTAAATAAAATAGAAAGAAAAATAAATCAAATACATCGGTGCTGTTTCTGCCCCCAGCGGCATCTTTCTACTTTTTAAAACATGAATCTATGGCATCTAGGATTTCAAATTCTCTCTTGTTTCAATCTGTCTTAACAACAGATCAGAAAACAAGGATCCATCCATTGCTAGCTTAAATGTTGCCTTGGAAAGGGTTTAGCATGCAACATAACACCATCTCAGAGTAAGTTTTTTATACAGGTAGAAGATTTTCTTCCAAAAGCAGTAATGCAACACAACTCTGGTTCAGCAGAGCCGAAAAGGATGGACTTTATGACAACGTCCTCGTGCTGCTGCCATAAAAGCATCCAAATGATGCACTGGTTTTGGGCTGTTGAAGAATATGACTATAATAGTCCATCCAATTGTAACCACAGAATATAACTCAACCTAACATTATTTTGCAATAGCTTACTGCTTTGGCTACTCAGTTAACAGAGTTGATACGAGCAGATCTTGCATAAAAACTGCTTTTCTAGCAGCCTGTCTCATTCGTTTCTCCCGCTCTTCAATACTTAATGATGGATCAAAACTGCAAGGTGGAAATAGGGGAGGAATTAAAATAATTTAATGTAATTTAAAGGAAAGTTCAGTAAAATGAGGAATTGCCTCAAAGTTCAAACTTTAATTATCATAATAATATGTTTTACTACCCTGCCAAATGTTCCTTACAAACAAAATGATGAAACATGTCTCAACTTGTATGGGAGCAGAGATTGTAAGAAGCAGAACCTCTAAAGTGGTCGTTAGCATAACTAAACACATCAACAACACTATATCCTTTTTTTCATGAATTTCTACAGAGTAATGGTCCCATTGATTTCTGCAGTGATAAGGTATAAATCCATAATATAGCTTCAGTCCTTTTGTCATTTTTCATTTTCATTTTCTTTCTTTTGTTCATTTGTTTGTTTTTGGTGGCATGGGGGAATCCCTACTCCAGAATTAGTCCTAAGCCCGTATGAAGGTGGGATTGAATCCTACGTAATCCGCTACACTTAGTTTGAGACCTACAAGTTATAGGCTAACTCATCTCTATGAGGCAAGTTATCCAACTAAGCAAGCAGAAAGTAGATAGAAAAGTTGTGTATAACAATATAATGATCTACCTTAATTTCCATATATGTTGTGATGTCACACTCTTTGTAGACAAGTCATCAGCACAGGATACAACAGCTTTTGAAATTTCTTCTGCTTCAGAAGCAGGGAAATTCAGAATGAGAGATGAAAGTAGCGGATCAGTAAGTGCACCAGACGAAATTGCGCTGCTTGAACGATACCCACCGCCTCCTAAAAGTACCTGAAGATGGGCCTCACGAAGATCCCTTCCTAAAAGAGACAGACTGTTGGGAACTGCAACTCTACGTAATCTACGACGTCTCTGCAAGTAATCTTCAGTTAAGGAGAAAACTTCCAAAAGGCAATGCAAATGAGCTAGACTAATGTGATGCTATATAAGGAGAAGCTACAAATAACCATTTCCATTTGAAAGGATATCTTGAACAAGTATCCATGTTGCAGTGTGATATGACTTAACATGTCCCTTGCGACTTTTACAGAACAGACGGGACAAACCTGCAAAAAGATTGTGGATGCAGTGTAAGACTCAAATAACAAGAATTTGGTATTAATACCACTCAATCTTAGAGAACACCAATCAATATGTATCCACTCTCCCCAATCAGACTAACGAATGAACAAACTCCTTAATGATTGTTTCAAATATAAATATGAAAGAAAGTAGGAAAACTGAATTACTCCCTCCGTCCCATGATAAAAGTCCTTATTACTATTTTGGGTAGTCCCATGTTAAATGTCCATTTTTCTTTAATAACCAAACTTTTACACATATTTTCCTATTATACCCGTAGTATTAAATATTCATAATTTTCTTATTCTAATTCTCTCTCCATATTTAATGACATTATTATGGACAATTTTGTCATTTTATTCATATTCTTAATATGCGTAAAAAGTTCACTAGGACTTTTATCCTGGGACGAAGGGAGTATTATATTTTATACTTGAATTCGATTTCGGGCCTTCAAAAATTACAACAGCAAATGATACAAGAAATTACATTTGTAACTCTTCCTTTGCCTTTTATTTCGGCAAAGAGCAGACCAACCAAAGATACCCGAAGAACAACAGGAACCATAGAAAGAGGTAAAATAAGTTAAGCTTTAAGTGGTTGTCTTCACAGAAGTTGGTGTACATGAAACCCAAAGTTACTAATAGTTATTCCTCCGTACAGAACTGGGGGAAGTTCATCACACATTTGGAATAGCCTATTCAACATCACTAAAAATTGAGGATGAAAGTGGCAAATGTCCAGCTAAATAATCAACATAACAACTTTCCACTGAGAATTTTCAAACCAGTGATTAAACTGATCCAATGAACTTTCTCATTTTCATTTCTTTGCAAAGAACAGACATATTTTCCATGTTATGATCCTCCTGTTACAGAAATCCTAGTATCTTTGCCACTCTAATTATGCTACGCACATATTTTGTCATTATAATGTAAACATGCATCTGCCTCCTAGAATTTATTCCAACTAACAAGTGAATGTTGCTGACTTCGAGTTGCATCTTCCATGTTTAATTGAACATATTCCCCATACTAGCATTAAACTAGATTTTATTCCAGATGTTTTTTTTTGGTTAATGGGAGAACGGTTAGCATCCCCAGCAACATTTAGTTTTTCTTGGCTAATCTTCTTGGGTTGAACTCTAAACAAGCTTTGCTGCATCCTCATCTATCTGTTTCAAACATTATTCATCCGTATATTTATCACAAAAAACTTCTTGCATAATAACACAGGAAGCCATCTATGATTTAAATAGTCTGCTTAAATCGCACATCACAAGAGCATACTTGTTGAAAATCTCCTTCGAGTAATTATAACATAACCAGCAGCTTCATATTGAGCAGCGAAAAGGTGCTGGGACCATTTGGTTATTCAGTCACATTCTAAAAACAAAATTCATTCTATGCAAATAATAATAATTAACTGATAACAGCCACCTTCTTAACAAGTTACTTGAACCTGAGCTTTGCTTGTCTATGACCAACCAAACACCAAGATGGTGATTGGTAACCTCTTAACATAATCCCCTTCACAACAAACCACCGGAAAGCAATAATAAAATCTGATAACAGAATTAAATCATAGCAAAAGAACACCAAAGATCAAAACTTTCCACATATACGCAAATCTAAACATATCCCAGAAAGGAAAGCTTGCTAAATTCATAAAAACAAACAATTACAATATATAGATAAAGATCTAGAGAGAGAAACTCACGGTGACTCTGGACTCGCACGAGTGCTCATCTTCAAGATGCGAGCAAAGAGAAGCTATGTCAAAATCCTCGTAACAATACGGACACGGAAAATCAGGCCGAACCTCTTCTTCAACCTCAAAATCGTCGAAATTCAACCGATCTGATAAAAACAATAATCACACCAGAAACATATTTGTTTTAATAAAAAATATTTCTTTTATACATAAACAAATTAAAAAACAAACCCAGTTGAGAGTTGAGATGATTGTTGTGGTTGTGGTTGTGGTGGATGAATTGCCGCTTGGCGGCCGCAAGTCGGGAGGTCCAAAAATCAGAATCCATGAAGAGGTAAAATTGTTTGAATTAATGGATTAAGCAAATTAAAATGGAAAACCGAAAAGACGTTGTTTTTGTGTTTCGTGGATAAATTATTTTTGGGGGATGGGAGTTGGTTTGACTTTTTCTTGATGTTGTATGTTCATATTCTGAAATGAAAATTTTGAATTGTATTGTGCAGAGCAGAGCAGAGAGGAGTTATGTGGGCCTGAGCCTGACTGGAGGTGACGAAATGAGAAAATGCCGGATTTTTCTTAGATTTCTGTTCTTTTGCTTCTACTAATACTATTTTTATTTTTTTATTTTAGTGAATTGTATCTGCCCATAAAATTAATTACAATAAACTAAGAGAAATATTAATATTTAACTTTTTTGCTACTATTATTATATTTTTTATAAAATAAATATTCTTATAAATATTTTCATATATCAAACGCTTGCTAATGAACTCTGCATATTCAAAATTATAACATTCCCAAAACATATAAGTTACTAATTTATATTTTTTTTAAAACGAGTTCGCCACTAGCTATCTGCGTCATAGATTAAAATTTATCCCTTTTTTATGAGTTTATTTTGTTAAACTCAAAGTTTTTAATGATACAAATATTTTTGTTAGAGCGTTGATATATAATTAATAAAATATTTAAAATATTTCGATTACCTATTAAAAGAGTAACATAAGATATTATTTATTTCATCAATTTTAAATATAATATCATTTGTCTTCTATTATATGAATTTAACTAGCTTAATAACCGATTGACGACTGTTGAGCCAATTTTTTCTTAATTACAATTTTCTTTTACATTTGTTACTATTTACATGAAAAGGGAGACATTTTCCTTGGGTTAACTACAAAGTGTCCCTCAAAGTTTTATAAAATTATATTTTTAGTCCTAAAATATTAATTTTTTCAATTATATTCCTTCAAGTTTAATTTTTTTATAAAATAATTTCCTTAAAATAAATTAATGAAATTATAGGTCGAAATCATTTACCTACATGTATGAAATTATTGGTAATTATGTTATTTAAGTTTCATATAACGTTTATACTGTTATATTCATATGTTTAAAATTGATCAAATATATATTTAACTATATTAAATGTGAGTTTATGAGCTATAATTCTACTAATATATTAAAAGTGAATAATTTAATTTTTTTTTTGAAGGAATGCCATTGAAAAAATTAATACTTTGAGTCTGAAAATAAATTTTGTAAAACTTTGAGGCGACTTTTGTAGTTAACCATTTTTTCTAGCTTTTATGAATTAACAGGTTGTCGTTTTAGTTTCATAATTTCTTTTGGACTCCTTCGATTGGGCAAATCCCGAAACTTGAAGGAATATTAGGGTTAGGGTTTGACATTTCTGAACAAACAATCCATCTTAATCTTTGAATTTCAATGGCGACAACAACCAACACCAATCAGCAAGAAGGAAGTGGGAGTGGGACTGGAAAGAGAAAACCGGTTTTTGTGAAGGCAAATGAGCTAAAGCCAGGCACCAAAGGCCACAATCTCACCGTCAAGGTGGTTTCGTCCACCACCGTCCTCGACAAGAAGTCATTCCGTAATTCTGGAAATACTCGAATTGCCGAGTGCCTTATCGGCGATGATACCGCATCCATACTCTTCACTGCCCGTAACGACCAAGGTATGTTTATCTTTTTCTATATCTGCTGCATTTTGCAAAATTTATATATGATTTTTGTAATTCTGTATGCGATCTATCTATTGACTATTGGTTCAAGTTCGATTGTGTATTTGGGATTTTGTGTATTTGGGATTTTGTGATTTTACAGTCAAATTTTTAATGGGTTGCCAGTTTTGGATAAAGTACACCTTATATTCAGTGTAGTTGCTGAAATGATGGATGGGATGTTGGATAATACATAATTCCCCAACATATCTGCGGAAGTTCTATTTTTATGTGCAAGACTTTGGATTTCAGGGAATGAAAGCTCAATTTCTTCATATTGAGAGTGATTTGTCTGAAAAGACTTTGAAAAGTAAATATAGCAACTTTCATTGTATTAAATAATTTTTTTTCTTGAACATTGACTATATAGTAAATCTGTTTTGGATTAAAAAATTTAGACAAGGGAAGTATTTTTGTTGCAGGTATCATTTTATTCCATTTGTTTCTCAAGTCATATCTTCAGGGTAATAAAGATTATATTCTTCAGATTCTTTTGTAACTTTTGGTTTAGTTTAGTAGCATTTGTTCAGTTTAGTTTTAAAAACTTAAGTTGTGGGATAGACAACTTTGCAACTTTTCCACCCTTTTTTCCAATGCTTAATTACCACATAATCTGGAAATATATCAGTGCTAGAAGTCAAATTTTTTTTTGGTTGCGGCCCTGGTGGGGTAGTGGTGTCAGAAGTCAAGGACCTATATGGTATTTGTCTATGTAAGGTTTGACAATTATTTGTGATTCCTTGCAAGTATTTTTTAACTGATCAGTCTAGCAAATTCTTTCTTTTGTATGCTCTTACAAGTTTCTTTCTTTACAATGCCGTAACCTTTCGCTCAAATCATGAATGGTAGTATACTCTTAAATTTTGTCTTAAATATTTGGTTTCTTTTTGTTAATATATTGTGAAGTACGTTATTGCTGCCTTCCATGCATTATAGAAGTGTGCAATTATCTTTTGTTAATGTCCTTGATGCTACAATGATAATTGGCAAAAAAAATAAAAAGTGCACTGTTCCCTTGATCGATCTATCAATCCATCACCTAAGGTTGCCGAGTGTCCATTAGTGAATTTAGAGTGTATTCTCCAAAATCCGCATATCAAAACCTAGAAATCCTCGCTTTTAGATTTTCAATCCTTTCATCATTCCATCATGCTTCTCTTCACTATTTTGAATGTAATTGCTAATGTTATTAGTTTGCCAAATGATAACTGTGTAGAGAAGAAGAAAAAATTCGATTCAGACTCGCAGAAACCATGATTTGGAGTCGCATACCTGTTTTGCCCATGAAGCCCGTGACATACTTCTTTTAAATGGTCTTTCATCTTCCTTTTTTACGAGAGAGAGAGAGAGATGGTCTTAAGTTTTTGGCGTTTTACTGTCGTTACTATGGTAGTTTATAAATAATGTACTCCATCTCAGATAAAAACTAGTCGGTGTTATATTTATGCTTTTATACTTTCAACTAATCTAAACGCTTACTGTGATATTAATATTTTACCTTTAGTAGAGAATATCCTTGGCTGCTTTATTACTTTGCGTAATGTAAAGAATCAGAAATTTTATTTGAATATATTTATACTATACGATCTGTAGGCAGGGGCGGATCTAGACCCTCAGTTCAGTGGAGACAGTTTTTTAAAAATAAAAATTTACAAAGAAATAAAATGCAATAAAATAAAGGCAACAAAGGATGTGAGGAATATTAGAAATAATTGTGTGAGCTATCATACAAAACCGATATCGTTTTATGTAATTGAATACATTTCCTCCCATATTATGTACAAAATAATATTTTATATTTTTTTTAAACATTGTTATTAATTATTAGAGACAACTCGCACATGAATGTGACATATCTCTCACCTCCCGTGTCCTCTAAAATAAATTACAAAACTAAATAATATTGTTAAAATATTATTTATAATAACATTTTTTTAAGACTTTATTGCTTTAAAACTTGTGCAATGATAGCTGCGTTTCAATAGAAGCAAAAATATTATGTTCAATGTAAGTTACTAAACAATATAAAATAGTGGAGTGTTGGTGTTAATAGAAATTCGAGACATTTTATAGTCTTTTAGTCTGAATTTTTTATTTTCACTAAATATTTTATAAAATTAAAAACAAATATAAAATTGACTCTTCAAAAGACCCCACTCCCCCAAGGGTAGATCCGCCAGTGTCTGTAGGTTCTCCCGCCCTCATTGAATTTTATTTTATAATAGCCCATGCTTCTGCTCCGACTCTGTGACTTGGACCATTCCCCAGAAATTTACGAAATTATGACTTGTTGGCTTGTGTTGGCTCGGGTGATTCTCATTGCAATTTATAGTTTTCTTGCTTTTGAGTAGGATTTGTGAGGAGATCCGACTTTAGTCTTCTTCCCCATTTTCCTTAACATCATAATGACCTCTTTGCTTTATTGTGCAGTTGACTTGATGAAGCCAGGAGCAACTGTAATTATTCGGAATGCGAAGATTGACATGTTTAAGGGTTCTATGAGGCTAGCTGTTGATAAATGGGGCCGCATTGAGGTCACTGAACCTGCCAAATTTGAAGTTAAAGAAGATAACAATCTGTCTCTAGTTGAGTATGAGCTTGTTAATGTTGTTGAAGAATGATGATTGGAATCCATCCCTAGCAGGTCTATGTTTATGCCATAAGATACTACTGACGTACAATTTTCTCTGTTATAAATGGGTTTGGTATACAAATCTCAGTTGGTGTTCACTTTACATTATTATTTATTTTGTAAGGACTAGTCTAATGTTAAGTTTGAGTATTTGGCATGTGAAAAAGGATCCTAATTTATGCTCACTGACTCACTCACACCAGAAGCACCACTACTACTTTACAAATCTATGACAAGATATTGCGTAACATTTGGAATTAACATTTAATTAAGCAGAATGCTGCCTGAAGTTGCATGTTTTCTAACATCAGTTGCACAATTAACAATCATCCTCCATCTACAACAAAAGAGTAGAACATTTACTTATGACTGAATGACTGACTGACAGGCTAAACAATTAAGACTACATGCTTAGATTTACTCCCTGATTAGATTTACCACTTTAGCAATATAATCATCAAAAATCCCATTCGGGAAAACCTCATTTTTAAGTCAACTGTTGTTATGATGATCATCAGAAAACCAATTCGTTTCATAGTTAAAAAAAAAAACTATGCATATTTCATAGTCTCCTCCCAACTGCATGTCTAAGTAACCGCAAGACTCTAGAATTGACCGACAAACCATTATGTACATCAGTAAGCTTTATAATCAGCATAAACCTTTAAATTATAACCTGCATAAATTAAAACAAGATCCTCCAAATTATAATTGTAAAATACCCACAAATACATAAAAATAAATGAGAAAAATTTAGTCAAAGAGAAAATATTATTAATATACCTTCTAGGGTCCAACCATAGACCCGAAGAGCGATCGAAAGCATTGAAGTAAGCAATGCAGAAGCAGTAGCAGTATGGAAAGGAAGCATAGATTCCACAGCAAAGCTCGTCTCAACTGGTGACCTTAAATCGTAAATTAAATCATTTCTATCAGTCGCCTATGGCGACGGTTTTTTGGGGCTATAGCGACGATTCAACCGTCGTCATAGATATTCTGGTCGTCACAGTTGTGTGTATACATATAACGCATATATATATATATATATATATATATATATATATATATATATATATATATTGCGAATATTTACGTTAATTTTTTGATTACCAATTACGTAGAGTATAAATTTATTATAATATATAACAAGACTCTTAATCATATAAATTGAAAAATGCATGTAAAGAATCATCAGATTATGAAGAGTGAACATATTGTTAACATTGTAAAATTTCTAGTAATGTTTTGCAAATATCTTGACCCAAGAAATATTCGCTGTGAAAATAAATTTATACAAAATGAGAATTTGGTATTTTTTTTTTATCTTTTTGGGTAAACAAACTAATCGAAAGTTTTAAATGAACACGGTATCTAACAACTCAAGTTTATTAGTAACTTAATTTTTTATATATAATAAAAAAAAATTCATTATGAGATTAGGGAATTATCTAATATATTATTGCATAATATTGGGTGGGGGGACCATATATAAGGAGGTGGAAGTTATCATTAATTAGTTCACCATTATAATTCTCAAACACATGGATGGTCCCGTCCCCCCTGCTACATTTTCACCATTCCATACATCTATATATCTATATATATATATATATATATATATATATATATATATATATATATATATATATATAAAAGACCATTAGTGGCTTAGTATCTCACCATTCATTGTGTGCATAACCATTAGTGGCTTAGTATCTCACCATTCATTGTGTGCATAAAATCATCATATATATATATATATATATATATATATATATATTCCTATCTTTTTCTAACATGAGCATGTGAAACTTTTTTATTTTATGCTCGATATATAATAATATAAATTTTATGAATCAAATTTGAATAAGTCAGCCTGAATTGTACCCTTAATTAAAGTCAGCAGTGCTAGAGACTAGTAAGTTGATGGTGGAGCAAAATCAAAGTAAGCACATAGAAGTTATTTTCAGTCAGTCCCATCATTCACGGAGAAGAAAATCTATGGCCAATTGAGAAACATAACACTTGGACTATAGCAATTTATTTGATCAATATATTGAGATAGAGTATGACATATCAGTAGTTTATAAAATAATTTGTGTATGTAGTATTACTCTTAAGTACATGAATAATACTAGAGACGCAAATTATTGTACAAATATTTTACAAACTGTTGATGTGGCATACTCCACCTCAGCATATTGTGTGGGGCCGAAGACTACAATGAAATAATTTATTGATCAATATGCTGAGGTGGAGTATGTCACATCAGCAGTTTTTAAAATGATTATAAAATAATTTATATCTGTAACATTACTCTTGCGTACATACTGCGTGTATTTTACCTTTTCTTTTTTATTGCTTCTTTTTACCACCCCCCCCCCCCCCCACTCCCACTCCCACTCCCACTTTTATTGTTTAATTATTATTCGTAAATAAAAGTGGCATGATCCTTGAGGCTATACTCTTGTCTGTGGCAGTGGTTCACCAACTAATAAATAGAGTTCGATAGACAAAATTAATTGATGGCAAGCATGCATGGGACTGGGCATGGGGGTCCTCCCCAATTAAATACTTCACATTGCTTTACTTAAATTGACATTGACAAGCTCTATCTATTCTACCTCTACAGATTAATGCATTTATATAAAACTCAAGAAATTAAAACCTAAATAAAAATAATAATAATAGAGAATTAAAATTTTTGTTTTTTATATATATATACCTTTTTAACCATATCATGAAAAATATATGCTCGACCTAATATTTGTCTAGTAGAGTTAATTATGTTTCTATAGTAGCCCAAAATATTAGGTGAGAACTAGCTAGCCATTTATTGGTCACGACTAGAACTACTAATTTCATATATATATATATATATATATATATATATATATATATATATATGAAAATTTTCTCCAATGAACCGGAAAAGACGAACCGATTAAAACGATGATTCATCCGTCTTTAAATCACAAAAAAAATGATTAGCTATAACGACGGTACGAACTGTCGTCATTGGCCACATTTGTAGTACTTTTTGTTATGACTTTCACTAATTATCTAACTTGTTGGAATAAAGTTGTAGTTTAAAAAAGTAAAAGGAAAAGTGGAAAGAGAATAAAAGAGCATATTATTACTCTCTATGTTTGAATTATATGGCATGGTAATGGTTGTTAAGGGTGATTTCATGGTTCATGCTCATATTGGTGGAGATGGTCACCAAAAAATTGATCATTGTAAAGAGTAATAGTGCCTATTTTCACGAAATATACATAGAATATAAATTAATTAAGTGCATGAATAGTCCCTTCAATCCTTTACACCTATATTTAAATATGTGATGGGTGAAGGATAGAAGGGTCCTTTCATGCACTTTCAACTCAAATTTATCCCAGTGTTAAATGAGTTTATACAGTGATAATTGAAGTTAGACCTTTCTTTATTACTTTCTTCTTCATTTTTCGGTTAGATTAATTTCTTCTTCTTTTTACTCATGTGATAAAGAGCCCTTGCAATGTAAAATTTACCGGAAATAATTTATAATATGTCAATTAATTTATAATAAATTTAGATTGTGAGTAACGTGAAACTATAAATCATATATATATATATATATATATATATATATATATATAATATTTTATTTTGAACGCCCCAACTTTATAAAGATATAAATATAAGTAAAAATAAATTTCATAATGAACATCAACATTCTTTATAGGTGAGCTAATAATAAAAAGAAAAAAAAGTCTCACAACAAAAAGAAAAAACAAATTTATATACATAGTTGGTACTAAGAATTGAAGTTTCTCACCCCTTATGGGAGTATAATAGTAATGGGGACTTTAAGAAAAAATATTAATAAATTAGTTTTAGAAAAGCAGTATATATACTTTGACTTAATAGCTTTATTTAAGAAAGATAAAGTCAGTAAAAGCACAAAGAAAAAGAAAAAGAACAAAGAATATATATATATATATATATATATATATATATATATATATATATATATATATATACACACACCGGATCCGGTTCGGGAGTCCGGATTTTCTTAAAATCCGGACCTTTTTTTTTTTTTTTTTGCTTTTTTTTTTCAAAACAACTAAAAAAAAATATTTAATATTTTATGGAACTGAAATTTTTTCATAATATAATGTTTTGGGTGTGTTTTGAATACCTATACCAAAAAGTGGTGGTACAGTCTGCACAGACTGTACCACCATATTTTGTTATACGTACCCAAATCACGCCCAAAACACTTTATTATGAAAAAATTTCAATTCCATAAATTTTTTTTTTTTTTAGTTGTTTCAAAAAAAAAAAAGCAAAAAAAAATAAAAAAAATAAAGGTCCGGATTTTATAGAGTCCGGGATCCCGGACTGGATCCGGACTCTATATATATATATATATATATATATATATATATATATATATATATATATATATATATATATATATATATATATCCACCTTTTTCGTAAGCAACTTAATGAATTGATGTGATAATTACCCGTGAACAATTATGTGATGTGTTATAAATTCGATATGCTCATCAAATCTTGCAATAAAGTGCATGTAAGAAATGGTGACCGCATATATATATATATATATATATATATATATATGTGTGTGTGTGTGTGTGTGTGTGTGTGTGTGTGTGTGTGTGTGTGTGTGTAAGTTTTATAAAAATGGAGAAGATTTGTCATAATATACAAATTTATTTAATTGCTAATCACCATACATAGAAAATCAAATGATTAAGATCCATATACTTCACTTTAAAGCATGAAGTTAACTATAAATAATTAAAGATGCAACAAGAACCAACCCACAAATTAATCTATATTTCTTTTTCTAAAACATAATTTAACTCGTATATAGAAAATAAGCACCAATTAATAATAAAAATTAAACCCCGGCCCATTTCATGAAGCGAAACACATGAGAAGCTCAAGGCAAGAACTGCTCATCTTGGTTCTCCTGGAACTCCTCTTGGTTCTGATTATACCCTTCCATGGAGTTGTTCACGTCATATGAGTTCTCATTGTTCCCATATTGCCCCCTGTTGTTATAATACTCACCCTTTGACCCAAAAGAGTTGCCATAGTTGCCCCTGTTGTTATAGTACTCATTCCTCGACTGATCAAACCCTCTTGAGTTGTCATTGGCATTAAGATTGTTGTTGTAATTCTCGCTATTGAGGTCATAATAGTACTTTCCACTCTCCAAGAACCTTGTGTCACTCATCCCCAGCTTGTCATTGTTGTACTCGTTGCCACTAGTAGCACCAAATTTTGCTTCCCCAAAGCCTTGTTGCCTGTTGTTGTACCTATTGTTGCCCCCATTATAGTAATTGTTGTCGAGGTTTGTGGTGGGGGTAGTATAAGGTTTTTGCACGAACCTTGTGTCGCTCATGCCATGCGGCTCAGTCACATAAGCCTCATTGTTGTAGTAATGAGGAATATTATTATTCTCTCTGTTGGTATTGGAATTAGGGTAGTACTGATCATCTTTGTTGTTAACCAGTTCTTGGGTTTGGGTTTGGGTTTTGTAGGGGAGGTTTTCGGTGGTGGTGGAGGGAGGTAGCTGGCCGGATTCGTGGCCGTAGAGGCCGTAATTGCCGGTATTTTGCTCGTCTTGTGGGATGAAATCAGGCTCTTGTTGTTGTGGTGTGTCTTCTACTTGTTTAGTTGGGAGAACTTGAGTAGTAGTAGTAGTAGTAGTAGTCTCTTTGGCATTGTTGTTATTGGTTACTTTGCTAAAGAATTGACTATCTCTTGCATGAACATGAAGAGAGGATAGGATGAGGAGGATGAGGAGGATAGGAAAATAGGTGGCAGAGGAATTAGCCATGAGAAGGGTAAGAGAGAAATAAAGAAAATGATACAAATTGTTTGGTGTTTAGTTGGGGAAATATTGTGATAGTGTTATCTTTATATATAGAGGCCTATTTGGCTATTTGTGTTTGTTCATTATTATTTCCATACCAATTTTTTCAACTCATTAGTGGGACAGAAATTGTGGTCCCTCCCCTTGTTTAATATTATTAGTACTTTAACAAAAGAGCCCTTTTTTTTTCTGGACTAGGGATGTATGTTTAGTTTAATTGTGATCTTGTTTATATATAATTCTTTTTCTTTTTCTTTTTCTTTTTCTTTTTTTCGGGGTGGGCGTGGGGGTGGGGGTGGGGTGAATTTTTCAACTTGCTGTTAATTAGTTATTGACAGTGGTGGGTAGTATATGCGATCCACTGCAGAAAAATACATAATTTGATCATAAAACTTCGTAGATTAACTACGTACGTAGGCTAAGAGGGATTGAGTCATGTGATCCATAGGTCCCAAGCATGCACCAAATACACTTTTTAATTAAATGGTAGTATTTTAACACTCTACTTTCCAAGAAATTAATTTTAATTGAGGCAGGTAAAGAAAAGCTCATAGCCTAAAGCCCTAAAAAGCATCAAAGAATCCCAAGGTAACCGATGTGTCCTCCGAATTTTAGAAGAAAAATAAATAAATAAATTTACTCCCCCTTTTTTCAAAATTAGACATGTATTTTAATTTTTTTATGAAATTATAAATTTTAAATTAATATAAATTTTTTTCATTAACTAGCTAAATATTGCTTACAAAATTTAAATTGGTTAATATCAATTTAGAATTTGGTAAAATAAGTTTCAAAAAAAAAACATAACTTTAATTTTGAAATAGAAGTAATATATACTACTCACTAAATAATACAATAGAAAATCTTATAGACCTCTGTATATATAATATATTTATTTTCTATATCATGTTTAATCAGGAAATGATGGTAGATAAATGATGATGGTGTTAGTTATCACTACAAGGGGTGGGGTGGCGTGGAATTGGAGTGGGATTAAGCGAGGATTGTGGAGTAATAGGTGGGACATTAGCATTGAGTGCTGATAGCATGTGCATATAAGCCCTGTCTACCATATGGGTGTACCCAACTACCGAAGTATGAATTTACTGACGATTGTTGGCCCCTCCCTCCCTCCCTCCCTCCCTCATTTTTCTCCGTCTTAATTTAAAGGAGAGTAATATTTTTACGTAATTTTTTAATATTTTTTATATGAAAATTATCGTTATAATTTTTATAGCAACTATTTTTACCGTCGTTATACATTATTTTTTATATAAAATATAAAAAATAATGTAAAAATATCAAAAAAAAATTTAAAAAATGTCGAAATAGAATATATTTTTTTGTACTTACTTGGTTGACTTATTACATTCAATCAACCGAATTACCATCAACTTTTAGTTGGGGAAAATAGTGGGTTATCGGTTATTGAAGAAATCGATATTATTAGATATGTTAGGAAGGGGACAATGACCTAATAAGTGCACAGCCAATCCAAAGCAAACCACCATACACTACTACAGAAACGAAAAATAAATATAAAAACAATTTATCTCTCTAAGGTCAGTTAATGTGTTAGTGATTGTTGGATCCGGTTAGCATGAAGTTATTTTTTTGGTAAGTTGCTCAATTGACCAATATAATACTGACACACATACAACCTCGTCTGCGTGTCAATATTCTATTAGTCAATTGACCAATTTATTCCAAAATAAACTTCATACTAATCACTTTTGTGTTTGACACTCGGGCCTTAACTTAGTGAAATTTGTTGCGCGATTGGTGGTCGTAGATTTGGTCACTTTGCTTTATGGATTGACCGACCTCCCTCTGCTCTAAACTTTAAAACTGTGGCCCAGGAAGTTTAGCAATAAAAAAAGTAGGGCCTTAGGAAGCATCTATGTATAATGGTTGAGCGACTTTATTTGTGATAAATAACAAATTTCCTTGGTAGATTAGTAATTGTCCATCATTTTATAGCTTCAGTACTGATTCACAATGACGACTGAATGTCCATCATTTGTCTTACGTCAGTGGAGCTTTTCTTCATTCACAATGGTTGTTTATCATTAGGGAGAGCATCCTTGGTTCGGCCAATGTATTCAGATAGCTAAAGAGAAGTTTACCATCTAAATTCGTATCAACGTCTTAGAAATTATTAATATAAAAAATAGTATAATTGATTCATACCATCTAACACTTCATCAAGAACATTTGTGATTGACGAAAGAATTGTAACCTTTGTCAAGGATGAGAGTGGTTAGTATGAAGTTAACTTTAGTCAATTGACCAATATAATATCGACACACAGGCCGGAAAGTGATCTTTCTCTCCACGTTTTACCACTGTATTGGTTAATTGACCAACTTATCATAAGTTAACTTCATGGTGATAACCGGATCCGTCAAGAGAGGTTCAAATTCACTTCTAAGCTGGCGAATGGTCCAAAGGCCGGGAGCGCGTCGGATTTTAAAATGAGAGCGAAAGAGTGCTCTTGCTATATACGACTTTTTGGCATCATCTCGCTGGAGGCAAATTAAAAAAACGGTTGATTACTCAGATTGGTTCTCGTAAATTAAAAAAACGGTTGATTACTCAGATTGGTTCTCGTGTCCCTGAGCGAGTTCGGTTTGAGTGTTCATCGATCGAGCGGATCTATATGCTCCGGGTGGTGAGACGAGATGTAGCACAGTCTAGCTAACGCAACAGTTTTGGGTACAGAGGGCCATAGCCATGGGTTCGAATCCTATCACCTTGAAAGAAAAAAAAATTATGCTACTTTCTCGAATCTAAAACCAAGTCTAACCCAGAATGAAAAGATCAGTTTAGAATGAACAGACAAAATTGCAGATGAAATTTCTCATTGCAACATATACAAGTATGAAGGTATTGCATGCCTTCAAAGTTCAAGTCTTCCAAGACGAAAAACAATCTGCCATCTGCTACTTATGTTTGGCTTGTAGTAACAATTCTTTATGGATTTTCTTTTCTATTTAATTTCAAGGTCAGTCTCCCACCCTTTGAGTACTTTTATAGTATTGCACCAACCCAACTTAGAAAATCCCCTATAGCAATATACTTGCTCAGAGAAGAGAATTTTGTTCGGCCAATATCTTCTTCATCATGATAATGGAATCATCCATTAATTCCTTCTTTCAAATGAAAATTACCCCCAAGTAGCTGAATTATGACATGAGGAACATCCATGCACTCAGAATCGGGAAGGTGATCACAGCAGATGCCTAAAATATGGAAATTCAATTAAAAGTGGTTTCACAAAAGTACGACAGTAATTTTTTGACTACAGTAGATTTTAATCAAATAAAAAATGAAATGACCTACCATGAAAAATACCACTTCATTGTTTGCAAAAGCTGCAGTTAATTCATTCCTTTCCATTTCCTGCTTAACATAACCTTGTAACTGCAGGGAGATTGGGAGGGGAAACAGTAAGTTGTCCACTTAACCTACAATCTGACATATCCTCCGACTCCTCAATCGTGATTTCTAAATCGAAGGTATACACTGTTTCACTATTCAATAAATTCATCAAACGGAGTAAAAGAAAAAGGTGAACACACTCCTGTAGTCCTGCTAAGGCACAGCTCTCCATATTTGGGTTGGAATACAAAGTAAGATAATTCAAAGCCCACGAGGGCGCCCATTTAGCTAATTAGCCATCAGATATAAGGGACTGAAAAGTACTACTCATAATTCCAAAAGCCATGTTTTCGTTTTCACTTATAATGAATGAAGTTATAGACTATATAAATACATAAATGATGTTATGAGTAGCACTGCTGCACACTTTTAACTGAAACTGGTGCTCTTACTTTGAGATTTGGTTGGATAAGCACGATAGGTAATAAAGAAAAACACATTTAAAAGGTGTAGG
The DNA here is from genome assembly GCA_016801055.1 of Panax notoginseng. Taxonomy (NCBI): domain Eukaryota; kingdom Viridiplantae; phylum Streptophyta; class Magnoliopsida; order Apiales; family Araliaceae; genus Panax; species Panax notoginseng. Next base: position 15,022,176 of record CM029020.1, read on the forward strand.
ATCATCTCTCAAATAAGGTATCAAGAGAGTTAGACACGTTTAAGTGATATGGGAGAAAAGGAGACTGACTTATAAGGAAACACCCCTTCAATGTTGCTCTATGCTTAATCTTGACTTCGAGCCCAGTCAAAAGGTAGAATGAAGCAAAAATTCAAATATCTTTTGGCAGCAGTTAGAGGCCTTGTAGGTAGGTAACACAATAGTGTAACTGCTGAGAATTCCGAATTTAACTTGGTACGTTCAACTCACCCTAGACTCAAAACACACATTCAGAGGGAGATAAAATGAGAGAGTATACATACCTGGTGATGATGATACTTAGCTGCTGAAAATATTCTTTTCAACTGATGCCAAACTTGAGACAAGTAGGAATCCGGTGCAGACCTTTTGTCATGCAAGTATGGGTCCAGCATCCCCATCAACTGTTCAAGATGATCCCCAAAAAGGTTGTTGATGAACTACACCGCAAAACACATAGCTTTTTGTTAAAATTCGCTGATTAAAACAGTTTTTGTTACGATTCGACGATAATGGGAGCAAATATAGGAAGGAACTACTCAAATTTGCTTAGTGCCACAATGCTGATAGTAAATATCACGGATTCATAATCCAGCGTTGCTCTCAAATATTTCTTAATTTGAATTCAATAAAGATCATCAAATTGTGGTAAGAAAAACCAAATTATGTACCTTCAATAATGTGCATCTTGTGAATCTCAATTGCCTTTTGACCTTCAAAGTTCTCATCTGAAAATTAAATTTCATTCAGAGTTTGATACAAGTTCAATCTAATTTTCTAATTCAATTCCCTATAAAAAGTTAAACCACAGAAATGTGTTCTTGACAGTATAATACTTCTGCTATTTGAAGAGCCTGTTCAAGTTGCTGAAATTGAATCCACTGTTCAGTCACAATGTCAGCCATCTGTATGCAGAAGGGAAAAATTCAAAGGGAATTTTATCATAAGCAAACAATATACACATGAAGTTTAATGGTTGTGAGTTTAGAATTAGCAATGAGAATTCCCATTGCTGATATTAGAGCATCTCCAGCAGATGGACTATCTGCTGGACTATATTTAGTCCATCTAATATCAGCAAATGTCCTTTAGTCTTCACTGCTTCCAGCAGATGGACTATCCTGTGGACTATCTCGTGGACTATAATATAAAATGATTAAAATAATCAATTAATTCAAAAAAACTCCAACGGACATAATCCAACGACCATATTCCAACGGCCATATTATAACGGCTATATTTTAATAAACAAATAGCATCTATAAATATAAGTCATATCTAGTATCTCATATTCACTCATCTTAACTTCATTCTTCCAGTCAAATAAGTTATTTTAAATATGTCTCGTCAATTCGAATTAGCTATGTTGCACGTCGATGAAGAAGAAGATGAAGAAGCATATGGACAATTATTAGGCATGGCGGCTATTGAAGATGAACAACAAAATGTCAATAGGCATACATCACGTCATCGTGGTTCTGTGCAAGGTCGTATTACCATTGATCGTGGTAGACATGAAGGTCATAATCGACTTTTTCGTGATTATTTTGCAGAACATCCTACATACCCCCCGTATCTATTTCGGAGAAGGTTTAGAATGCGGCGCCCGCTTTTCCTCCGAATTCAAAGACCAGTTGAAGCGTATGATTCATACTTCATCCAAAAAATGAATGCTGCAGGACATCTCGGTTTATCTTCTCTACAAAAGATAACTGCCTCAATGCGGATGCTTGCCTATGGTGTTTCAGCGGATTCCGTTGATGATTATGTGCGAATCGGTGAAAGCACGGCTATATTAAGTCTTAAAAGGTTTGTAAAAGCAGTCATTTCAATTTTTGGTGATGAATATCTGAGATCACCCAATAGTAATGACATCGTTAGATTGCTATCAAAAGCTGAAGAGCGTGGTTTTCCAGTGATGTTGGGGAGCATCGACTGTATGCATTGGAAATGGAAGAATTGTCCGGTTGCATGGCATGGTATGTATTCTGGACATGTGCATGAGCCAACAATTATTTTAGAAGCGGTGGCTTCATACGATCTTTGGATATGGCATGCATTTTTTGGATTACCAGGCTCTCATAATGATATTAACGTTTTGGAGAGATCATCTATCTTCTCTGCTCTTACTGAAGGTCGTGCTCCACCAGTGAACTACTCAATTAATGGCAATGAGTACACGATGGGATATTACCTTGCTGATGGTATATATCCCTCATGGGCAACATTTATTAAAACCATTTCGGCACCTCGGGGAAATAAAAGAAAACTATTTGCTAAGACTCAAGAGGCGCTTAGAAAGGATGTTGAGCGAGCATTTGGGGTACTGCAAGCACGTTTTGCGATAGTTCGTGGTCCTGCACGATTTTGGGATCAAACAACACTAAAAGAAATTATGACTGCATGCATAATATTACATAATATGATCGTTGAAGATGAACGAGATGAAAATCAAGAACCAACAACCTACGATACACATGACGAGATTCCAACTGTAGAAGTGTCTCATGAGCGTACCCCACAATTACTTGAATTCATTGAAGCAAATCATCGCATAAGGGATAAACAAGTTCATTCTAAACTGCAAGAAGATATTATTCAACACTTGTGGACACTACATGGCGGAGCCTAATCCATTACATTCTACTACAATAATAAGCAAATTAAGCTACTTCAGGCTCCATTACATTCTACTACAATAATAAGCAAATTAAGCTACTTCAGGCTCCATTACATTCTACTATAATAATAAGCAAGTCAACTACTAGATGTAACTCTTTTCATGATTTCTTTCTTACGTTGTTTGTAATATTCAGCTACTTCAGGCTCCATGTTAGCAGTGTCAATCATCATAATCCTTTCATCTTCTTGTGCTTTCAGTATATTCAACTTCTCTTGCTCTTGAAAATATATTTTGTCCATGTTCTCTTGTCTCTTTTGTTGGTTCAATTTCATCTGATGCTCAAACTTCTCAAACCTCAACTCCATAGGTGTACTAGTATCACCAATTCCTTTGCCCTTTTTAAATAATGCTTTCGAAGCCTTTCTTCCCATTGGCCTCTCTAATCTTGCAGAGATTGTATCTTCAATACTATCGTCTTCACCCAAACTGACTTCTTCTGCGGTTGATGGAGAAGATGCTGCTGGACTTGACTTTCTATTACTTTTCTGTTTTTTTCCACTATTATCTGTTCTCCATTTCGGTGCATCCTTTAATATTCTCCAACAATGCATAAATCCAAATGGTTGATTTTGCATACTTTTGAACATCTCTAATGCTTGACATATCTATTAAAAAATTATTTACAAAGTATTAAATATAAAATATAAGAAAACTTAATGAAATTTTATATGAAAAAATTGAAATACCTTATCTTGTTCGCCTACACCGCTTTGTTGCATTCTTTCAATTGAAGCATAATATCCACAAAATTTGTTCACCGCGAGTTGAATTGTTGACCAACGTTTCGCCAAAGCAGTAGAATTGCGTTCAGACTCAAAATTTTTGTATTCGTGAAAGTATTCGTGAACTCTTTCCCAATATCTTCCATGTTTCTGATCGTTTCCTTGAATTGGATCCATACTTACATTTAGCCATCCGGAAACAAGAAGAGCATCTTCTTCAATTGTGTAATTTCCCTTTCGCCCTGATCTTTTATTGGACTCATTTTCGGGAGTCTGAATTGGTACATCAGTTTGGATTGAAAATTCATCCAACAAATTTGGATCATCAAGTGAGAAACCTTCAGATAATAATGAAGAATAATACATCGGAGGATCATGATTTTCCATCTAAAAAATAAATTAAAAAGATATTATTAATAAAAAACAAAAATCAAATATAATAAAAATACAAACTATTATTAATAAAATACTTGCAATTGCTAAATGTTGGAGTAGTTGATTAAAAGATATAAAATAAATTGAATTAGTATTATACATATTTATAGATTTTCAATTTCTATCCGTTTGTACTCTTTATTACCGTTCTGAAATTTTTTTTCTATCCGTTGGATTGTACTTTATTACCGTTTCTCTTCACTTTCAGTTCTCTCGCTTTGTCTCCTTCTTCTTCTTCGACAGATCTTCTTCTTCGACAGAATTTCTCTTCTTTTTTTTTTCTTCAATTTCTTCAACATAGAGTTTTCCATTTAATTATATTAAATTATAGTCTGGTTGAGTTTTGGTTCGCAGATTTGGTCGTTTTGAGCGGCCGGAAAAATTGGCCGACTAAATTTGATCTGTCTGCTGGAGCCATTTTGACGTCCTAGACTAAATATAGTCTACGAATTTGGCAACTCCGGCCTGCTGGAGTTGCTCTTAATAAAGAGGCAATAGCTGATGTATATGTAACAGCATTACAAGCTTCATGATGCCAATATCAATCCCAAAAGAGAACACATAATTCAATTTACCCGCAACTATGCGAGTTCCTATATTTAATCCCATGGACTATACTTTGTCATTTCTAAAGGCCATTTGGTGATGGATTATAATCCCACGTGGAAAGGCGGTATTATATAATACCCTTTTGAGGTATCAAATGACCTTAGAAATGTTAACAAACAGTCCATGGGATCAAATAAAGGACTAATCTTGGGATAAAATAGTCCCAAGTGTCTTAAATTAGTACAAATAGTCATCTCATCCATCTTTTTTGCAAACAAACGTAGCCTAAGAGAGTTATGAAAGTGATAACTTATAAATTTAAGACCAACTAACTTACTAACAGTTACGAGACTTGTTGGGCAGGATGAGACTTTTCACGTTTCTTAACTAGTCACTAAGAAAATGTTGATTGGACAGTCCAACAAGAAAAAAAACTAACCATTTGAGCTCTTGACTTAACCACTTCCAATCTAGTCTCAGCATCTTGTGCTTTGGACTCTAATGTATGAATATCAAAGTTGTTTTTTCTTGAGGCATCCCAGAGAATTCGGACCTGAACCACCCCATATACACTGCTTAAAAATGTTGAACAATCAAATAACCAAGTACCGTCAAACAAAAATGATTACCAAATAGAACAGAACCCAACCTCTTCTTCTAGCATTTGAAGTCTTTTGTCTGAACTTGATGAATCATCCTGCATTGAAAGCCGAAGAATAATGCTTTATACGCATTTTTTTTCCTTTTTGGAGCAGTGGTATTGCATTATTGTTTCATAAATAAGAAAGAAAAGAAAAATATAGCAGGGCTATTATATTATATCAAAACTGACTCTGACTTTATATGGAATAAATAAAGGGTGATCTGTCCAGGTATTTGATGAGTTCTGTCACTTATGTTGTAACTTGTCTGCTAAATACAAATTTTCATCTGCAGAGTTAGAGGATAAGGCTAAACAACCAAGTAAAATAAATATTTTCCTGGTTTTCTGGAGTCAACAAATAATTAGCGATTGTTTTCTGCACTACAGCTTGATTCTTCATATATGAGTGTTTGTGTACTATATACACACACACACATAAATACACTTTACATGAGTGTTTGTGTACTATACTCGCACATGTATATATATATATAGAGAGAGAGAGAGGAAGAGAGAGAGAGAGAGAGAGAGAGAGAACATTTCCATAAAATTGAAACCACACTGCTGAAATAGGATATGCTCTTGATATCATGTTCAATAAAAGTTGTTTTAATTAAGTGAGTACAAATTAACTTTGGCATTCGTGACAAGATTCAATTTGCTCTAGATAAATTACATATTTAAAGACTGAGCTGAATATGGAAGAAGGTTGGTTTAGATGGGAAGCACAATGCAAAGTCATGATTACAATGTAAAGGTTATAGATGTATAGTTCAAGTCTTACCTAATGGTAAAAAAAAATAATTAGAAAAGACCAAAGGACGAAAGGACTAAATTGATGCAATTATGATGTCATACTGACATGCACACATATATGAAATTGATCTAAGACAAGTCATTGTCAATCAGTGTTAATCTGTTAGATCGTATCAACATACTCAACTATGCATCCACATCTATATGGTTATGAAGACAGATTTGTTGTTACAACAAAACAGAATAATTGTCAGCTTCAATTTGAAATCAATAAGCATTACAAGCGGGTATACAGAACACATTATAATGTGTTGTCTGGAAGGCAAACCTTTAAAATGAACAAAGCAGATTGCAGACATTCAATCTCATGGATATTCTTCTCAATTAGCTTTGTACATTCTTCAATATATTGGGCTTTAACAATTAAGTCGTGCATGCTTTCCTCAAGGACAGATTCTGCACGCACATCCACAGAATATATCTATTGCTATGAACTCCAAGAGAAACTAAAAATTGTAACATTAACATAACGACAGATTGCAATTGAATTCAACCAAGATGCAAGAAATCCACCTTAAAATAAAAATAGTACCATGTCTTTCAAAAAAGATTCGATATCAATAAATTTAAGGGAAAAGCAAAATTGTTTAACCTTCAGTAGGCATTATTTTATCTGTTAGACATTAGCATTCAATATAATAAACAACCAACGAAAAGAATATTAGCTGACTGGCTGCTAGGACACTGAGGGATTATATAATATGTACCAGTAGAATTTTTTCCTAATTCTGCCAGGAATGCTACAGGCTTAGCAATAAAAATAAATGCACAAAGAAAAAAAGAATCTTTATTGACCTCAAATTAGGAATAACCCCCTTAAGCATACCCATATGTTGCTTGTAGGGAAGGTAATAGAATCTTCATTTACGAAAATAAAAAATTATTGTTAATTCTTTCTGTCTTTGCATCATAACTTCTGAACTAAGAATGAACACTGGACGACTGGACAAGGACATAGATTTCATAAATATTGACATGGTCGACATGGATATGATGTTCCGTAATAAAAGCTCACTTTTAAATAGTCAACAGTGCAAAGTTTGGATTTTTAACATAAATTATATTCAAAATAACATCGTTCATTTGGCACTTTGATTTTATACAATAAAGATTTGGTACATTTATTAAATATAACCAAAACAGGATATTGATTTTGAAACAAATTATCCATAATAGTACCTTCTACTTTTGACTTTTTCTATTCAAATATTAAGGTTTGCATTTGACACGCTGAATTTTTTATCAATAATTTTTCCTGATACTAAATTTAGTATATGAAGTTTGATATTGAAAAAGATCAAAAAATTACTCCCTCCGTTTCAAAATTAGATATACATTTTCCTTTTCAATCCGTTATAAAATTAGAGATACATTTATATTTTAACACTAAATTCATGTTCCTAACATGCCATTATATATATACTAGGAATATTGAGTACTACCACCATTACTACATTTCTACCAATGTTAAAGATATGTTTGGAAAAGTAAAGTTTTCCTTAAAAGTCCATTTTAAAGATGTATCTCTGACTTAATATTCTGGGGGGAAAATAAATAAAGAGAAAGAGGTACTGAGGTAGGACTCGGATGGAGTATGCGTGTGTTTGGGTTCTTTAGTCTATGTATAAAGATTAAGGAAACCTAGCTATGGCCAATAAAATGATTATTTTCTTTATAACGCCTAATTAAAATAAATTTTATTGATAAAATAAAAAATCACAATTAGATCAGAATTCAGAACCGTAAGCAACAGTAAAACTAAAAATTTCATCCAAACCAGTGACCCACGGTTTCTAATCCAAATTCCACGACTTCTCGTAAATATTAAGTACATGAATGTGTACGATAAATGTAGAGATTACCTAATCGAGTAATTCTGAGCTTGGCTTCTTGCACTTCGCAGATCAATTGATGATCCTGCTGATTCCTGCATGACTTTTGAGCGTCAAATTGGGGTTTTTGAGCCGCAGATTTGTGTAGAGAGAGAAAGAATAGCAATATGGGCCGAAGCAAGGCAAGTGAAACCGCCATAATTGTCCGCAGCTATTTTAGCTCTGTTGAACCTGACCCTTTTGGAATGAATCGGCCATAATTGTTTCACACAATATATTTGCTTGTATTGCATAGGCTGTCGTTTATATATATAGGCAATGTAGTTTATATATTTACCGGTGGTTGAAGCATTATTTAACGATGACATTATAAATATATATTATTATTAATTAATAAAAAGAATTTAATTTTTAATTTTTTATAAATTAAAACATAATAAAATAAAATTACAATATTACTAAAAGTGGTTAATTTTAATATTAAAAAAATTTGGTACAAAAAATATTAAAAAATAATAAAAAACCGGTTCATTGGGTCAACTTTACCGGTTAAACCATCAGTTCTACCGGTGATCAACAATTTCAATTCATATTTTTGACTAAACTGATTCAACTGGTTAAATCGAACCGTACATAGATCATGTTCCCAATTCAACCGGTTGAACCAGTCAATCTTGGTCGAATTTTAAAACTGTGTATATAAATCTCGCACAATATATTGTTAATTATAATTCAATACATTATTTTGGTAGCAATACTCCAGCTACCTAGTCAAAAACCACAGTCGAGCTGGGCTAAGCCTAACGTTGTTTCTGAGTTTTATAAATGCACGAAGAAAAGGGCAAAAATTATTAATTTTCTACTTAATAATGTTGTTATTGAGTTTTTTATGAGGGAAAAGAAAAGTAAGAATTCAAGGATACTATAATTGAGAAGAAAATATATTAATTATCTTTTGAAATAGTACAATATACATGTTTTTCCCCTAAAAAACCAAGAAATGGAAAATGGTGGCACGGCACGGTTTGTTCTTCTAGAAGTCAGAAGGGCATTTGCATGGTTCAATTCCCCAGGTTTTCTCTGCATAATCTTCAATTGTTCTATCACTACTAAATCTTCCTGAACCAGCTGTACTAAGTATGCTCATTCCAGTCCACTTCTCTTGATCCACAAATGCTTTGTCTGCAGCAGCCTGTTACTTTAAACATTAAATCATTTCTAACAACAGTTCCTTCCAAGATTAGATATACATCTCATTTTTAAAGTCAATTTGGGAAATTCTTTCAAGTATCGAAAAAGACAAATATGATGATAAGAAGTACTTCATAGTTGGTTTATAATTGTTATTGTTGTTTGAATTAAAACAAAAGAATTTCGTATTGATTTTGAATTTTAAAATTTTGCAAATTAACTTCAAAACGTCAAAATAGAACTAATTTTGGAACCGAGGGAGTACGTTAAAATCTACATCCTTTGGATGCCATAAGAGGAAGCAAAGGTTACCTGGGCTTCTAGATAGCTAGCAAAATCGGAACCAACAAGATAAAAGTCACCACCACCCTCTAATGTGTCGCATAATGACTTGAAATAGTCTTTGTAGCCAAAATAACCATCTCTAACCATCCTGCAAATGTTGTCAAATGAAGAATGAGTTAAAAGACATTTAGATTGCAGAGTACCTAGACTTCTCACCGGACTTTCAGATTTTCTCTTTTTGTCGAATTTAATAGAATATTAAATAGAAGTAAAGTAATTCATAATCATCCGGTTAGGATCCATCTAAACCAGCCCATTGTTTATATGAATCAACATGCCAACCATTAAACAACTTATTAGAAATACAAGACAGCATGGCTATATCACGGAGTTGAAAAAGAGATCTAAATAAAGCCAACTGAATGAAACAATAAGATGAAGTGTGAAAAGAAAGTGCACTTTGTACATACCTTACAACTCGTGCAAACTGAAGAGGTGCTTTAATTGCAGTTCCTTTCTCTCTCAATGCTGGAACTTCACTCATCTTTGCACCAAAGATAAACTAAAATAGAGATCTCCAAAATTGTTAGCAGATATTTAAGAGGAAGATTTATAGTGAATACTATATAAACTCAGTATGCTTTAGATAATAACAATGAAAGACAGACCATAACCCTAGGTTACTCCGTGTCATCATAAACATTATAGTTTGTCATTTCTTTCCCATTAACCAAGACTTGAAAACAAGCTTGATTTCAAAGTAGATATGACTTCAAAGGGTTCGTTGCAGATGATATTGGTTAACTGCATGTCATATCAAATAGTTATGAGCCTGACGTCTCTGAGAAACTTGTTTTCACTATACTTACATATGCTAAACATCTGCAAAGCAAATGGTTCAAGTCTGATGCATTGTTCATGTTCACCGATCGGTTTATGAAAGTTTACCACATATATGGAACCTCATTGTCAAGTGAATCACTTGTGCTACATCTTAGGAAGCTTTCCCATATTCCAACCTTCTCTTTCTTTTCCCCTTTTTTTCATTTGAGAGGGATATGAATATTATTGTAACATATACTATGATTTGTACTTCTACTCTTTCTTTGTCATTGAATTATGAAGACTAACAAAATTCTGCTTTTGAAATGGTATTTTTGTAAGCGTAACATAAGATGGGGCTGACCATGTTATCTGCTCCTATTTCTTCAATGATTTCAACAGTAGACCCATCTGCTGTGGCTAATAATAGACATCCATTCATAAGAAATTTCATGCTGCCAGTTCCTGATGCCTCGTGTCCAGCAGTGCTTCAAAAGAATCACAACATATAATATAAATAAGCGATTCCAAAAAAATGCATTCCAACTATAATAAAAGGATAGACAAACATGAAAACAAAAAAGAAACACATAGATTCCCAATATAATTACTGCCACTATATTTTTTGATTTTTATAGTGTATAAAAACAAAAGTTAGGAATTAGAATTTTAAGTATAGCACATATGGCATATCATTCCTCCATGTTAATTTGCTTCATGACTTATACTCCATTAAGATCCCGAAAAAATGGTGTGATGAATATCTCAAGAGATTTTTAAACCAGCAAAACAACATATCACACTGAGGCAAGGAAAACTTATATATTTGTTCTGTCAATTAACTATCGGTCTAATCAAAGGGCTGACATTAGCGAGCACTCATAGTGTCCTTACTTTCTCTTAATCAGTAATTAAGGATCTCTCCTCCTTCTGGTAGGTGCAAGCAATTAAAGGAATATCATTTCAATAATGTCATTCCAATCAGTAAAGGAAGAGTTATTCCCTTAATGATATATCGAAATCTTTATTTTTTTTCATTCAAAGTTATGGAAGTTAAGTAAAGTGTTCTGTCAAGGTAGCATTTGCCTTCCTGGGAATCAATCCCTTCTGACGCTGAGGGTAGATAAAAGAAGGGGCACAACAATATATAAGGGTTAAATCAATTTTTCGTCACTGAACTGAACTGAATCAATACAGTGATGCAAATGTAAATTGAAGTTCAGTTCAATGACGAAAAAATTATTTAACCCCAATATATAAAGGGTGTGTTAATAAATAACTTAAATAGAATGGAGGAGAAAAGCAATTAAGTATCATGTAAAACCTCCAAAATGTAAATACAGACCTTATATGTTGTGAAAGATCACTACCAGGGATGACTAATTCAGCAACAGAAACATTGTAATCAGGGATAAAAACCTACAAAAGGGAAGATGAATAAATAAGTGTGCAAGGAAATAAACTGGATGTATGAAAATTTTCAGGTAGGTCCATTCAATAAATCTATTAAGTAAAAAACTGTGATTAACTGATACTGATCTGTATATACAGAAATCAAAATAATTAAGATGACATAGCTAGAAAATTTGGGAATTTGTCAGAAAAGAGTTAGAATCCAAATGAAAGGCTGGGATATCTTTTCCTTCCATTTTCGGAGTAAATTAACTTTTCAAGAAAAAAGAACATAACTTTGACAGCAAACTCCATTATCATCAATGGATTAGGATACATCTTAACCGTCTGTTTGTAAGTTTTATGTTGGGGGAGAAGGGAAGGCAAGGGACGGGAAGGGAAAGTTCTTCTTTCCAAAAAAAAATTAGGAAGAACTTTCCATTCTCATCCTTTCTCTTCCCTCCCGTCCTAAACAAAACTCACAAGCACAGCCTAAAGAAAATGATTACAAAGTCGCGAAGAGGAGGGGGAGGATGCCTCTCTCAATATCAACGTTATTTCTAAAATATTGAAGAAAGTCTCTCTTAAGCTGAGGCACACTTAAATGCAGAAGTTTCAATAGGTCAGAAGCATGTGCGTAGTTCAATGTTCATACATCCAATGTCCTTGTCTTACCAGTTTCAAGAGGTCTCCAATTTCAGCATCATTGTTAATTGTTTCAGCTACAGCATGACAAAGTTTGATAATCTTCTTTGCAATTTCATAACCAGGAGCAGCTTTCCCTCCAATTATGCAGACACGAGGTACGACCATTCTTCTATTATCCTTCTCCATATTCTTAACAAAATGGGAATAAAGTAAACTACCAGTTAATATCACAACAATGGCAAGATTAGCAGAAACTAAAATATGATTCCATATAAGATGAATGTAATTAGTTATGTATCTGCAGTTCCATCTTGGTATAACAAGCATAGTTGGGAGTTTCACACTGAATGTCTATCATAAAGAACTGGAAAGATTTGGTTCCTCAACACAGAAAATGAAACAAAGGATGATCCAGAAAAGTTCACAATTCACTCAAAAGGCAAGTATAACTCTATTTAATTCTAGCTAGTCTAGAAGCTACAGTGTCAATATGATGGAGAATGTCCCTCCTAATGCTCGAAGCTCATATGGGAGAATAATAATCAACTATTTTCCTTTTCTTTTTCAGTTAGCAAACATTAAATTCACCCATTTTCCAGAACAAACATAGGTCAAACTTTTTGAACTATTTACTGTGGGTAGATGGGCCCCAAAATATGTAAATTAACCACATTCATGATCTGTTGGCAGCCCAGAATTTAACTTTGCTACTTTAACCCCAAAGGAAGGTATTAAAGACATGATTACCAAAACTAATGAAATGGAATGTGTGATTGGATAGCATTCACTTTGGAGCCTGCTGGTTCCTTAATATTAGTTTCTTGGTTTCAAAATTTATTTCAGCTAGCAAGTTTATTAACAAAAAGCAAATGTGATACCTTTATACAGTCATATCGATGAATAATGCCTAAAATGTTCAAAAGTTGTCTTTTGTACTCGTGTATTCTTTTTATCTGCACGTCAAACATTGCATCCAGACTGACCTGAAATGAAGGTAAGAAATTATTATTAAATATAAACAACCTAATTTGTGATCCAGACTCTCGACCAGGCTAATTCTTCAATTGGGTCTTCGCAGAATGAGACTCAAAAATACCCATGCAACCCAGCTAAGTTTTTATACCAAGTTGAAGCAGGCAGGTTGAGTTGCTCTTTCAAAATTGAAATGCTATCAGTCAAATATATCTCTAATCTTCTACCATTCAGCCACAACTCTAGAACATAGCCTGCATATCAAATATTCCCTTTGTCCCAAAATAAACGCCAATTTTTTACATTTTCAAGGTCAAAGTGACTATTTTATTAACATTTAAGCTTATATATATGGGGGCTGACAATTGTAAATTTAAGTTTATCCTTGCAACAAATTGTGGTCGTCCAGTCGTAGATCTAACGGTGAAAATTAGTACCCCAGGGTGCCCGCACTACTAATGCGGGGACTCAAAATTGACCAAAATACCCTCTTCTTTAAAAAGTTTACCATAATTGTGCGAACGAAGAGTTTTTTTTTTTTTTTTTGGCGTTAGAGGCTACTGCGACTGTGTTCATCCATTCATGCATAAGAAGTGCATCCCAATCAACATCTTCCTCTCCTACATACGTATGAGCTGAATATGGAATATAGGAGACAATAACCTTTTTTATGCGGAAGAATCCTTAACATAAACATCCACGTAGAACTGATTTAGGATTGGAATTGGTTTGCGAACAGCTTATGGAATTTAGCAACACAATCATGTACTTGAGATTATAGTCAATAATCACGACAGCCAATGATTCAACGTATGCTGCTTTCACTATATGAATTGATGAACCCGTGGTGGATAGTTATTCAGCAGCTTCTTACCCATAGTGGGTTGCTGCTAAGAATTAAGCCATGTTTGATAGGGCATTTGGGCTGCAGCTTATGCATGAATAAATGAACCCTTAGTGGTAGCAGCATGAAGAAAGAAAAGATCAATCCGGTACCGTCCGCACAACTAAAGTGCAGATGCTAATATTACAGAAATGCCACTGCTTTTTAATATTTTAATAATGTATTGAATTTTTTAAACTAACAGTCCGCATTACTAAAGTGCGGATCTTAGATGGTATTTTGATCAACTTTTGAATTTGCACAACTAAAGTGCGGGATCCCCCAAACTAAAGTGTGGATGGATGATATTTTTATCCGTTACATTTGCGATTGGACGACCACGATCTATTATAAAGATAAACTAAAGTTTACAACTGTGGCAATGGATCAACCCCATGTGTGTGTGTGTGTGTGTGTGTGTGTATATATATATATATATATATATATATATGTTTTGAAATTACAAATTCTGGTTAGTAGTAAACTTTACATATTTATTTACAAGTTATAATTATGGGTAAATCCGTAAGGAAGCTTTAAAGTACTGAGGTAAAATAGAAGACTCGAAAATGAAAATTCGAGGAATTCTCATACCTTCACGCCACTCATCATTTCAATGTACTCTGCAAGCCTAGTCTTGTTAACCTTCTTCACCTACACATCAAAAGTTAAAAATTAAGTTAGTCAATATAAACTGGCAACAGACAACATTATGACATGTCTATAAATGGTTAGCTTTAAGTACCATCTTCCATTCTTGATGTAAATAAGAATCTGATGCATATTGGCGCAAACCAGCTAAGAGGTCAACGTTACGAATCCAAGCTTCTGTTCCAAGCCATTTTGAAATCAGAGCACATAAACTAGGATTGCTCACCACAACCCAGCGACGCTGAGAAATGACATTGAAAGAAATTAAACATTCTAAGTATGCCATGAATATCAACTTCATAGTCATTACAAAAGAAAACTTCAAGATTAATAATGCAAGAAAGGTTTCTAAATTAATGAACTAAGAACATACGTGTATAGATTGATTGAAATAAAACTATTATATTCTACCTGAGTTACCCCATTCGTCTTGTACTGAAATTTCACAGGCCAGAGCTCATAAAAATCCTGCACAGATGCTCTAGTAAGTGCAAGTGCTTTTATAACAACAACTTCTCTACTAGGACAGAAGAGATCAATACAAGATTCATGTTGAAGCATCCAATCAGTGAGTTGAGTATCCTACAGGGTTTAAATATTGAACTACAAGGATCCAAGTGTCTGGCCTCAGCAATTCAGATGACTAAAAGAATCTCATACCCAATTTAAACAGAAAGACCTTGAATGAGCATCTCATGACATAAAAACTTTTAGAACGTGTTGTGAATTTCTGCAAAATTATAATCTCCTTACGTATACAAATATGTTAAAAAATGTAAAACTTTAAAACGCAAAATTAAAATATTGTGAAGTTCTGCAAGTTTTCTTATTAATTACTTTATTGGATTTATTAATTACTTTATTGGATTTGATGGTATAAAAGAGATTTTTTCCCATGGTTCTATAACTGAATATATACAATAATCATATTCTTACAGGACCTCATGAGTCATGACTTAAATTGGTTTTCCACCTATCAATGGTCCAGAATTCTGCTTTGTACAGGCGTCATACTAGCATGTGAACAGATAAGCACTAAGCATGGTACGCTTCCATACTTTCCTGGCATATTCATGCATAGTTTTATAACTTTATCTTCATCCAATCACCCAAACACATCTCTCACAACGTTTGTTGTTCCTTCATCATTTAAAGTTTTAATGGAAGAAATATATGCTCATCATTATATGTTTTTCCCCTCTAGTTCCTCTTCTCTTTACTGGTTGGTTTTAGCATGACAACCAAATATAAGGACGTTCCTTTTTCCATCGTACACATATCTACTGCTTTTAGCTGATCAGGTTTGAATTTTCTGCATCAGTTGATGTGTCTGAAGTTCAGGTCCAGGAATCAGCATACACCCATCCTGTGTGCAGCTATAATAAGTCTAACAACTCCAAGACATATGATCTAGTAGCTTGGACTTAAATGCCATACTGATAAGTGATCATATAACATAGTTGAGTATGGTTCCGTATGAACTAAAGTCACTTTTCAAGCCTTTATACTAATTTATTTCTGACGAAAATCCTCAAGTCAATGTATTCTTCCTCTCATTTCAAGAGGTGTAACAGTGGAAATAACAAATCAATATGGTATATAATTTTTAAATAGATGTCAACATGTACTTTGCAAAACCATGGCTCACAATAAGTTAATTCAATATTCCTCTGCTTTACAAATATATTTAGTGGAACAAGACAGTAATCAATGAGTTTATGATTCATGAAACAGATTATGAAGATGCTAAGCTTAAGATATTCAAATAATGCTGTATTATAGAGAAAGAGGTAGGTATACAACTACTCAAATAATTACCTTAAATAACCTTGATTTAAGTAATTCGGAATGGGCTTTGGAAACACCATTGACAGTATGGGAACAAGCAATTGACAAATTTGCGATACGGATACTCTGTCAATTCAAAAAGGGAAATGAGATATCAGCTTTACTGTTTTTTAATTTTTTGAAAAAATCGAATAACTTGGCCACAAGTGTTGTGATTGAAACAAGTGACCTTGAGTTTATTCCTCAAGGCCTCTGCCATTTCACGCATCCCTTGGGATTCAGCTCTATTAATACTTTTGTTAATGTACCATTAAGCATAGATAGAAAATAGACACAAACTCAATGGCATCCTAAACAGTGGAATTCCTAAAATGAAAATCCCAAGACATACAATCACCATCACAAACAATCAAATCAGAAATGGAGCATTACCAAAGGTGGAAATCAAAAAAGAGATTATAAGCCCTAGAAAATTGACCTTGAGCTACCCAACTGTCTTCCCAAATACGAGTTTGATGCCCTGCCCCAACCTTATATCTCAAATAAGGCTCAAAAAAGGTGGAACCTTCAGAAATGAATTTTCAAATACATGCATGAGTAACATCAGTTCAGGTTTAGCATCCCATCCATTCATTTGCATACAGAACTTGCTCCTGAAAAACCTATGCCAAAAGGAGTTAGGTTCTATAGGAAATCTCCATAGCAACTTATCACCAAAGCAACATTCTCAGAGGACCAAGCTGCCTAACCCCAAAACTCCCCTTATTTTCGGCTAACACATCATCTTCCACCATACCACATGATATCTTCTCTAATCTCATATCCCTAACCAAAGAAAATCACTCAACAACTTCTCTACGGATCTGCAACATTAATTGGAATCCCTTTACATTTCTTGACAAGTGTCAACTGGGATCCTAAACAAACATGTTGAAGAACTGTTTCTCAATCATGAAATACTAAGATGAGTAGACGACTAAAGACCAGGAGTATGATGAAGTAAAAAAATACTGAATACATGTCGCACTCTTTTTTAGGTACTTATTTTATTCTTCCATATTGAATTATTTGATGTTTTTCAAATACCTTCACAGAGCCTTCCTCAACAATTGACATCCGAGAAAGCCGGGCATAATCCTGACCAATCCTCCTTTTCAACTCTTCCATGAACTTTTGATTAATCTCATATATAATCTGAGAGAAAATATACAATTTGTCAAAGGCAATGAGCATTCAACAGGTGAACACATTACAGAAACTGTGGGCATTTAAAAGATTCTATTCTAGATAGGTAAAAGAAAATTATAATTGAGCATACAAGGGATTTCTTTTGCAGAGAAGATGCACTAAAAGATGAACAATTAGCTAACTACGACCTTTGTATTCTAAAGTCTGTCAAAATAGGTGGACATCATAAAGGCTGATTGAAACATTTTTGTTAAAAGAAACACACTTGTAAATGGCGCGGTAGAAGACTGCCTAGTAGGTCTACAGGGATTTTCTCGAGTCCTTCAAGGAGTACAGTGTGAGTAGTGAAAGAGAATATTTTGCAGACAATTTCCCAAGCCTTATGCCAACCCAAATGTTCTTCATCAAGAAGTATTCTCATGACCTCAACTATAGAAAGAGATGGATGGGTATCATTCAGCTGTAGAGCAACCTGAAATAAGATAAAACATGAGTAAGTAAAAGGAACAGATCAACAACCCTAATACTGATTTTAGATATACACACTCACACACTCTACTTGAATTGGGCTTTTTTTGGCTTAGACTAAAGCGACATAAACACACAGTATCCACCAAATTTTTACCTTGTTTTATGCAACAGATGTTTTACTGGCTAGTCAACTAACTCAACCCTAGAGAAACCTGCTTACCATTGGTTAGACTGGATCTTATGATTGAAGATTTGGGCTGAAATTGAACCAGATCATGCAGAGGTCCAAGCTTCACTAAACATGATCAGGTGTGCATCAAACATGGCCCAACTCAGCACCAAATGTGCAATAATGAAACAGGTAATGATGAACATAAACAAGAGGATCTTTACATTCCACAAGGAATCACGCAACAAAAGGTCCACTTTGATTATCACCTCATGCACTTATGTTATTATCTAGGGGACAACAACATATGTTTATTTGCTTGTTATAGAACGAAATATCTAAGATACAAAATTTTAAATCCAAACCTTTTCGGGAAATTCATCAAAATTATTGTGGACATCTTTAAACCTCCGAAAAATGTCTTGTAATGATGCTGAGACAAAGAAATATTGTTGCTTCAATCGCAATTCCTTCCCCTGAAATATAACAGCTCAAAGGTGTTACGAGCTGGTAAGACTTGAGAGTATGACTTTTTCATCAAGGAAGAACAAAAGCCGTATTCACACATACAATTAAGTAATAAGCAATTCAAAAGACAAAAGTAGTGTGATGGAAGAATCATTTCGTACCAAAGTGTTTCCTACATCATTATATTCAAGGAGATAACAGATTAAACATAGGAAATGTAATAATACATGAGAGAAAAATTCTGCACAACTATTAAATAAAGGAAAAAAATTGTATAGATGGCACTGTGATACAACTCATGACAGCTGATGAAGCCATGAAAGGATCAGCCCCTCAAGCTAAAGTGAAAGAATGTAAACATATGTCCATACCCAAGGTTCCTTACAGGTGGGAATATTATATGTACCTGATAAGAACGATCGTCAGGGTACAAGACACTGCTTATAGTTTCGGCCTTCTGTCTATTAACAACGGCATTGATATAGTCTCCAGTATTGTAAGACTCCTGCAAAATGACAGGAGAGATTTTAAAATTCAAAATCCTACAAAAATGAATACATAGCTACAGATAAAAGTGTGGAAAGCTAACTAAAAGAATTCTCCTTTGAATGCAATAAAGAGTTTCCTTCAACTTAGGTTTTAAGAGAAGATATATATACTGCAAAAAAGAATTGCAAACTGTAAAATTCAATAATTAGAAATAGAAAAAGACTAGCATCTGCATAATTTGAAAGTGATAGGACTTGAGTACAATCACCATATCGTATTGACCACTTGGTTTGGCAGCCCACAAGCGTAGATTGATGGTATTCCTCGTTCCATAACCAGGTATAGGATTGTCATAAGCTACGGCTTCAACCTACCAGCAATGAGATAAACAAGATGAACTAATTTAAAACTGTGTAGTAAATGCATGGTCTTTGCTTGTGCTATATCAGAAGATAAAATAGGTGCAAACTATTGTGCATTGATTAATTTAGATGCTTGCAAAATGTCTACTCCAAACTTACACACTTAGAATATAAAGGAGCCATGGACTTACCATTTCTCCAGGTACCCAAACTTTACACATCTCCCCATTTACAAGTTCCTCTTCAACAGTTCCATAGAACTAATCCACCCAGCATTCACCAATTGGCAGTAAAAATACAGTGCTTTTAGGCAAAATGAACATATAAAGGCAACATTAAAACATCAATAAATGGGATGCTCAACAGAGATAGAAAAAGGAAAGATCTTGCAAACCTTCACAGGATATGATACATGAACCCTCTCTATTTCCCATGGATTTCCAAAATTCAACCAATAATCAGGTTGCTCATGTTGAAAACCGTCCAATATGATCTGTCGGAACAGACCAAACTGGTATCGTAGACCATAACTGAAGAATGGAAACATAATAGTACAATTCATAAATATTATTATAGGAACAAAATTAAACCACCATTATTACAAAATAAAGAAAGACTTAGAATTTTAACATTTGTATCTGTTGGTTTCAATATTCACCAAGCCCGCAGTCAGAAGATATTGACAGTTGTATCAAGGTTTTGCTTAAAATGATTCTTTGTACTTCTAGTCAATGTCTTAACTTCATGATGCAGGTGTATAACAGGAAATGTTGTAGGCCTGGCAAAATATGGTTATGGGTTGGTTTTGGTTTTCAAAATATGGTTATGGTTCCATTTAAGAACTAAAACCATATTAACCATTTTTAATATGGGTTATGTGGGTTGAAACCATATGGTTATGGTTCAAAACCATATTAACCATTTTTAAGATGTTTTAATTTTTAGACAGAACTTTCAAATGAACTTTTAATATGGGTGGGGTGGGGTGGGGTGGGTAGGTAGGTGGGGGTGAGTGGGGTGAGTAGGTAGGTGGGGTGGGGTAGATGGGTAGGTAGGTGGCGTGGGGTGCGTGGGTGGGTGGATAGGTGGATAGGTGGGTGGGTGCGTGGGTGGGGTGAGTGGGGGTAGGGGTGGCGTGGGTGGTGTATATATATTATTTTTTTTGGGTGGGGTGAGGGGGTGGGGTGAGGGGTGGGGAGTAAGGGTGTATACATAATCATATAATTTTTTTTTTGTGGGGGTGGGGGTGGGGGTGGGGGTGGGGGTGGGGGTGGGGGTGGGGGTGGGGGTGGGGTGGGGGTGGGGTTGGGGTGGGGGTAGGGTGGGGTGGGGTGTATACATAATCTCATAATATTATTTTTTTTGTGTGGGGGTGCGTGGGGGTGCGGGTGGGGGTGGGTGGGGTAGGGTGAGAGAGTGGGAGGGTGGGGGTAAGGGGTGTATACATAATCACATAATATTATTTTTTTTGGGTTTGGGTTTGGGTTTGGGTTTGGGTTTGGGGGGGGGGGGGGGGGTGGGGGGTGGGGGGTGGGGGTGGGGTGGGGTGGGGGTGGTTGAGCTTCTTGAATATATAAATATGGGTGAAAAGAACTTTTGATTTGGATTTGGAATAAAATATGGGTCGAAAAATGGTTAACCGGATTGGAACTATATTTCTTTTTGAAAATATGGTTCCAAACTTTACCCAATCCAAATAAATAAAAATAGTTAACCAACCCATTTGGTTCCAGTTAATATGGGTTGACCCGACAGTTAATCAACTATATTGCAAGGTCTAAAATGTTGTTATCAGTTGGCAGTTTCCACCCTTTACTGCTACATTTATATTCAGGACTTGTTTTTGACTGATACATCAAAGGTGTTTAAATGGTAGGAGAACAAATGTCTTGATATTAAGGGACAAATGGCCATCATTTCCTGGTACATTTTTGTACATATAGCCCTAGCTATAAAAATATGATAATATGTAAGTCTAGCCCCGAATATGGGGATTCGAACCAGCAACCCTGAGGTTATTCTTCAAGGCCTCTGCCATTACTTCGGCCCTTTGGATCCTTGTAGACATATAGCCCTGGACTTGTATGCTATTGGCAGTTTCTCAAAGAGTATGAAGCTTCTAATTAAGCAATTTAATGAACTCTTCTTAAGTCGAATCTTTTCAAAGAAAGACAAGACAAGGTGCACTGTCATCAAATTAGCACAGATTTTTTTAATTGAAAGTATTTTTTTTTCTAATTCATAAGTAAAAATTTCAAAATATATAACAATTGGGGAGACAAAAGCAGGAAGTGGGTGATGACAACCATGCTTTGTTTCCCTCCCTCCCTCCCTCCCTCCCTCCCTCTACTTTAGTCCCTCATATAGGGGATTATTTTTTTAAATCGGAGTATCGGACTAATAGTCCAATCCTAAGATGACAAAGCAAACACAATACGATTTTTTAAATGGGGCAAATAATCCAATGCTCTAAACCCACAAACAAATGTAGCCTCAGTGACTGCCTTTATTAAACAGTCCGGGCAAGGCTCAGATAAGAAAAACAATGAACTAAAACACATACAAAAAGCTTAATAGTGAATTAAAGAATAAAATCCCACCCCCATGCTGGATAGTCCAGTGTTGCTAACGAATCCATTTGGCAAGCTGAAAGGCGGGCTAGGCCTCCATTACCAAGGGCAGCATCTCCCTCCTAAGAAGCCAACAACAGATAACTCATAGGATAACTATATACAATCAATTTAGAGAAATGTTTGAAGAACTTATTTTATAAAAACCCAGTATTAAAATGGAAGTAATCTCTTCTATATTATGCAATTCACAAGAAAAAAATTATATTTCTCACAAAAGCTAAGGTATGAGTTTGTCTCTTGTTTGCTACTGAAAACTAATTTTAGAGAGCCTTGACAGCATGTCAATAAGAAATTTTGTAAGATTAGAAAAACCCATCAACCTCTTTTGTCCTTAAAATCTTTGCAGTTATAGGTTGTATGAAGGTTAGCAAATGAAGTCATGAGTAGTAAATAATTGCAAAACTGCACCCCATAGCTCCTTGACAGTCATGCATTAAATATATTGAAGGAAATAGAATCATATGGAAGAAATCATTAGCAGCTAACCTGCTCTGCCACAACTTCAAAATCAAAGCCAAGCTGGGTTAAGGCATCAGCATATTGGCCCCGGATGCCAAGGTTAATGACACTATTTGATAAGGAACGACCTGAAAAATGAAATGCCACTAGGTCTTAGAAGTATAGAAACAAGAAGAAACAAAATAATCCAAAGAATAATACTAGTGACAAGTGAAATCAGTCTCTCTTCTATAAAAAGAGAAACATATTCAAGGAACTAAAGATTCTCACAATCAAATTCACATGAAAACCATATACTCACTAGGATACCTCACAATTTTCAAAACATATAAGGAGAGGGGCAATAAAGTACCCATTAGAAACTCAAGAGACAGGAAGTACAGCCGCTTTGGATCCTTTTTCTTAAAGTATTGGTGAGTATCATGCCACCGTTCGATCAGCCTATCCCTTACACTGTGCGATAAAGCCTGTGTATATCAACATCAAAATCGATTATATGATATGACAAGACATGACCAAAACTATTATATAGTATATACTCCCTCTGTTCCAAGATAAAAGTCTTTATTACTATTTTAAGTAGTCCCAAGTTAAATGTCTACTTACCTTAAATAATCTATTTCTTACAATAATTTGATTATAATAACCTTAGTATTAATTGACATATTTATATTATTTATGCATATTTATGGAATATCACTAGTCATGTGCAAAAAACTATGCAATTAAATGAGAATTTAAATATGGACAATTTTGTCATTTTATCCTCTTTCTTAATATGCACAAAAAATCAACTAGGACTTTTATCTTGGGACGGAGGGAGTATTATAGAAGAAATGACAGCTTGAATAAGTCTCTTTCTGTGTGAACAATTAAGGAAGTTGAGTTCAACTACACATAAAGGGATGCTATTGCCAAGGGGATCCTCCATAAGAGGAATATCCAAAATTAAGTACAGAATGTGAGGGTTACATGCCCAGAGTGACAGAGACTACCATGAACCTCACTCATGGTATTCCACCCCCCCCCCCCCCCCGCATATTTTATGATTCATGAAAAACAAAATAACTAATCTAAATTTCAAATGCAAGATAGCACACATAAGCTACTTGGTTATGCAAGAACCAGAGTCACATGACTTGCTCCCAAGAAACTATAAGAAACACTCTCTTAGACTCTCCATATCTCTTGCTCAAGCAATAAAATACAAAACATGGTTTGATAATTTTGGTATAGCCAAACCAAACACAAATGTTCTATTCCCCCCATCCCAAATTAGTAGTCCTCCTTAGTCCTTTCCTTTTTGTCTTAAATGCACCAAAACCTTGTCACAATAGTTTTCACTTGTATTACATTGTCATCTTAACCCATGTTTTGAAATATAGGAACCTTGTGGTGGGATCCAATAAAAGTTTTGAACTTGAATTAACAATATCATCTTATCCTTGTTCTGAAAGATGAGGACCTTGTTGTGGGACCCATTAAGGGTCATTTTGGGATGAAGGGAGTACATAAACCACAAAAGTAAGAAGCCCACATTACCTTCTATTACATTTTTGATTTCTTTGCAAAGATATAGACTTCATTTTTGGTGTAAGACCAACTATTATTTAATATATCTAGAGACTGTGAGCTCCATAATATCATCAAGATAGAGACTTTCTTATTTGTCTCTCCAGTAGATTCATCATATTAAATTGTTACACTAGTGAAAAGCAACCTGCATTCCTAAAAAGGAAAAAATAGAATAGATAGAGAAAAAACCTAACAATAGTAAAGATAAAACAGAAACTCGAAGAACAATTTGTAAAATATAACCTCAACAACAGCAACCAACAACAACATAAGTGAAAAAAAAAATCTATACTAAAAGAAGTAACTAACCTGGTAAGCTTCAAAGTCATCAAAATTGAATCTTGACCTGGCCACTGTGTACTCCACATGATCCAGAATATCCTTTTGAAGACTAACCGAATCATTCTTCAAAAACCCATCCATTAATCCAAACATCCTCTCCGCCTTCGCCCTCTCACTCCCATTCCTCACCAACCCCGCTCTCCTCACCACCACTCCTCTCGTACTCGCCACCCCTCCGCCGCTTCCGTCGTCACCAGAAATAGCCTCCACCAAAGCCTTCTCAATCCGCTCCAAATTTTCCCTCTCTTCAATCTTCTTCCCACTAGAATCCGTAACAAAAAACCTCTTCACAAAAAACTCCCCTTCAAATTCAACAACGGCCTTCTCAATTCGGAGCCCCAGGACCTTGAAAACCCTAGTGATCACTTGTAATAGCCCAATCCTGTTCCGAGCCCGGATCACAAATGCGGTTGCTTCCAATGCGTCGTTGTTCTCGACTATAACTGTTGGGTTTTGGGTAGTTTCAGATAGCTGTGATGATTCTCTAGCTGAAACTCGCAGGGGTTTGAAGGTGGGTGAGTAATGTGTATTGAATGGGGATGGGAATAGAGGGATTGCATTAGGAGTCGTTAAAAAAGAGCGATTTGATTGGTGTGGAGTGGGGAATGTGAGGAGAGAAAATGAAATTGCAGACATTTTGAATTGGATTAATTTGGGTTTTAATGGAGATGGAGATTCATTTTCGTGAAGAAGAAGAATAGATGAAGAGGTGGAGCTGTGTAAATCACGGGGACTCTGTGTATGTGTTTTGGCGTGTAAAGATTTGAATGATCCAAGAAGAAGAAGAAGCAGCACGTATGTTCCATAATAATTGACTTTAGAAAAAAAAAATTCTAATTTATTTCTTTTATAAATTTGTAGACGAATAAATTATTTATTTTTTTATATCACCTTTTACTTGTCACGTTGTTTTAATAATTTTTTTTATATATTAATAGTTTTAAATTTTTTATAAATTTTTTTATAAATTTTAATTATTAAATAATTTTCTTAATTCATATGCATAAAATTAAAATTGTTATTATTATGGAATTGAGGTAGTAGTTTTCTAATAGAATCAAACTTGGTATTATTCCATCATTCTTTTAATATAAGACGTTTTAAAAAAATATTTTTATTCTTTAATATAAGTTCTTTGAGAATTTCAAGTAACCAACTTAATTTCTAATATTATTCAGTAATAAATATAACTTCGATTCAATAACTATTTTTAGCCAATAAATAATATTTTCTTTTTATAATTCAAAAATAATATAGACAATTAATATTATATTTAATATTTTATAAATATTTTTTTAATACTTGACATAACTCTGCAACGACTTATATTAAGGGTGAAAAAAAAATACTTTATTAATTTTTGTAAGTGAGAGTTTGTTGTATGTGGAGGTAAGGCCTACACTTTTATATTAAAGGACAATTATTTTTTGAGGATCCTCGAGACTCAAGAGGTGAGGCCTCCACTTTTATATTATTTCGATTTTTGTGACACAAATTATAAATAATTTTTTTACACAAATATTATAAAAAAAATAAGATTATATGTGACGCCCCTAAAATAGGTATACAACACTCATTTTGAGTCACCAAATACATGGTACAAAAAGTAAACTACAACTTCAATAATACAATTGTCGTGCAAAATACGACAACACCTACTGTGAGTTTAAATACAAATATTGTCTTCTAAACAATATTCACACTCAAATAAGTCCTCATTACAATTACTCAAATACTATTTTACAGAAATAGTGAGGACTGCTAAAACATCTTTCTAGAACCATCACTCCATACCCCGACTAGATCCGGCAATGTTCTCACCTCCTGAGAAGAAAAATGGAACAAAAAGGAAAAGGGTGAGCTCAACTAGCCCAGTAAAAATTATTATTACTAAGATAATATACAACAAATTATCATTAGTATTCAACAGGGAAAAATCTGATAGAATATAATCGACAACAAGTTTTAGATCAACAACTGCAGCGAAAACAGCAAACCATTAGAAGAATCAAGTAGAGAATGAATTATATTATCTTCTAAGATTTAAAAGTCCATCATCAATATTTTATCCATGTAACATCAATTAATAATCATCTTTAACCAAATATTCATCTTTGCACTACAGGCCAAAGATATTCATTTGTAACACCAGTCGATCATGTTCATCTCAACACCTGTTCAACTTTGCACTACAGGCCAAAGATATTCATCATGTAATTATACGTCTTTGCAATACAGGCCAAAGATATTCAGTAATATCATCATTTAGGACTGAGGATGATGAAAAATATCTTAAAAAAAATGAATCCAGTGAGACAGGAGGACAAATAGTAGGGATTCGTATAACAGTTTATGCAATATCAATAATACTTCATAATAATCAATTGTGAAGCAGAAATCAAAAATAAAGATCAAAACATGGATACAATCAAAGATAGTAACCATAATAGACATCTTGGAACAAAAGGGAAAATTTTATTTTTCGGTGAATAGTGCCGTATACGTGAATAGTAACGTATACGTGAATAGTAACCCCGACACAAAAAGTTTTAAATTTGATAAAAAGCTCATATCAATATTTCAGCATAATGATATTGAAGAAAATAATATCATTTAAGAAGGAAATAATATCTCTTATCTCAAAATATCAGTACTTCTGGTCGGAATACCGGTATAAGGCTGAAAGAAACTTGCTCTGATGAATAGAAACTCTCAAAGTATCTAAATACTCACAAAATACACTCAATAATCTAGAGAGAGAAAGAGAAAAAACTTATTTCTGGTGTGATTTTCAATTCTAACTTAGCCCTTTATTTATAGGAAAATATTAGCACGCCGAAGCAGACTTTGTTAGAGTTTATGCCCTAGAGGCCAATTATTTGATATAATTGCTTAACATTTGATATTATTGTTGATTGAATAAATAAATAATTTTATTATGGTTTTAATTACTGCGTAATATAATTGTTAACATAATAAAATTCCTTAGAATAGTGATACAAATTATATAGTTTCAAGTATGTGACTTGAACATGAGATTATACAATTACAATTAGTATCATTGTTCTTAAATGTCCCTAGTCGAGTATCATTGTTGATGGGACAACAATGATGCATTGAGACTAGTATGTGGGTTGACTGATGACCAAATCTCATTGGTCATAAATATATGAGATATTAAGTCAATGCATAGGTACATGTTAGAGAACGATGTATTGGACAGACCCACCATGAGAATTCTATATGGAGCATTATATGAAGTGTCATTAGCAATTCTCATAGTGATAATGATGTAATGGTCCTCCGACCTGAAACCGCTATTTTACTACACGAGAATTAATGTACTTTGATATCATCAAATGTCACCTTTAATAGGGTGGACTATAAAGGTGATTATTGAGTTCATTATGAATCGTGTGAGTAATATGAGTGATCTAGATGGAATTTAACCATCCTATATTTTATAGGTGATATCCATAGGCCTCTTGATTGAGTAGGACTATGAAATGCATGGCCATGCTCAAATAGTGATTTGTTTCATATAGTCTACTCATTGATCAAGAAAACTCAGATTAAATTATGAAGAGTATGACACATTCCATGACTCGAGTTTAATCTAGGATATTAAGGTTAAAAGGATTAAATTACATTGAAACATTGATCACGAAAAGGTTGCATCGAATCATCGATCTTATTATTACTTGGGTAGCAGTGATGCATTACTAGATGCCGCTCACTGTTTATAATTTTATAATATGATTTTAAAATTATTGTCAACGTAATAATAACCTATAGGGTCACACACAAAGAACGTAATTAAAAGGAAATTAATTTAAATTGTAAATATTTAAAGATGTCAATATGATTGATAGAATTTTAAATTACGAATTTAAATTAATAGGATAATTTATATATATAGGTATATTAATTAAGTAAGACTTAATTAAGATATATATAAATTCGGATTTTAATAATATTAGGTTTTGATTAATTCCTCATAACTGCTATATATATGATATATATCAGTTACTTTAGGTTTTACGTCAAAACACAAAACCCTAGCCGCTCTTAGAGAGAGACTAGAGAAAACAGTTTCGAAAATCCTCATCCTTAGTGGCTAGTACCGCGATTCCTTCTTCTGCAGATCGTAAGACGATTCGCGGAGCGTTCGTGTGGATACCGTAGAGACGCAGTCGGTTTGAGATTCGAGGCGCAGTCGATTTCAGATTCTCGTTTTCATATTCGGTATAATCTCTAAACCTCTTAATTAATTGATTTTTCGCATGGATCCTGTTTTAGGGTTTCGGAAATTGCTTTAAAATTTTAATTTCCGCTGTGCGTTTCTGTGCCGAAACCCTACAGACTTAACCTGTAACCTGATGGCTTTACCTGTTACTATTCCCACCCACCATATTTGAATAAAAATCTCAGCACATTTCTTCACCAACCAAGAGTGGGGCCCACCAATTCTAGAATTTTCTACCAAAATGATAAACTCCGAAAATTTAACAATTTCTGAACCAGTCATCTCGTAAAATTCATAATAAATCATACGTTCATTTTTAACGGTTCAAAATTTGTGGACATATACTCAACTTATATATGTATAACATATCCAAAAATTACCACGATCCAACGGTCGGATTAAAAATTATAACCCCCGCAAAATATCTCAAAAACCCTGATTTTTAATACCTCCATTCCGACAAAAATACTGATAAAAACTTCAATATTAACTCCTTCATTTTTAACCACAAAAATATATCCCTCATTTATATCCACATAAAATAAATATTTCCTTATCATATGAATCAATAATTAATTATTCACAAATAATATTACAGAATCACATTTATGACAACCAAGCCGTTCCTAGGAAAGAGGGGGCTTTCCAATAAGGATTTCTCCTTACTGGCGCGCAATTAGATGACCAAACCTCTCCTTAGACAGAACTTTCTAGACATTACCAATAATATTATCTAATAATATTATTCAAATAATATGAATTATTGATCTGATAATGGAAAATACTGTGCAACAATAATTATTGAAACAACAATAATATAAAATATCAATGCAACAATTATTGAATTAATAAAATATTGAACAATAACTACTGTAACAATTATTGAGTAGTGCCTTCTTACGTAAGAATCAATAATTGGTGTAATACCGTGTGCTACTGTATTTTAACCACCGGGTATTCTAACAGTATTAACGGTAACAACTACGTCGTTGTTTATAAACAACTTATACTTGTCGTTTTCTTCATCCAATCGCTTTCCATTATGGGGCCCACACAAGGTTGCGCCATCGTACGAATATTCCCCGACAGCAAGAATATTCTACGACCAAACGAATATTTCCCGACAAAATGAATATTTTATAACCACTTGCTTATTTTGCAAAATTTGCACATTTCACCCATAACCAAAATATTATATCAAATTAACCCCTTATTATTCACCATAATATTTAGAGAAAATTTGATTTTATTCATTAATAAGTTGGGGTCTTACAACCTCCCCTCCTTATGAAATTTCATCCTCGAAATTGACGTACGTACCTGATATTTCGAAAAGGTGAGGATACCTCGCTTTCATTTCTGATTCCAACTCCCAGGTCATTTCTTCAATAGCATGGTTTCTCCACAAAACCTTAACTTGTGGTATAACCTTCGCGCGTAGAACATGCTCTTTCCTATCCAAGATCTTAACAGGTACCTCCTCGTACGTTAAATATTCGGCTATCTCGTCTGGTTCTAACGCAATAATATGGTTCGGGTCTTTAACATATTTATGAAGCATGGATATGTAAAAAATATTATGAACACGAGACATACTTGGAGGTAATGCGAGTCTATAGGCCACATTTTCTATTCGGTCAAGAATCTCAAATGGACCAACAAATCTTGGATTGAGCTTTCCTCTCTTTCCAAATCTTGTAACTCCCTTGCATGGAGCAACACGTAACAGTACATGATCTCCAATATTAAACTCCACGTCCATTCTATGAAGATCAGCATAACTCCACGTCCAAATCGATGATCTTCTTCATCGATTCTTGCTTCTGGAATAGCATCTTCTTGCACTTTCTTCTTCATACGCATCAGCTCCATGTCCGTAGCTTGAGCAGCTTTAACTTTATCGATTAAAGTCGGTTCTACTCGTATATTTGATATTATCATATGGGTACTTGGAGCCTTCATCTCTATCTCTATTTTTTGCAAATCATACAAAATGGGCCTTTGTGTTAACAACATTGCACTCGTACCCGCATATGATCTTCTACTCAATGCGTCAACTACCACGTTCGCTTTTCCAAAATGATATTGAATGGTATGATCGTAATCTTTCAACAACTCAAGCCAACGTCGTTGCCGCATGTTGAGTTCCTTTTGGGTGAAGAAATATTTGAGGCTTTTATGATCCGTATAGATCTCCACTTTCTCCCCATACAGGTAGTGTCTCCAAATCTTCAACGCAAAAATGACTGTTGCCAACTCCAAATCATGAGTAGGATAATTCCTCTCATATTCTTTGAGTTGTCGCGAGGCATAGGCTATGACTTTCCCATATTGCATGAGAACACATCCTAACCCTTTGCCTGAAGCATCGCTGTAGATAACAAATCTATCCGAACCAGATGGTATTGTCAGAATAGGTGCCGAAATGAGTCTCCTCTTGAGTTCTTGAAAACTCTTCTCACAATTCTCGCTCCAACCGAATTTTGTATCCTTCCGAGTCAGCTGAGTTAACGGAGTAGCGATTCTAAAAAATTCTTCCACGAATCTCCGATAATACCCAGCTAAGCCCAGAAAGCTACGTACTTCGGTCACCGACTTTGGTTGCTCCCAACTTTGTATGGCTTCAATCTTCGCAGGGTCGACAGATACTCCATGTTTTGACACCACGTGCCCAAGGAATGCTACTTCCTCAAGCCAGAACTCGCATTTCTTCAATTTGGCATATAGCTTATTTTCACGAAGCCTTTGCAGTACCAGCTTCAAATGGTGCTCATGATCTTCACGGCTTTTAGAATAGATGAGGATGTCAGCAATAAAGACAACAACGAACTATTCTAAATATTATTTGAATACACGGTTCATCATATCCATGAAAGCAGCAGGAGCACTAGTCAATCCAAAAGACATGACTAAGAATTCATAATGCCCGTACCGAGTTCTGAAGGCAGTCTTTGGAATATCCTTAGTTTTAATCTTCAGCTGATGATATCCAGAACGAAGGCCGATCTTTGAAAAGAATTGTGCTCCTTGTAACTGGTCGAACAGGTCATCAATGCGAGGTAGCGGATACCTATTCTTGATGGTGACATGGTTCAATTCTCGATAGTCAATATAAAGTCGCATACTCCCGTCTTTCTTCTTTACGAATAAAACAGGAGTGTAACGACCCCAAAATAGGTTCATTCCACCCAACCCATTCTGAGTCGTCAAATACATGGTACAGAAAACAACTACAACTTTATTACAACAATTGTCGTGCAAAATACAACAACACATATGCTGTGAGTTTGGATACAAATATATACCAAATGTGACTTATGTTCCAACCGTGGACATCACCTCACAATAACACCTTACATAAAGGTATAGTCAAAAACTGTTTTAGAAATTAGAATCTTTGGGAAGTGCTCAAGAAAACCTTCGTACATGGGAGGCCACGCGTCTAGGTTATGATCGATATCATATGGCCACAGAATTATCCTTGGTTGATCCAATAGACCCCAAAGAAAAACGAGAAGATTACTATCATATTCTTCCCAATGGTGAGTCTTCTCTTGACTTATCATTATCTCCACTGTCTCTAATTGAGAATTATACTTCAAACAAACACCAAGATTATATAGGTAGTGCCCATAGATATACTCAGCAAGTGGATGAGCACAACCCTGTCTTATGATGACACGAGGTTGTATGTCATTAGACATCTTGTATGATAGTGACAAAACACCCTTCCAACGTTGGGTTCGCCTCACCCTATTTTCTTCACCAAATATAACTACTAAATGATGACCACCGTTCTATTCCCTTGTTACCCCCGCTCGACCCAGCTACACTCTTATTACCTGAAAGGAATTGTGAAGCAAAAGGGTGAGCACAATTAGCTCAGTAAAGAATGTCATGACTAAAGATAATTCAATTATCAATAGCCTTCATCAACAATAAATCAGAGATTTATAACATATGGTAAATGATAAAAATTTCAACCATAGTTGCAGCGGAACGAGCAATCCATTAGAAGAGTCAAATAGACTATAAAGTCTATTATCTTCTCCATGTTAAAAATCCACCAACAATATTTTATCCATGTAACATCACTCAACAGTTCCTTTCCACAATCATATGAATAACTCATAATCATAATTGTGACTATAAATTTTTCTTCGCACCCAGGACGAAGAATATTTTCATCACCTGTCTTTACCTGAAACATCAAACATCATGGTTATACCAAATCACAGTTCCTGTTCATAATCATACTAATAACTTCATCTTTGCACTACGGGCCAAAGATATTCATCAACAAGTCATCTTTGCACTACAGGCCAAAGATATTCATCAACAGTTCATCTTTGCATTACTGGCCAAAGATATTCATCTACAATTCATCTTTGCACTACAGGCCAAAGATATTCCTCAACAATTAATATTTGCACTACAGGCCAAATATATTCATATCTCAAAGAAATATATAATCATTTCAGAATTTATATACACCATAATTATAACCATGTTAATCAATTCATCCTTACACTTAAGCTAAAGATATTCAATTGTAAATTCAATGGTCATGATCATACCAGTCACAATTCAACTTTGCACTACAGGCCAAAGAGAACCCTAGTCATGATCATACCAATAATCTACCCATCTTTACACTCCAGTGAAAGAGAAATTCAACATCAGGGTTATGAAAATGTTATATATGATAATAAAATCAATATAATCAACATATAGATTTAATCTCAAGAGTAATATTCGTAACTCATGAATAGTAACCCCGACACAAAAGATAGAAATTCTACAATAAAATTCATACCAATATTTCGGTATAATGATATTGAAAGAATAACATTACTTAAATTTATAAACAATTTATTTTAATTGTTTACACTTTACTAATTAACGCATTTAATCATCATAAAATGCCAACTCTTACAATTTCATCATCAATAACCAAAATCCTCATAAAAAATCTGCATATACCTCATATAGGATTCTCAAGCCATAAAATCCTATTTTT
The DNA here is from genome assembly GCA_016801055.1 of Panax notoginseng. NCBI lineage: Eukaryota > Viridiplantae > Streptophyta > Magnoliopsida > Apiales > Araliaceae > Panax > Panax notoginseng. The sequence continues at coordinate 15,055,928 of CM029020.1, forward strand.
CAATTTTCTCTCTTCACAAAACATATTTAATTCATTTACTCATAGCTAGACCATTTTCATGAAAAATACCAAATCAGTTCTAAAAATATTTCTTTTCTGGGATTTAGCATAATATAGTCTCATAGTGAACATATATTTTTCTCAGAATTTTTAAAAGTCATTTACTATTTTTCATATGGCCAAAATAGCCAAATATTTAGACATTTATCAAAAATTGTACTTTTGTCTAAAAATTCTAAAATTTACAGAGTATACTTCTATCATATACATGTACTCTCAATAAAAATTTCATCAATTTTAGAGTTAACCACAAGGAATTATAAGCTGTTACTTTTAAAATAGTCTTTTCCCGTAAAATTCACAACTCTTAATCTATACATCCAAAAATCATCACCATTTTTGGACACAATCAATAAAACTCATCAAAATATCATTTCAAATTTTTCCATAATTTTTGAAGATCAGAAAAATTACGAAACTGAAAATCATAACAACCCTTACTATCCCTTACTATCCCTTACAATCCCTTACCTCAAAAGAGCAGTACTTCTGATCGGTATAAGGCTGAAGAAAACTTGCACTGATGAATAGCAACTCACCAAGTATCTAAAAACTCACAAAATATGCTTCATAATATAGAGAGAGAAAGAGAGAAAACTTGTTTCTGGTGTGATTTTCAATTCTAACTTAGCCCTCTATTTATAGGAAAATTTTGGTAGGTTTGACCTGCAACCTGATGGCTTTACCTGCTACTATTCCCACCCACCACATTTGAAATATAATTCAGCACATTTCTTCACCAATCACAAGTGGGGCCCACCAATTCTAGAATTTTCCACCAAAATGATAAACTCCGAAAATTCAACAATTTCTGAACCAGTCATCTTGTAAAATTCATAATAAATCATACGTTCATTTTTAACGGTTCAAAATTTGTGGACATATACTCAACTTATATATGTATAACATATCCAAAAATTACCACGATCCAACGGTCGGATTAAAAATTATAACCCCCGCAAAATATCTAAAAAATCCTGATTTTTAATACCTCCATTCCGACAAAAATACTGATAAAAACCTCAACATTAACTCCTTCATTTTTTAACCACAAAAATATATCCCTCATTTATATCCACATAAAATAAATATTTTCTTATCATATGAATCAATAATTAATTATTCACAAATAATATTACAGAATCACATTTATGACAACCAGGCCGTTCCCAGGAAAGAGGGGGCTTTCCAATAAGAATTTCTCCTTACTGGCGCGCAATTAGATGACCAAACCTCTCCTTAGACAAAACTTTCTAGACATTGACAATAATGTTATCTAATAATATTATTCAAATAATATGAATTATTGATCTGATAAAGGAAAATACTGTGCAGCAACAATTATTGAAACAACAATAATATAAAATATCAACGCAACAATTATTGAATCAATAAAATAAAATATTGAACAGTAATTACTGTAACAATTATTGAGTAGTGCCTTCTTACGTAAGAATCAATAATTTCAAAAATACTGTGCAATACCGTGTGCTACTGTGCAATAACGCGTATTACTGTATTTTAATCACCGGGTATTCCAACAGTGTTAACGGTAACAACTACGCCGTTATTTGTAAAAACTCAAATTTGTCGTTTTCTTCATCCGACAGTTATTCTGTTATGGGGCCCACAAATGGCTGCGCCGTCGTACGAATATTCCCCGACAGAAAGAATATTCCACGACCAAACGAATATTCCCCGACAACAATGATTATTTTATAACCACTTGCTTATTTTGAAAAAAAATCATATTTCACTCATAATTTTAAACTTTTATCAATTTAACCATTTACTGAATAGTAATTATAAGAAAAATTGAATACTTTTATTTTATAAAATTCGGGGTCTTACAAGGAGCACCCCAAGGAGACGTACTAGGACGAATAAAACCGATGTTCATCAACTCCTGTTGTAAGACCCCAACTTATTAATAAATAAAATTAAATTTTCTCTATTTATTATTTTAAAATAGAAAGGGTTGATTTGATTAATATAGTTAGTTATGGGTAAAATGCGCAAATATTTCAAATAAGGAAGTGGTTATAAAATATTCATTTTTGGTCGGTGAATATTCGTGTGGTCGTGGAATATTCTTTCTGTCGGGGAATATTCGTACGACGGCGCAGCTATTTGTGGGCCCCATAACGGAAAACGATTAGATGAAGATAACGACAAAAATTGAGATTTTATAAATAACGGCGTAGTTGTTACCGTTAACACTGTTGGAATACCCGGTGGTTAAAATACAGTAATACGCGTGGTTGCACAGTAGCACACGGATTGCACAGTATTTTTGAATTATTGATTCTTACGAAGGAAGACACTACTCAATAATTGTTACAGTAGTTACTGTTCAATATTTTATTTTATTGATTCAATAATTGCTGCGTTGATATTTTATATTATTGTTGTTTCAATAATTGTTGCTGCACAGTATTTTCCATTATCAGATCAATAATTCATATTATTTGAATAATATTATTAGATAACATTAGTGGTAATGTCTAGAAAGTTCTGTCTAAGGAGATGTTTGGTCACCTAATTGCGCGCCAGTAAGGAGAAATTCTTATTGGAAAGCCTCCTCTTTCCTGGGAACGGCCTGGTTGTCATAAATGTGATTCTGTAATATTATTTGTGAATAAATAATTATTGATTCATATGATAAGGAAATATTTATTTTATGTGGATATAAATGAGGGATATATTTTTGTGGTTAAAAATGAAGGAGTTAATGTTGAGGTTTTTATCAATATTTTTGTCGGAATAGAGGTATTAAAAATCAGGGTTTTTGAGATATTTTGTGGGGGTTATAATTTTTAATCCGACCGTTGGATCGTGGTAATTTTTGGATATGTTATACATATATAAGTTGAGTATATGTCCACAAATTTTGAACCGTTAAAAATGAACGTATGATTTGTTATGAATTTTACGATATGACTGGTTCAAAAATTGTTAAATTTTCGGAGTTAATCATTTTGGTAGAAAATTCTTGAATTGGTGGACCCCACTCTTGGTTGGTGAAGAAATGTGCTGAGATTTTTATTCAAATGTGGTGGGAGGGAATAGTAGCAGGTAAATCCATCAGGTTGCAGGTTAAGTCTGCTTCGGCGTGCTAACATTTTCCTATAAATAGAGGGCTAAGTTAGAATTGAAAATCACACCAGAATTCATAAGTTTTCTCTCTTTCTCTTTCTAGATTATTGAGTGTATTTTGTGAGTATTTAGATACTTTAAGAGTTGCTATTCAGCACAAGTTCATTCAGCCTCATATCCGATATTCAGTCAGAAGTACGGTTATTTTGAGGTAAGGGATATTATTTTCTTCTTAAATGATATTATTTTCTTCAATATCATTATGCTGAAATATTGATATAAACTTTTTATCAAATTTAAAACTTTTTGTGTCGGAGTTACTATTCACGTATACGGCACTATTCACGTATACGACACTATTCACGACTACAACACTATTCACCAAAAAAATAAAATTTTCCCTTTTTGTCCAAATTATCTATTATGGTTACTATCTTTGATTGTATCCATATTTTGATCTTTATTTTTGAATTCTGCTTCACAATTGATTATTATGAAGTATTATTGATCTTGGATAAACTGTTATACGAATCCCTACTATTTGTCCTTCTGTCTCACTGGATTCGTTTTTTTTTAAATATTTTTCATCATCCTCAGTCCTAAATAATGATAATACTGAATATCTTTGGCATGTAGTGCAAAGATGTATGATTACCTGATGAATATCATTGGCCTGTAGTGCAAAGATGAACAGGTGTTGAGATGAACATGACTGACTGGTGATACAAATGAATATCTTTGGCCTGTAGTGCAAAGATAAATATTTGATTCAAGATGTTTATTGATTGATGTTACAGGGATAAAATATTGATGATGGACTTTTAAATCTTAGAAGATAGTAGAATTCTTTCTCTACTTGACTCTTCTAATGGTTTGTTGTTTCCGCTGCAGTTGTTGATCTAAAACTTGTTGTCGATTATATTCTATCAGATTTTTTCCTGTTGAATAGTAATGATAATTTGTTGTATATTATCTTAGTCATAATATTCTTTACTAGGCTAGTTGAGCTGTTGTGGGCAGTTTGGGCTGATGTGTCCCTCCTTCCCGCATTTGTAACAAACGACCGGTGCTCGTTCTCCTCCCCTAAAAGCAGTTGATGTTTGTACTGACGTCTTCACGTTATCATTGTTCTACCTTCTCTTCTTGAAATCTCCTCCCGACTCGCTCCTTCTATTATCACGGTCACGATTACCACCAGAGTGGTTACCGCTTTTATCCGAATGTTTTTCTCCCTGCTGGTTTTCATTGCTTCGATGACTGCCGCCACCGGTATGACCCTGGTTGTGGTCCTTCGATTTCACATACTCATTATCTCGCTCTAATAATTGAGCCCTGTTTACAACATCTGAATATAAAAAAAATTTATGAGAGATAAGATATTGCCGAATCTCGGGTTTTAGACCTCTCAGAAACATCCTTGTCATTCGTTCCTCATTTTCGACCAAATGAGGTGCAAACCTGGATAACTCTGCAAACTTCGCCTCGTACTGGGACAACGTCATGTTGTTTTGTTCCAGTTTGATAAACTCCACCTCCTTCATATGACGAATACTTTCAGAAAAGTACTTGTCATTGAATAGTTTCTGAAATATTTCCTAAGACATGTTGAGTGCGTCAGGCTGGGTACGCTTCACAGACTCCCACCAGTAGTCTGCCTCACCGCGGAACATAAAGATAGCGAATGGAACCTTTTGTTCCTCCGTGCATCCCAAGACATCGAATATCTTGGTAATTTGCTTGACCCACGTTTCCGCCATGATCGAATCCAACTTTCCCTTAAATTCTGGTGGTCCCAACTCTTTGAACTGCTTGGCTGTGACAAGCAGCGCATTGTTATCATTTCCACCCGTATTCTGCACACGAGTCTCCCTCGTCTGATTTTGCATGAACTGCAAAAAGCTCCTAAACATTCCATCATTCATCGTTTACTCGGTAACGTTGTTTACAGGAGGATTATTGTCTTCTTGTTGCACGTTCTCCTGGGTGGTGATCAAAGGTGTCTCCACGGTCTGATTTACTCTATTAATAACGTTCTAAGCTGCCATTCTTAAATACTGCCATAAAACAAGGGTTAATAGTCATGTCATATATTATCCCTATACTCTGACCGACCAAATAAACACCAAATAAACTTAGTCAGGTCATACTAGCGAAGGAATTTCTCGTCTCTCCCCTCCTAGTTCTTGTCTCACATCTCAGCCAGGGATCATATCCCTAAGCTCTGATACCAACTGTGACGCCCCCAAAATTGGTATACAACACCCATTCTGAGTCGCCAAATACATGGTACAAAAAATAAACTACAACTTCAATAATACAATTGTCGTGCAAAATACGACAACACCTACTGTGAGTTTAAATACAAATATTGTCTTCTAGACAATATCCACACTCAAATAAGTCCTCATTACAATTACTCAAACACTATTTTACAGAAATAGTGAGGACTGCTAAAACATCTTTCTAGAACCATCACTCCATACCCCGACTAGATCCTGCTATGTTCTCACCTCCTGAGAAGAAAAATAGAACAAAAAAGAAAAGGGTGAGCTCAACTAGCCTAGTTAAGAATATTATGACTAAGATAATATACAACAAATTATCATTAGTATTCAACAGGGAAAAATCTGATAGAATATAATCGACAACAAGTTTTAGATCAACAACTGCAGCGGAAACAGCAAACCATTAGAAGAATCAAGTAGAGAATGAATTATACTATCTTCTAAGATTTAAAAGTCCATCATCAATATTTTATCCATGTAACATCAATTAATAATCATCTTTAACCAAATATTCATCTTTGCACTACAGGCCAAAGATATTCATTTGTATCACCAGTCGGTCATGTTCATCTCAACACCTGTTCATCTTTGCACCACAGGCCAAAGATATTCATCAGGTAATCATACGTCTTTGCAATACAGGCCAAAGATATTCAGTAATATCATCATTTAGGACTGAGGATGATGAAAAATATCTTAAAAAAACGAATCCAGTGAGACAGGAGGACAAACAGTAGAGATTCGTATAACAGTTTATCCAAGATCAATAATACTTCACAATAATCAATTGTGAAGCAGAATTCAAAAATAAAGATCAAAACATGGATACAATCAATGATAGTAACCATAATAGACATCTTGGACAAAAAGGAAAAATTTTATTTTTCGGTGAATAGTGCCGTATTCGTGAATAGTGTCGTATACGTGAATAGTAACGTATACGTGAATAGTAAGCCCGACACAAAAAGTTCTAAATTTAATAAAAAGCTCATATCAATATTTCAGCATAATGATATTGAAGAAAATAATATCATTTAAGAAGGAAATAATATTCCTTACCTCAAAATATCAGTACTTCTGGTCGGAATACCGGTATAAGGCTGAAAGAAATTTGCTCTGATGAATAGAAACTCTCAAAGTATCTAAATACTCATAAAATATACTCAATAATCTAGAGAGAGAAAGAGAGAAAACTTGTTTCTGGTGTGATTTTCAATTCTAACTTAGCCCTCTATTTATAGGAAAATGTTAGCACGCCGAAGCAGACTTAACCTGTAACCTGATGGCTTTACCTGCTACTATTCCCACCCACCACATTTGAATAAAAATCTCAGCATATTTCTTCACCAACCAAGAGTGGGGCCCACCAATTCTAGAATTTTTTACCAAAATGATAAACTTCAAAAATTCAATAATTTCTGAACCAGTCATCTCGTAAAATTCATAATAAATTATACGTTCATTTTTAACGGTTCAAAATTTGTGGACATATACTCAACTTATATATGTATAACATATCCAAAAATTACCACGATCCAACGGTCGGATTAAAAATTATAACCCCCACAAAATATCTCAAAAATCCTGATTTTTAATACCTCCATTCCGACAAAAATATTGATAAAAACCTCAACATTAACTCCTTCATTTTTAACCACAAAAATATATCCCTAATTTATATCCACATAAAATAAATATTTTCTTATCATATGAATCAATAATTAATTATTCACAAATAATATTACAGAATCACATTTATGACAACCAGGCCGTTCCCAGGAAAGAGGGGGCTTTCCAATAAGGAGTTCTCCTTACTGGCGCGCAATTAGATGACCAAACCTCTCCTTAGACAGAACTTTCTAGATATTGCCAATAATGTTATCTAATAATATTATTCAAATAATATGAATTATTGATCTGATAATGGAAAATACTATGCAGCAACAATTATTGAAACAACGATAATATAAAATATCAACGCAGCAATTATTGAATTAATAAAATATTAAACAATAACTATTGTAACAATTATTGAGTAGTGCCTTCTTACGTAAGAATCAATAATTGGTGCAATACCGTGTGCTACTGTATTTTAACCACCGGGTATTCCAACAGTATTAACGGTAGCAACTACGCCGTTGTTTATAAACAACTTATACTTGTCGTTTTCTTCATCCAATCGCTTTCCGTTATGGGGTTCACACAAGGCTGCGCCGTCGTACGAATATTCCCCGACAGCAAGAATATTCCACGACCAAACGAATATTCGCCAACAAAATGAATATTTTATAACCACTTGCTTATTTTGCAAAATTTGCACATTTCATGTAAGACCCCAACTTATTAATGAATAAAATCAAATTTTCTCTAAATATTATTGTGAATAATAAGGGGTTAATTTGATATAATACTTTGGTTATGGGTGAAATGTGCAAATTTTGCAAAATAAGCAAGTGGTTATAAAATATTTATTTTTGGTCGGTGAATATTCGGTTGGTCGTGGAATATTCTTGCTGTCGGGGAATATTCGTACGACGACGCAGCCTTGTGTGGGCCCCATAACGGAAAGCGATTGGATGAAGAAAACGACAAGTATAAGTTGTTTATAAATAACGGCGTAGTTGTTACCGTTAATACTGTTGGAATACCCGGTGGTTAAAATACAGTAGCACACGGTATTGCACCAATTATTGATTCTTACGTAAGAAGGCACTACTCAATAATTGTTACAGTAGTTATTATTCAATATTTTATTTTATTGATTCAATAATTGATGCGTTGATATTTTATATTATTGTTGTTTCAATAATTGTTGCTGCACAGTATTTTCATTTATCAGATCAATAATTCATATTATTTGAATAATATTATTAGATAACATTATTGGCAATGTCTAGAAAGTTTTGTCTAAGGAGAGGTTTGGTCATCTAATTGCGCGCCAGTAAGGAGAAATCCTTATTGGAAAGCCCCCTCTTTCCTGGGAACGGCCTGGTTGTCATAAATGTGATTCTGTAATATTATTTGTGAATAATTAATTATTGATTCATATGATAAGGAAATATTTATTTTATGTGGATATAAATGAGGGATATATTTTTGTGGTTAAAAATGAAGGAGTTAATGTTGAGATTTTTATCAGTATTTTTGTCGGAATGGAGGTATTAAAAATCAGGATTTTTGAGATATTTTGCGGGGGTTATAATTTTTAATCCGACCGTTGGATCGTGGTAATTTTTGGATATGTTATACATATATAAGTTGAGTATATGTCCACAAATTTTGAACCGTTAAAAATGAACGTATGATTTATTATGAATTTTACGAGATAACTGGTTCAAAATTGTTGAATTTTCGGAGTTTATCATTTTGATGGAAAATTCTAGAATTGGTGGGCCCCACTTGTGGTTGGTGAAGAAATGTGCTGAATTATATTTCAAATGTGGTGGGTGGGAATAGTAGCAGGTAAAGCCATCAGGTTGCAGGTCAAACCTACTAAAATTTTCTTATAAATAGAGGGCTAAGTTAGAATTGAAAATCACACCAGAAACAAGTTTTCTCTCTTTCTCTCTCTAGATTATTGAGTGTATTTTGTGAGTATTTAGATACTTTGAGAGTTTCTATTCATCAGAGCAAGTTTCTTTCAGCCTTATACCGGTATTCCGACCAGAAGTACTGATATTTTGAAGTAAGGGATATTATTTTCTTCTTAAATGATATTATTTTCTTCAATATCATTATGCTGAAATATTGATATGAGTTTTTATCAAATTTGGAACTTTTTGTGTCGGGGGGCACTATTCACGTATACGGCACTATTCACGAATACGGCACTATTCATCGAAAAATAAAATTTTCCCTTTTTGTCCAAGATGTCTATTATGGTTACTATCTTTGATTGTATCCATGTTTTGATCTTTATTTTTAAATTCTGCTTCACAATTGATTATTATGAAGTATTATTGATCTTGGATAAACTGTTATACGAATCCCTACTATTTGTCCTTCTGTCTCATTGGATTCGTTCTCTTTAAGATATTTTTCATCATCCTCAGTCCTAAATGATGATATTACTGAATATCTTTGGCCTGTAGTGCAAAGATGTATAATTACTTGATGAATATCTTTGGCCTGTAGTGCAAAGATGAACAGGTGTTGAGATGAACATGACCGACTGATGATACAAATGAATATCTTTGGCCTGTAGTGCAAAGATGAATATTTGGTTAAAGATGATTATTAATTGATGTTACAGGGATAAAATATTGATGATGGACTTTTAAATCTTAGAAGATAGTAGAATTCTTTCTCTACTTGACTCTTCTAATGGTTTGCTGTTTCCGCTGCAGTTGTTGATCTAAAACTTGTTGTCGATTATATTTTATCAGATTTTTCCCTGTTGAAGACTAACGATAATTTGTTTGTATATTATCTTAGTCATAATATTCTTTACTGGGCTAGTTGAGCTCACCCTTTTCTTTTTTGTTCCATTTTTCTTCTCAGGAGGTGAGAACATAGCAGGATCTAGTCGGGGTATGGAGTGATGGTTCTAGAAAGATGTTTTAGCAGTCCTCACTATTTCTGTAAAATAGTGTTTGAATAATTGTAATGAGGATTTATTTGAGTGTGGATATTGTCTAGAAGACAATATTTGTATTTAAACTCACAGTATGTGTTGTCGTATTTTGCACGACAATTGTATTATTGAAGTTGTAGTTTGCTTTCTGTACCATGTATTTGGCGACTCAGAATGGGTGTTGTATACCTATTTTGGGGGCGTCACAGTTGGTATCAGAGCTTAGGGATATGATCCCTGGCTGAGATGTGAGACAAGAACTAGGAGGGGAGAGACGGAAAATTCCTTCGCTAGTATGACCTGACTAAGTTTATTTGGTGTTTATTTGGTCGGTCAGAGTATAGGGATAATATATGACATGACTATTAACCCTTGTTTTATGGCAGTATTTAAGAATGGCAGCTGAGAACGTTAATAATGGAGTAAATCAGACCGTGGAGACACCTTTGATCACCACCCAGGGGAACGTGCAACAGGAAGGCAATATTCCTCCTGTAAACAACGTTACCGAGCAAACGATGAATGATGGAATGTTTATGAGCTTTTTGCAGTTCATGCAAAATCAGACGAGGGAGACTCGTGTGCAGAATACGGGTGGAAATGATAACGCGCGGTTTGTCACAGCTAAGCAGTTCAAAGAATTGGGACCACCAGAATTTAAGGGAAAGCCGGATCCGATCATGGCGGAAACGTGGGTCAAGCAAATTACCAAGATATTCGATCTCTTGGGATGCACGGAGGAACAGAAGGTTCCATTCGTCACCTTTATGTTCCGTGGTGAGGCAGACTACTGGTGGGAGTCTGTGAAGCGTACCCAGCCTGACGCACTCAACATGTCCTGGGAAACATTTCAAAAACTGTTCAATGACAAGTACTTTCCTGAAAGTATTCGTCATATGTGGGAAAGAGGGACATATCAGCCCAAACTGCCCACAACAATCAAAGGTATGTTATAACGGTGGAAAGGAGGGTCATATAGCTCGAGAGTGTTCTGTAGCAAAACCAAGTTCAGCGGGGATGGTGACTCCAAAAGTTATCCCGGATAAGTCGAAATCAGCGGTTCCTGGAAGGGCGTTTGTCGTTACTGGCCAAAACGCGAGAAACCCGAACGAGGTGATCACGGGTAAGCTAATCTTGAATTCTTGCGAAGTTTATACTTTACTAGATACCGGTTCTACCCATTCTTTTATCTCTCCTGCTTGTGCTCAACGTTTAAACTTGACTCCGGAGAAATTGGACTTTAACTTATCTGTTGAAACTCCGTTGGGTGAAACCTTCGTTACATCTACAGTTTATAAATCTTGCATGATCCAAGTTGGCACTATCACATTACCTGTTGATCTTATCTCTTTAAAGATACTTGCTTTTGATGTGATTTTAGGAATTGATTGGTTAACCACTCATCATGCTAAAATTGATTGTTTTCGTAAGGTTGTTAGTTTTCATATTCCTAACCAACCTGTCATACGAATTCAAACTACTAAACCACTAAAATCAGTCACTGTCATATCAAGCCACAAAGCTATTCGTTTATTGAAAAACGGATGTCAAGCTTTCTTAGCCCATGTTATGGATTTGAACAAAGACAAGTCAGATTTGAATAATATTTCTATTGTTAGAGAATTTCCCGATGTATTTCCTGAAGAACTTCCCGGTCTACCCCCGGAACGAGAAATTGAATTCTTTATTGACCTTGAACCCGGTACAAAGCCCATTTCTAAAACTCCATATCGAATGGCTCCTATTGAACTTCAGGAGTTAAAAGTCCAACTACAGGAGTTGTTGGACATCGGTTTTATTCGTCCTAGTACGTCTCCTTGGGGTGCTCCTGTTTTATTCGTAAAGAAGAAAGACGGGAGTATGCGACTTTGTATTGACTATCGAGAATTGAATCATGTCACTATCAAGAATAGGTATCCGCTACCTCGCATTGATGACCTGTTTGACCAGTTGCAAGGAGCACAATTCTTTTCAAAGATCGATCTTCGTTCTGGATATCATCAGCTGAAGATTAAAACTGAGGATATTCCAAAGACTGCCTTCAGAACTCGGTACGGGCATTATGAATTCTTAGTAATGTCTTTTGGATTGACTAATGCTCCTGCTGCCTTCATGGATATGATGAACCGTGTATTCAAAGAATATTTGGATCAGTTCGTTGTTGTCTTTATTGATGACATCCTCATCTATTCCAAAAGCCGTGAAGATCATGAGCGCCATTTGAAGCTGGTACTGCAAAGGCTTCGTGAAAATAAGCTATATGCCAAATTGAAGAAATGCGAGTTCTGGCTTGAGGAAGTAGCATTCCTTGGGCACGTGGTGTCAAAACATGGAGTATCTGTCGACCCGGCGAAGATTGAAGCCATACAAAGTTGGGAGCAACCGAAGTCGGTAACCGAAGTACGTAGCTTTCTGGGCTTAGCTGGTTATTATCGGAGATTTGTGGAAGGATTTTCTCGAATCGCTACTCCGTTAACTCAGCTGACTCGGAAAGATACAAAATTCGTATGGAGTGAGGAATGCGAGAAGAGTTTCCAAGAACTCAAGAGGAGACTCATTTCGGCACCTGTTTTGACAATACCATCTGGTTCGGATGGATTTGTTATCTACAGCGATGCTTCAGGCAAAGGGTTAGGATGTGTTCTCATGCAACATGGGAAAGTCATAGCCTATGCCTCACGACAACTCAAAGAATATGAGAGGAATTATCCTACTCATGATTTGGAGTTGGCAGCAGTCGTTTTTGCGTTGAAGATCTGGAGACACTACCTGTATGGGGAGAAAGTGGAGATCTATACAGATCATAAAAGCCTCAAATATTTCTTCACCCAAAAGGAACTCAACATGCGGCAGCGACGTTGGCTCGAGCTGTTGAAAGATTACGATCATACCATCCAATATCATCCTGGAAAAGCAAACGTAGTAGCTGACGCATTGAGTAGAAGATCATATGCGGGTACGAGTGCAATGTTTTTAACACAAAGGCCCATTTTGTATGACTTGCAAAGGATGGAGATAGAGATGAAGGCTCCAAGTACCCACATGATGATATCAAATATACGAGTAAAACCGACTTTAATCGATAAAGTTAAAGCTGCTCAAGCTACGGACATGGAGCTGATGCGTATGAAGAAGAAAGTGCAAGAAGGTGCTATTCCAGAAGCAAGAATCGATGAAGAAGGAATACTTCGAGTCAACTCCAGACTTTGTGTTCCTAACGATTTTGACTTGAAGCATAGAATAATGATGGAGGCACACAACACACCGTTTGCAATCCATCCTGGGAGTACCAAAATGTATCACGATCTTCGACATACATTTTGGTGGAGCAATATGAAAAGAGAGATCGCGGAGTTTATCTCGAGATGTTTAACTTGTCAACGTGTAAAAGCGGAGCATCAAGTACCAAAGGGTCCATTGCAACCACTTGAGATTCCGAAATGGAAGTGGGAACACATTACTATGGATTTTGTTACGGGTCTTCCCAAGGTTTCTCAAGGCATAGATGCGATTTGGGTTATTGTTGATAGATTAACCAAGTCCGCTCATTTCTTGCCGATACGTGAGACTTATTCCCTTGAACGTCTTGCTAGTATGTACGTGAACGAGATTGTGAGATTGCATGGCATGCCAGTATCCATAGTTTCGGATCGTGACCCAAGATTCACTTCACGATTTTGGGTTAGCTTGCAGAAAGCTATGGGCACGGATTTACGATTCAGTTCAGCATACCATCCTCAAACGGACGGACAATCAGAGAGGACTATTCAAACTCTTGAAGATCTATTAAGACTTTGTGTCCTAGATCTCAAAGGGAGTTGGGATAAGTACCTACCATTGGTGGAATTCTCCTACAACAACAGTTATCAGGCGAGCATAGGTGTGGCTCCATTTGAGGCGTTGTATGGAAGAAAATGTCGTTCTCCAGTATGCTGGGACGAGGTGGGTGAAGCAACATTGTTGGGACCAGAATTGGTACGCATTACTACAGAGAAGATCCAAACGATTCGACAACGTATACAAACGGCACAGGATCGACAAAAGAGTTATGCGGATCTTCATCGGAAGGACGTGGAATTTAATATTGGGGATCATGTATTGTTACGTGTTGCACCATGGAAGGGAGTTACAAGATTTGGGAAGAGAGGAAAGCTCAATCCAAGATTTGTTGGTCCATTTGAGATTCTTGAGCGAATAGGAAATGTGGCATATAGACTCGCATTACCTCCAAGCATGTCTCGTGTTCATAATGTTTTTCACATATCTATGCTTCGTAAATATGTTAAAGACCCGAACCACATTATTGAGTTAGAACCAGACGAGATAGCTGAAGATTTAACGTACGAGGAGGTACCTGTTAAGATCTTGGATAGGAAAGAGCATGTCCTACGCACGAAGGTTATACCACAAGTTAAGGTTTTGTGGAGAAACCATGCTATTGAAGAAATGACCTGGGAGTTGGAATCAGAAATGAAAGCGAGGTATCCTCACCTTTTTGAAACATCAGGTACGTACGTCAATTTCGAGGACGAAATTTCATAAGGAGGGGAGGTTGTAAGACCCCAACTTATTAATGAATAAAATCAAATTTTCTCTAAATATTATTGTGAATAATAAGGGGTAATTTGATATAATACTTTGGTTATGGGTGAAATGTGCAAATTTTGCAAAATAAGCAAGTGGTTATAAAATATTTATTTTTGGTCGGTGAATATTCGGTTGGTCGTGGAATATTCTTGCTGTCGGGGAATATTCGTACGACGACGCAGCCTTGTGTGGGCCCCATAACGGAAAGCGATTGGATGAAGAAAACGACAAGTATAAGTTGTTTATAAATAACGGCGTAGTTGTTACCGTTAATACTGTTGGAATACCCGGTGGTTAAAATACAGTAGCACACGGTATTGCACCAATTATTGATTCTTACGTAAGAAGGCACTACTCAATAATTGTTACAGTAGTTATTATTCAATATTTTATTTTATTGATTCAATAATTGCTGCGTTGATATTTTATATTATTGTTGTTTCAATAATTGTTGCTGCACAGTATTTTCATTTATCAGATCAATAATTCATATTATTTGAATAATATTATTAGATAACATTATTGGCAATGTCTAGAAAGTTCTGTCTAAGGAGAGGTTTGGTCATCTAATTGCGCGCCAGTAAGGAGAAATCCTTATTGGAAAGCCCCCTCTTTCCTGGGAACGGCCTGGTTGTCATAAATGTGATTCTGTAATATTATTTGTGAATAATTAATTATTGATTCATATGATAAGGAAATATTTATTTTATGTGGATATAAATGAGGGATATATTTTTGTGGTTAAAAATGAAGGAGTTAATGTTGAGATTTTTATCAGTATTTTTGTCGGAATGGAGGTATTAAAAATCAGGGTTTTTGAGATATTTTGCGGGGGTTATAATTTTTAATCCGACCGTTGGATCGTGGTAATTTTTGGATATGTTATACATATATAAGTTGAGTATATGTCCACAAATTTTGAACCGTTAAAAATGAACGTATGATTTATTATGAATTTTACGAGATGACTGGTTCAGAAATTGTTGAATTTTCGGAGTTTATCATTTTGATGGAAAATTCTAGAATTGGTGGGCCCCACTTGTGGTTGGTGAAGAAATGTGCTGAATTATATTTCAAATGTGGTGGGTGGGAATAGTAGCAGGTAAAGCCATCAGGTTGCAGGTCAAACCTACTAAAATTTTCTTATAAATAGAGGGCTAAGTTAGAATTGAAAATCACACCAGAAACAAGTTTTCTCTCTTTCTCTCTCTAGATTATTGAGTGTATTTTGTGAGTATTTAGATACTTTGAGAGTTTCTATTCATCAGAGCAAGTTTCTTTCAGCCTTATACCGGTATTCCGACCAGAAGTACTGATATTTTGAAGTAAGGGATATTATTTTCTTCTTAAATGATATTATTTTCTTCAATATCATTATGCTGAAATATTGATATGAGTTTTTATCAAATTTGGAACTTTTTGTGTCGGGGTTACTATTCACGTATACGACACTATTCACGTATACGGCACTATTCACGTATACGGCACTATTCATCGAAAAATAAAATTTTCCCTTTTTGTCCAAGATGTCTATTATGGTTACTATCTTTGATTGTATCCATGTTTTGATCTTTATTTTTGAATTCTGCTTCACAATTGATTATTATGTAGTATTATTGATCTTGGATAAACTGTTATACGAATCCCTACTATTTGTCCTTCTGTCTCATTGGATTCGTTCTCTTTAAGATATTTTTCATCATCTTCAGTCCTAAATGATGATATTACTGAATATATTTGGCCTGTAGTGCAAAGATGTATAATTACTTGATGAATATCTTTGGCCTGTAGTGCAAAGATGAACAGGTGTTGAGATGAACATGACCGACTGATGATACAAATGAATATCTTTGGCCTGTAGTGCAAAGATGAATATTTGGTTAAAGATGATTATTAATTGATGTTACAGGGATAAAATATTGATGATGGACTTTTAAATCTTAGAAGATAGTAGAATTCTTTCTCTACTTGACTCTTCTAATGGTTTGCTGTTTCCGCTGCAGTTGTTGATCTAAAACTTGTTGTCGATTATATTTTATCAGATTTTTCCCTGTTGAAGACTAATGATAATTTGTTTGTATATTATCTTAGTCATAATATTCTTTACTGGGCTAGTTGAGCTCACCCTTTTCCTTTTTGTTCCATTTTTCTTCTCAGGAGGTGAGAACATAGCAGGATCTAGTCGGGGTATAGAGTGATGGTTCTAGAAAGATATTTTAGCAGTCCTCACTATTTCTGTAAAATAGTGTTTGAATAATTGTAATGAGGATTTATTTGAGTGTGGATATTGTCTAGAAGACAATATTTGTATTTAAACTCACAGTATGTGTTGTCGTATTTTGCACGACAATTGTATTATTGAAGTTGTAGTTTGCTTTCTGTACCATGTATTTGGCGACTCAGAATGGGTGTTGTATACCTATTTTAGGGGCGTCACATTTGTGAGACCCCAGATTTTATGAATAAATATTTAATTTTTTTCGAAATAATTTTTTTTTATATTATGGTGTGGATTTGATATAATAGTTATGGGTAGTATTTATAAATTTTGCAAAGTATGCAAGTTATCATATTATATTCGATTGGTCGGGGAATATTCTTTTTGTCGGGAAATATCCGTACGACGGTACAATCATTAGTGGACCCCACAACAGAATTATTGTCGGATTGAGAAAACGACAAAAATACTTTATGAAAATAACGGCGAAAGTTTTACCGTTGATACTGTTGAACTACTCGGTAGTAAAAGTACAGTAATACGCGTTGTTGTATAGTAACACACGGTATTGATTATTAGTGCTTATGTGAGAAGTCACTCAGTTTGATTCAATTATTGTCAGTTAATAATATGAATTATTTAGCGATAATGACGTTTTGTTTTATTCGTATTATTAACGTAATAAAACAGAAACATCTTTTTATATAAAACAGAATACTTTATTAAAGTTATTCTATAAATAGAATATATTATATTTTATTTAAAAGATTTTTCTTTAAATATGGACCGTCAGATTAAAGTAATCAATCTGGACCGTTCATAGATTAGTTACTATGCATTCTATTTTTCTATAAATAGCAGCTCATTCCTTCATTATTTCTTACGAATTCACTGAACTCTAGAGAGAGAAACTATAGAGTGAAACTATAGAAAGAGAGAAGAAGAGTATTCTGCTACTTAACTACTTCCTTATTTCAGATCGTCTTTAAAACGGTAAGGGGTGTTATTCTTTCTTATTCATGAAGAGAACTGTTGTTACTCCATTTCTTATTATTCTGTTGGAATAACCTGTATACGCGGATCTACCCTATACTTGGTGACATTCTTCTATTATTCTGTTGGAACATCCTGTCTGTGTGTTTTACACCGGACCTGGTTCCGTTTTTATTATTATTCTGTTGGAACATCCTGTCTGTGTGTTTTACACCAGACCTGGTTCCGTTTTTATTATTATTCTGTTGGAACATCCTGTCTGTGTGTTTTACACCGGACCTGGTTCCGTCTTTGTTATTATTCTGTTGGAACATCCTGTCTGTGTGTTTTACACCGGACCTGGTTCCATTATTTATTATTCTGTCGGAATATCCTGTCTGTGCGTTTACGCCGGACCTGGTTCCATTATTTATTATTCTGTTGGAATAACCTGTCTGTGCGGTCTATCGCATGCATGGTGATTTCTTTTGTTATTCCATTCTTTATTGTACTCAGTTGATTAAGTTTTGACTTCTATACTCCACAAAGTAGTATCATGTTGACAATTTGGACGTTGTTAATTCTTGGATAAATTAATTCTTGAACTTGTTTTATTGAATTCTTATATCATTGTCATCATCCTCATGTTTATAAAATGTTGAAAGTCATTTGTGGCCTGTAGTGCATAGATGGACTTGGTATGATTATGACCAGGGATTATTCGGTGTAATCATGACCGTAATGTTACAAATGATGTGGTAAAAGTCCTCATTGGCCCGTAGTGCATTGATGGACAGTTGTCGGCATGATCATGACCATTAATGAATATACGAATATCATTGGTCGTAGTGCAGGGGTGATTCGATGATGTGGATTATTTTATTAAGCTGAGTCCCAGCGATCACAGTGTTGAAAAATCTTTTAAATCATAAAGGATAGTAGAGTTTATTTTCTACTTGACTCTCTTAATGGATTGCTTGTTCCGCTACAGTTAAACTTGATGTCTATTATATTTTATCAGTTTAACATTGTTGAAGGCTAATGATAATTTATTCTGCATTATCTTAGTCATAATATTTCTTACTGGGCTAGTTGAGCTCACCCTTTCTTTCACTGTTCTCTTCAAGAAATGAGAACGTAGCTGGGGCAAGTCGGGGACCGGAGTGATGGTCCGAATGATAGTATTAGTTAGTAGTCCTCACTATTCTATGTAATGGTGTGTTAATAAATGTAATGAGGACTCCTTTTGAGTATGAATACTTTCTAGAATATAATATTTGTATTCAAACTCACAGTTTATGTTTTGTCGTATTGTACACGACAGTTGTATTAGTAAGTTGTATTTGTATTTTGTACTATGTATCTGACGACCCAAGATGGGTGATGTATACCTAATTTTGGGGGCGTCACAGTTGGTATCAGAGCTTAGGGATATGATCCCTGGCTAGGATGTGAGAATAGAACTAGGAGGGGAGAGACGGGAAATTCCTTCGCTAGTATGACCTACCTAAGTTTATTTGGTATTTAATTGATCGGTCAAAGTATATGGATAATATGTTATATGTTAATTAACCCTTGTTTTGTTGCAGTATTTGCAAATGGCATCCGAAAATGTTGAGATAAACAATGAAACACATGAGACCATTGAATCACCAACGATCAATGCTCAGGGTAATGTGCAACCAGAGGACAATAATCCTCATGAAAATAATAACACCGATGAAATGGTGAATGATGGGATGGTCAGAGACTTTATGCAATTCATGCAACAACAAAATAACTCTCGGACAGTCACCGCTAAACAGTTCAAGGAGCAATTCATGCAACAACGGGCGAGAGCGGCTCCTATCCAAAATGAAGGAGGAAACAATGACAACCCACGGTTGGTCACCGCTAAGCAATTCAAGGAGCTAGGACCACCGGAGTTTTTAGGAAAGCCAGAACCACTTAAGGCGGAGACGTGGTTAAAGCAGATTACCAAGATATTTGATGTCTTGGGATGCTCCGAGGAGCAAAAGGTTCTCTTTGCCACTTTTATGTTGCGTGAAGAGGCAGATTACTGGTGGGAATCTATAAAACGTACCCAGCCTGACGCACTCAAGATGTCTTGGGAGAGTTCCAAGAACTGTTCAATGACAAGTACTTTCCCGAAAGTATTCGTCACATGAAGGAGGTGGAATTTATCAAGTTGGAGCAAAACAACATGACCGTGTCGCAGTACGAAGCCAAGTTTGCCGAGTTGTCCCGGTTTGCGTCCCACTTGGTGGATAATGAAGAGAATGTTTTTGCGAGGTTTGAAACCTGAGATACGTCAACATCTTATTTCTCATAAACTGTGTTTGTATTCAGATGTTGTGAATAGGGCTCAGTTAGTGGAGCGCGATAACGAGTCAACGCAATCAAAAGAGAGCAGTCGGCAAAATGATAATACTGGTGATAACAGTCATCAAAGCGGTGACAATAAGCATGGAGGGAATCAACATGTCAGAAATGGTAACCACTTCAATGGTAATCATGGCCAAAACAATAAGAATGGACATTTCAAGAAGAGAAAATTCAACAATGATGGAAAGACGTCAGCACCAGCACCCGTTGTTAAGGAAGGAGAACGACCACCTATCATATGCTTCAAATGCGGAGGGGAGGGACACATCAGTCCAAACTGCGCGATGCCATCCAAAGCATGCTATAATTGTGGAAGAGAAGGTCACTTAGCCCGATTTTGTCATTCACCGAAGACAAGTTCAGATAGGATGGAGGCACCAAAGACCGTCCCAGAAAAGCCAAAGCCAGTAGTTTAAGAGAGAGCATTTTTTTCGTGACGAGGAACCTGAATAAAATTATCACGGGTATGTTAGTCATAAACTCTTGTGAAGTCTATACCGTGTTAGATACCCGTTCTAATCACTCTTTTATTTCACCTAGTTGTGTTCAATGTTTGAACTTAACTCCGGAGAAGTTAGACTTTGATTTATCTGTTGAAATTCCGTTGGGAGAAATCTTTGTTACCTCCACTATTTATAAATCTTGTTCAAATCAACACTTTCACGTTACCTGTTGATCTTATCTCTTTGAAAATACTTGCATTGATGTGATTCTTGGAAACGATTGGTTAACTGCTCATCATGCTTTTCGTAAGGTTGTTAGCTTTCATATTCCTAACCAACCTATTATGCGAATTCAAGTAACCAAATCACTAAAGTCAATCATTATCGTATCAAGCCATAAGTAAAAATCCCCATTCCTTTCGTTGTTGACTTCCTGGTGTGGAATGCACCGAAGCTAGACTTTCCGTAGGAGACGTTGTAAATGACGATGGCAAGTTGATAGGTATCAATGTGACGTGTTATCCAAGTCTTGGATGAGGGTCATAGTTTTGAACGATATTTCTATTGTTAATAAATTTCTTGACGTATTCTTGAAGACTTCTTAGCCTACCCCAGAGCGTAAAATTGAATTTTGTATTGACCCCAATACAAAACCCATTTCTTAAACCCTCAAATATTTCTTCAACTAAAACGAACGTATTATGCGCCAAAGACATTGGCTCGAGCTGTTGAAGATTACGATCGTACCATTCAATAATATCGTGGAAAAGCGAACGTGGTAGCTGACGCGTTGTGTAGAAGATCGTATACGGTTACAAGTGCGAATATACGAACCCACGTGAAGATAACGAATATACGATTAAAATCGACTTTAATCGATAAAGTTAAAGCCGCTCAAGCTACATACTCAGAGCTGATAAATGTGAAGAAGAAGGTTCAAGAGGGCGTTATTCTAGAAGCAAGAATCGACGAAGAGAGGAAATCTCAACTCTCGATTTAATTGGCCCATTTGAAATCCTCGATGAAGTAGGAACTGTGGCCTATAGACTCGTTTTACCACCAAGTATGTTGCGTGTTCAGAATATTTTTTTTTACATATCGATGTTACGTAAATATGTGGACGACCCGAACCACATTATTAATTTAGAACCGGACGAGATAGCGAAATATTTAACGTATGAGGAGATACGTGTTAACATCTTGGATAAGAAGGATCATATTCGATGCTTAAAGGTTATACCTCAAGAGTTAGAATTTGAAGTGAAGTCAAGGTATCCTCACATGTTCGGCATACCAAGTACGTACGTAAATTTCGAGGGCGAAATTCCATAAGGAGGGGAGATTGTGAGACCCCAGATTTTATGAATAAATATTTAATTTTTTTCGAAATAATTTTTTTTTATATTATGGTGTGGATTTGATATAATAGTTATGGGTAGTATTTATAAATTTTGCAAAGTATGCAAGTTATCATATTATATTCGATTGGTCGGGGAATATTCTTTTTGTCGGGAAATATCCGTACGACGGTACAATCATTAGTGGACCCCACAACAGAATTATTGTCGGATTGAGAAAACGACAAAAATACTTTATGAAAATAACGGCGAAAGTTTTACCGTTGATACTGTTGAACTACTCGGTAGTAAAAGTACAGTAATACGCGTTGTTGTATAGTAACACACGGTATTGATTATTAGTGCTTATGTGAGAAGTCACTCAGTTTGATTCAATTATTGTCAGTTAATAATATGAATTATTTAGCGATAATGACGTTTTGTTTTATTCGTATTATTAACGTAATAAAACAGAAACATCTTTTTATATAAAACAGAATACTTTATTAAAGTTATTCTATAAATAGAATATATTATATTTTATTTAAAAGATTTTTCTTTAAATATGGACCGTCAGATTAAAGTAATCAATCTGGACCGTTCATAGATTAGTTACTATGCATTCTATTTTTCTATAAATAGCAGCTCATTCCTTCATTATTTCTTACGAATTCACTGAACTCTAGAGAGAGAAACTATAGAGTGAAACTATAGAAAGAGAGAAGAAGAGTATTCTGCTACTTAACTACTTCCTTATTTCAGATCGTCTTTAAAACGGTAAGGGGTGTTATTCTTTCTTATTCATGAAGAGAACTGTTGTTACTCCATTTCTTATTATTCTGTTGGAATAACCTGTATACGCGGATCTACCCTATACTTGGTGACATTCTTCTATTATTCTGTTGGAACATCCTGTCTGTGTGTTTTACACCGGACCTGGTTCCGTTTTTATTATTATTCTGTTGGAACATCCTGTCTGTGTGTTTTACACCAGACCTGGTTCCGTTTTTATTATTATTCTGTTGGAACATCCTGTCTGTGTGTTTTACACCGGACCTGGTTCCGTCTTTGTTATTATTCTGTTGGAACATCCTGTCTGTGTGTTTTACACCGGACCTGGTTCCATTATTTATTATTCTGTCGGAATATCCTGTCTGTGCGTTTACGCCGGACCTGGTTCCATTATTTATTATTCTGTTGGAATAACCTGTCTGTGCGGTCTATCGCATGCATGGTGATTTCTTTTGTTATTCCATTCTTTATTGTACTCAGTTGATTAAGTTTTGACTTCTATACTCCACAAAGTAGTATCATGTTGACAATTTGGACGTTATTAATTCTTGGATAAATTAATTCTTGAACTTGTTTTATTGAATTCTTATATCATTGTCATCATCCTCATGTTTATAAAATGTTGAAAGTCATCTGTGACCTGTAGTGCATAGATGGACTTGGTATGATTATGACCAGGGATTATTCGGTGTAATCATGACCGTAATGTTACAAATGATGTGGTAAAAGTCCTCATTGGCCCGTAGTGCATTGATGGACAGTTGTCGGCATGATCATGACCATTAATGAATATACGAATATCATTGGTCGTAGTGCAGGGGTGATTCGATGATGTGGATTATTTTATTAAGCTGAGTCCCAGCGATCACAGTGTTGAAAAATCTTTTAAATCATAAAGGATAGTAGAGTTTATTTTCTACTTGACTCTCTTAATGGATTGCTTGTTCCGCTACAGTTAAACTTGATGTCTATTATATTTTATCAGTTTAACATTGTTGAAGGCTAATGATAATTTATTCTGCATTATCTTAGTCATAATATTTCTTACTGGGCTAGTTGAGCTCACCCTTTCTTTCACTGTTCTCTTCAAGAAATGAGAACGTAGCTGGGGCAAGTCGGGGACCGGAGTGATGGTCCGAATGATAGTATTAGTTAGTAGTCCTCACTATTCTATGTAATGGTGTGTTAATAAATGTAATGAGGACTCCTTTTGAGTATGAATACTTTCTAGAATATAATATTTGTATTCAAACTCACAGTTTATGTTTTGTCGTATTGTACACGACAGTTGTATTAGTAAGTTGTATTTGTATTTTGTACTATGTATCTGACGACCCAAGATGGGTGATGTATACCTAATTTTGGGGGCGTCACAACATTTCACCTATAACCAAAGTATTATATCAAATTAACCCCTTATTATTCACAATAATATTTAGAGAAAATTTGATTTTATTCATTAATAAGTTGGGGTCTTACATTATACACAAATACTAAAAAAAAATAGGGAGGAGTCCTATCATTAAATATTTTACGAATATTCAATTATACAATACATGTATTCTACTTTTTATTTTTATGCATTATTTTTTATGTATAATTTATGCACATAATATTATTCTTTTACAAAAAGAAGTAAATATTTGAGTAAATTTTATCTATGTTTTTTTCATCATTTATGATATGTTTCGGTTCAAAATAAGACCAAAAATGATACTCTAAAAAAACAATTCTCATTTGTCAAATAAATATATTTTTATTGAAAATATTATAAAATGACATACTATTTTTAATTTTATCTTCATAATTTTATTACATATTAGTTATTACCACTACTACCGTTAAACTAACAACTCATTATATTTAATAGAAATTATGAAATAAAAGTACATAATTAATATTTTGTATATATTATAAATGAGACCCTTTTTTATGTAAAAGAAAGAGAATAATTTTATTATTCTTATTATTTTCTTTAATTATAAGAGTTCATAAAATTCATTCATAATTTTTTTTCACCTATTCTGCCTACATATTTAGACATGTATTATTATTTTTATATAAGTTATAGTAGTATGTAATTTTTTGTTTTTAAATTTAATATTATTTATTTTACTCTTGCATTAATTAGAGATGGATTCAAACATTATAAAGTTTTTTTTTAACCCCAAAAAAGGAATGGAAAGGGAAGGAACGAGATAAAAGCAGCGCGGGAGAAATCTGGAAAGTTCCACACCCTTCTCGTCCTTCTTCCGTTCAAATCCAAACAGACCTTATCTTATCGCGTTCATTCTTCCTTTCTCACCTCCCGTACTAACGCTCTGTTACTGAGTTTTAAAATAGATAAAAAAAAAAATAAAAATAAACGGAAAATTTAAAATTTTTTTTAATTCTTATATTTTTGAGTTTTTTAATAAATTAAAAAGAAAAGAAATAGATAGAAAATTTGGCTATTTTTCTTGCCAAAATTTTCCGTCCAAAATTAATCTGATTTGGACGGAAAAAAAATTAGAATAATTAATATTTTTATAATTCTCATATTATCCTTAATTTTTAATATAATAAATTTTAAATTACAACTAATATCTTCAATTTTAAATTTTTTATCTTTATCTATTAAAAACTCAAAAACAACACAAAAAAAACTTTAAATTTTTTATTATTTCTTTTATGTTCTAATTTAAATTTTTTTTCTTTTCGAAATTCGGAAACAGAGCGTAAATATTTTCCACCCAACCCGATTTATGACACCTGCTTCCAATTACTTTGATCGTATCTGTCACTTATTAGGCATCTCATTAGAATTTTAGCAGAAGAATTTAGAGACAGAAGGAAGAAGAAGAAGAAGAAGAAGAATGGGTGTGGATTACTACAAATTGTTACAGGTCGATAAGAATGCAACAGATGAAGATTTGAAGAAATCTTATAGAAAACTTGCCATGAAGTGGCACCCTGATAAGAATCCCACCAACAAGAAAGAAGCTGAAGCCAAATTCAAACAGATCTCCGAAGCCTATGAGGTATTCTATATAAATCTCCTGCTCATATTCTACATTCATTATCTTTCGGAGTTTTTATATCTTTCCGTGTTTGTTAGCGTTTATGATAATCTTTGAATTGAATGTGATTTTATTTTGTTTGGGTTTCTTAAAAATCAAATCCTTACACCAAATTGGGTCTCACATAATTGACTTATAGGCGTATGTTGTGTGTATTTGATTGATCATATAGATGTAAAATTTGATTATAAAAAATTGGAAAAGGGTATCATGGAATTTGTGGTTGTACCGTTGTGATAACAATGCGCCATGATATGAAATTTCACTTTGATTGGGTCTGTGCGTCTGTGTAAGAGAGGGTGAGTGGTTGGTTAATTTGTTGGCAATATGAATTTGAGAAATTAAGATTAATTTTTTATTTGGTTTTCAAGGTTCTAAGTGATCCTCAAAAGAGAGCAGTGTATGATCAGTATGGTGAAGAAGGGCTAAAAGGCCAAGTGCCACCACCAGATGCTGGAGGGCCTGGTGGGGCAACGTATTTCCAAACTGGGGATGGACCAAACGTGTTTAGATTCAATCCTAGAAATGCTAATGACATTTTTGCTGAGTTTTTTGGTTCTTCAAGTCCATTCGGTGGAATGGGGGGGATCGGAGGAGGCGGCGGCATGAGGGGAGGTAGTTCTAGATTTTCTGGTGGATTATTTGGGGATGATATGTTTAGTTCATTTGGGGGGAATAGACCAACAAGTTCGGGTCCCCGGAAGGCTCCTCCAGTTGAGAATACCTTGCCTTGTACTCTAGAGGAACTTTACAAGGGAACTACCAAAAAGATGAAGATCTCCAGGGAAATAGCTGATGCAAGTGGGTAAGTCTGTCTTGTTCATTTTTTGCATTGCACTGAACTTCTTTGGTAGAAGTTTCACTTTTTTATGTTAGTCTTTCCATCCTAATTGCGAATTCTACGTAGATATTTGTTAAATAAATAAATAAAAATTTTCAAATTGTTGATGAAGATGAGAATACTTAAAATAATTAAGCTGAAGATGCCATATTGTTTAGATTGTCTATATGATATTTTTGATGCCATACAAGAAATTGAGCTGTAATGAAGTGCAAGTCTCATGGGAAGAAGAGGGCAAATTGTGGAACTTTTCATTGTATGGTTGCTAACGTAAGAAGAGGATTATAATGCTAAAGTGCAACCAAAACTGGAAATAGAACGACCATTTCACTATATTTACTTGTATTGTCTGCTGCATTCCATTCTTTCTTCATTAGGTTTTACATAACAAAAATCTTGTAGGTGTTTTGTTCTTTATTCATTCGAGTGTTTCAATGAGTATAATTATTGTTCAAACCAATGTTTTAAGCAATCGAAGCCTATTACAATAGAAAATTAGCCATTTTCTGACAAGGCAGTTCTTCTTGTTGGACAGAAAGACAATGCCAGTAGAGGAGATTTTAACAATTAACATAAAGCCTGGCTGGAAAAAAGGTACGAAAATCACATTCCCGGAGAAGGGCAATGAGCAACCAAATGTTATTCCAGCGGATCTTGTCTTTGTAGTTGATGAGAAACCACATTGTGTGTTTACAAGAGACGGTAACGATCTAATTGTTACGCAGAAAGTATCACTTGTTGAAGCATTGACGGGCTACACAGTTCACCTCACAACATTAGATGGTAGAAAACTGACAATCCCTATTAACAATGTGATTCATCCATCTTATGAAGAGGTTGTTCCAAAAGAAGGGATGCCTATACCAAAAGAACCTTCAAAGAGGGGAAATTTGCGGATCAAGTTTAACATCAAGTTCCCAATGAAGTTAACAGCTGAACAAAAGTCGGGAATTAAAAGGCTATTTGTTCCATGAGGTGGATTATTCAGCTGATCCGTGCCCGGCTGTACTCTGGTTCTTGTGTACATTTTTCTCTTCTTTTATTTATCTCTATTGTTGGTGCTATAGTCTGCATTTGTATGCTTGTATTTTTTAGTTGAATAATATATAACAAAATTAGTTCAGTCAAAGAAGAACATTGATGAATAAAACTCGATTTTGGTTGCTAGATATGTATGCTTATCTATCATGAGTGCAACATGACTTATTAGATATGTCCTGTTAAAATCCTCCTTCATAGGATTTCTTCCCTTTGTTAGAACTTGGAAACTGAAAATTTATGTTACTCCTGTCGTGTCTGCTGAATGTATTCTTCACACAATTTCAGGTTTGGAGTTGAGTGAACTCCCCTGTTGAGGATGGATTATCAGGATCGATCGAGTATGTAGATAGAAGATATTGTTTTTTGAAATTATATTGATTTTTTGTAAAGATTTTAATTTCTTTGGAACTGTTGCTCATGAATGGATTTTACTGACATTAAGTATCAAATATTTTGTTTTTGGAAGAGTTAAGTTCCTTCTCAGTTACATTGGCACATTGTACAAAAATAGCTTCTGTTTTTATCTTTCATGACAGTAGGGAAAAGGTCTAGCAAAAGTTAAACTCTGTTTATTTGCATTTTATCCCTAAGCTTGTGAGAATAAATGGGCATCAACATACCCTGTACTAGAGGCTGCAAATGCAAGTCCAAGGGTGCAAGTGTATAGTAACTCAATTTGTGCTTTCGGCACCTCTGAAACTTCTGCCCTTTGCACGTGAAACTGTGTAGCGTGTTCAAACTGAACAAGATGTATGTAATGTATTCAGAGAGGAGAGAGGAGAGAGGGGAGAGGG
The DNA here is from genome assembly GCA_016801055.1 of Panax notoginseng. Lineage (NCBI taxonomy): Eukaryota > Viridiplantae > Streptophyta > Magnoliopsida > Apiales > Araliaceae > Panax > Panax notoginseng. The sequence continues at coordinate 15,084,411 of CM029020.1, forward strand.
GAGAGGGGAGAGGGGAGAGGGAAATAGACAAGTACAAATAAAAATAAGCTATCCAAATATACCCAGGAAAGTTTGCAAATGTTGTTTCTGAAAAGATGACAAAGCCAGCTACAGTGCACACTTTCACAAAATAGACCCACCTTACTGACCATCTTTTAAGCATAACTGCAGATCATGTAGGGTGGTGCTGTGTTTGGCATTTCTGAAAGATGAAAAAGCACTTGCAGCAGAATTTGGTTGTATTGTTGTTTTATCAACTTTAAAGACCATAGCAAAATCACCATGGTTTTTATTTTTGCCAAATTAGGAAGCACACAAACCATGAGAGGATACTAAAATTGTTTTTAATCTACAAACGTGAATTGCTAATCCTTTATAGTTCATTATAGCCGTGAAAGAGGGTAAAACCAAAAATGCCGCAAGGCAAGCCTATATTTAAGCAAATACATTGCGGATCCAAAATTCACATTACTTGTGCATATTTTTCTTCTACAGCCCCCCCGCCTTTCCTCTATCACTATGAAAAGAAACAAGAATCGAAATATGTTACCACCCTATGATTATACACAAGATCAGCCACTAGTGAGGCTGCAGTTAAATAAAGAATAAGAGCTTCAACCAAAAAAGAATGTAGGCACAGCTCACAGTCGCTTCAAATTTGCTTCTTTTTGGTCATACAACATTTTGTACCTCAATCACTATAATCTCCAGAGGTCTCAGAGCTTTCACCATTGTTTCCAACTAAGCCATCATTCATATCTACATCTTCCTCCAAGTTGTCGTCCTCCTCCTCCTCATAAACATTAATGTCTACACCATCTGCATCTTCGTCACTCATCTCCATCTCCATCATATCCCAACTTCGGTGAGAAGCCACATTAAATTCAGGCTCCCATCTGCGGTCACCATACCTGGGGGGATCAGCATTGTCATCAGATTCACTTTCTTCCGTACTGTTACTATTATCAGCGTCCTCATCTTGCATTTTCCCAATTTCTTCACCAATCCATTCCTCCTCATCGGTGTTTCTTGGTGATTCCCGGATGCCAAGGCTACTGTCGTCACCAAAATGACCGTGAGTCTTACTCTCTCTTCTCCTCCTTACAGTGCGGGGACCCCGTCCATGTCCCAGCCCCTGCTCATATGTTCCCTGCTCCTGCCCCTTTCCCTGCCCATATGTTCCCTCTCCCCGCTTCATAAGAACAGGAGTCAATGTCTTGTTGATTTTAATACGTCGCCTGCCAGATTCTGATCTGGAACCATGAATTTTTTTCTGCAACCTTTTACGAGGACGGGCACCACCACGATTACGAATCAATTGCCTACAGCCGGAGCTACCACGTACAGTACCCAAGCCCGACCAATTCCCTGATTTCAGAAGTTCTTCTTGGGGAAGTTCTGTTGGTTCAACTTTCTGATCCTTCACATCTGCAGACCTTGATGGAAGCTTCTGTGGATCGAATAAATAAGTTAGCAATAAATCTCTTCCAAGAAAACAAAGGGAAAAAAAGGTTGGAGATGATATCAATTCCGCAGAGGTATAATGTCTGATCACATAAAATAATTATACTATTTTTAAAGCATATCACATAAATAAGTATTTTATCTTTAAAGCAAATATAGAAGTTTGTACTTGTGGTTGCAAACACTGTTTTAGATCATCAAATTGTCAAATTATAAGCATGCATGATGCAATTGTCCAATGGATGTGCCTTGGTGTGAATCCAAACTCCTAGTGCAATTCCCCACCCTCTCTGCATACAAACTGGAGAAGTAATCTTTTTTCCCCTCCCCATTTTCTTTCATTTTACAAGGGAAAAGGAAGAAGAACTCAACTGTAAAACTCTCTACTTCTGTCTCATTTGGAGTCTCATCTTTCTGGCATGGAGTGTAAAAAATGGAGGAATCAAGCTCCAAAAGCCGCAGCGCCACAGCAGCGGTGGTTTGAGGTATCCAAGGAAGTAGGGGAACAGATCCAGGATGATCAGACTCGGTAACAGCCTTTCCTGACAAAGAGCAGGAACCAAGCAATTCTGCGGTTGTCTCAAAGTTTGATGATAAACAATCACTCTTTATCACACCCTCAAACTGAGTCAGAATCTGCAGGAAAATTTGTTTGACATTGAGTAGTCTTCTTGACCTCTATATAAACAAATAATGAGCATTATTATCACAGTTACTGATCCTAGCAATTTCATGCCTTGCCTATATGATTGGTAAACATGCATCATATGTGTATGAGAATAAAAGAGAAAACCAATTACATGCCCTTAGTCACAATTAAGTCCCCAAATTCACTTATTAATTTTTTAGAAATTAACAAATCAGTCGGAAATGAGGTGCAGGATGTACAATACTAGTATAAAAATACCATCTCAATTCTCACGGAAAACTGTTAAGCCTCACTGGAAAGGGTTCAATGCACAAAATTGTTCCTAACCTTGTAGATAACTTGCAGGCTCTGTACACGAGGATTTATCAAATGATTTCAGGAAAAAACAAACAAACAGATAGATGCCAACATCATTCATGTCAATAATTAATATTGAAAAGGATGACCAACTTGCCAAAGACACAGTACAACTTCTAACCAGCGATGTAGCAATAGTGCATTACATACTCTGGGGTCTAGACAAACTTAATGCCTATTTCTTATGCCTTCTCATGATTATGACCGGATCCACAGTCTAATAAAGTTTCAAAGTACACTACTCAAATCCACCCAATCCAATGCATCCCCCTTTTAAAAGCCATTCAACACAATTGGTTGATTCCCAATAAATGATATACACAATTCTCGCTTGCATATGAGAATTTAGCAATAGCCACTATCTTATCTCATGTGAGAATCAAAGGTGAAACTTCTCAGTTCTCAGTGGAGGTCCCTAATCTCTGCCTCAAACACTTATCAGAAAATGAAGAAAATTTCACAACAGGGTATTTAAGAAAGCTACCTAAACAGTAATAAAATAGATACTTCACATGCGGAATCTCACTAATTCAAGAAATGTAGCACGGAAGTATAAACAGATGTTGAAATAAGTATACAAAAGCTCCACACCCCTTATAACCCCCCCCCCCAAAAAAAAATTAAAAAAATTAAATAAAATAATAAATAAACATATAAAATAAAATAATAATGATGCATATATTAACCTGTAGCAAATCCCCAATAGAAGAAGCACTCTGCAACTTTAGACCCCAACTCCTTCTACGGGTTTCCGTCCAAAAAGATTGAAAAGCCTCAGATGGAACAGAAACCTGCTAATTACAAATTTTACAATCTAGACCGTATAAAATCATGACAGACAACAATTACAAGTAAAAGGCTATCAAGTTAAACAAGAAGTTAGGAAAAAATATAGGTACTCTAGATAAATTGCTTTTAATGCAATCTTCTCCTCACCTCGATGAAAGACAAGAGGGCCTTGATCAATCTGGTTTGAAGAGGGAAAGAAGAATCTGAAACAAGATTCTTGGGGTTCACCTTCCTCTTCTCTTCACATTGGTTCACATATTCCAAATAGTTCAATCTATTACCAAAGGTACCAAATGTCCTGTAACAAGACGGGCAATTGCTCTCTTCGAAAATAAATGAGTCGAGACAGAAATCACAAATCCCCAAAAGTGGTGTGAAGCCTTTTCTTCCACTTTTCATGGCACATAAGGTTGATGAATTGAAGCACTCCTTCCACATCCACACTTGCAACTCTTGATATCTCTTGAAAGCATTCATTTTCTCAGTTTCATTCTTCCAAAGGTCAATTCTAAAAGATAAAGATGGCTCCCATGTATCTGAATTTGAAACACACACTGCACTGCTAGGACTTTTACTGCCAGCTAGATAACCAATACTAGAACCCATTTCAGTAGCTTTATTTCCTATACTATTTCCCGTTTCACCAACAATATCAAAAGAATGGAAGTTCCTTCTTACATTTTCCTTGAAAGAAGTCTCTGATTGTTGCAGCATTATGTGCAAATGGGATTCCCTAATTCCACGTGTATCCAAAGACTTCAAAAGAGCATCGAATGCCTACAGGTAAAACACACTGGTTGAGTATAGGCAGCTAGAGGTTGCAATATATACATGTAAGATTAGTAAGGTGATTCTTATGGGTCTAAATGCATGATTAGCAAAAAATAAATAAAAGTTGTTAACAACTGAATAATGTAATAACACAATTGTCTGATTTAGAAAATGTCCAACACAATTTCTCCAGGATACAATTCAGAACATTTTTCATCTAACTACCAAAATATTTAAGAATTAGAGTTTACATATATGCAAAATTCACTAGAATATAATCCTTGAGATCTTAGACATACACACTATGCCAGAGCATAAGTAAATCTTATTACCCTTTCCTCCGAGACCTATTTCTCGCTGGTATAGAGTGATAAAGAGCAATCTGGTCCCCAAAGGAACGAGTGCAATGCTAATTCGTATACTTCTTTGTTATTCTCTTTATCACTTGGAAGTGTAAAGTAACTCGACAGGATTTGTAGGTTTTGGCTGTTAACGTTAATTATAATATGTAAGGAAGAGCTGGTCACTCAAAGCAGAGCTTTTAGTTAAAAAAGAGTTGTATAGAAAGTGTGTTAGCAGTATCAAGGTGGAACCAGTTCACACGAGATTAGTTAATAACATCAACCAGATGTTCTCACCCAAGGTGCATTTTTAATGCCGTGGTTCTCCCTTATTCATTATTTCTCTTTAGCCAAAAAGCATATAATTCTGCTCAAAAAAGCCAAGATCAGTACTGCCAGTCTGTCACGGTGCCACCCCAAAAAAAATGATTTAAAAGTAGTACAATACCTCTTCAGAATCAATAAGCCTCCAATAGCCATCACGTAATTCAACAAATATCCTGCCAGAACCGGGATCATGTCTAGAAGCAGATGCAACAAATTGCCAGTAACGATTATGTCTTCGATCTTGACCTAGAGGCAAGGATCTGTACACATGCATTTCTTCTGCTCTGTGGCCAATGAAAGATTTCAACTGCAACCGTGATCTTTCTGATGTAGATCCATTATGCTGAATTGGGGGAGTAAACTGACTTGTTGAGGTATCATGTACTACCAAACTCCTTTCAGAAGTCATAATGTTAAAATGGTTCTGGTCCTTCTGGACATTGTCTGGATCAACAGAAGGCTCTTCATTAACTGCAGCGTTTATTGCAACCTCATTATTTCTATTTTCAACAACTCCGAATGGGCTGTGGTTGCAATCTGCTGCAGCAGTCAAAGAAGAATCATGAAATTTACAAGAACCCTCTTCTTTCATGCGCCTTTTATCTAGTTGTGATTCTGCCCACATTTGCTTTTTAAGAGCATTTGCTGCATCAAGACGATCCTGCGATTCTCCAAAGATTAGACAAAATAAAAACCAACCATTTAACTTTTTTAGTTCTACAAATTATTACATAAGCTAATTTAGTAGATCAGATATTCAGTGAAGTATTCACCTCAAGAACTGCACGAATAATGTTTCCTTCATTTGCAACACCAATTATAGCAACAAGGGCATTGAGACGCTCCTCAACACAGAGATCAAAATACTCTCCTTCAGTAAGTCCCTGAACCCATGGCTCTCCGGACTTGCTTTCATCAATCTCGGTAACTCCTTGTACAGAGTCAGTTGCAATGGCTTCTTTACCAGTGATAACTATTTGGTTAATGGGATTACCTGCCACTTTTCAATTATTAAACTCAACTTGGATGACTGAAAAACAAATAACACCTCGCAAGGGAGAAAATGCAACCTTACCAGGAGCATCAAGGTCATTTTGCAGATCATCATCACAAGAAATATCATTTGCATTTTCTGACAAAGTGCCAAGTTGATTGTAACGATCGCTGTTTTTGTTCACATTGGATGGAATACCTAATTCATCAACTTCAGGACCTTCAGCAACATCAGATTCAGAGTCGTCATCTTTTTCAACATCATAAGCAGTTTCATTTGCTAAAAATCCATTTACATATTTCTGTATCTTTTCCCTGGCTGCTGCAAGTATTACCTCAGCATTAGCAGGATCTTTTCGAAAAGCAGGCCGTACACAGTATGTTGAAGGAGCTATTCTTTCAAAAAGAATTGGGTCCCTTGATAAAGCAACAGAAATAGAGGCATCTGGTGTCTTGCTTGTTGATAGGTCGCGGAGTCCAGATTTCTGAATCTTGTCTGCAAGTTCTAAAACTGTTTGCCCCTTGCTACCCTCAAGACATAGAACATGATAAGCAGCAAATTTGACTGTTCCAGGAGTTAGTCGATGCCTAGATCTGCGCTGGAGTGAAAATCCTTTTTCTTGCATTACAGCAACTGCATTTTCCACGGCTGAACCATTGCGTAGCATAGAAACTATATCTTCACAACCTTTAACCTGTGCAAACATATGAAAAATATGACGATCAGTGGTTTAATTTCCCACAGTTTTGTTTATCTTTTATTTATATCTTTTTGTCTTGAAGTAAATTTTGGACAGAGTTACAAAGTAAGAGTGGGTCTCAGTTGGAAAGAGAATCTGAATATGATTCTCTATAATCATAGCAAAGAAAGTTGTTTAGCTTGTTAGATTTATAAAATGGCCCAAAGTCTAGTATATAAAGACATCAAACTCTCTAACTCAACACCAATTGGCTATGAGAAGAGTTGGCCCAAGTCATTATATACTAGACATATTTTTTCAAGGTATTAAATGTGGACAATATATATGCTCTTAACACCCCTCACTTGTAACCTGGTGTATTGAGGGTTGCACGTAGGCCTGATGAATATGAAGACTCACACAAGATAAGCAAGCCTAGATGAAGTTGGTCACAAGACAAGACTAAAATAAATCTAGTAAACCATGGACAACTATTGGCCCAATTGATAAGAAATTGGTAACTTTGACCCTTGAGGAATGAACTGCAAGGGGTAAGAATGAAGGCTAAGAAGAGTGTTAATTAAGCCCATATTAGACTTATAAAATGGCCCAAAGTCTAGAATATAAAGACATCAAACTCTCTAACTCAAAACCAATTTGCTATGAGAAGATTTGGCCCAAGTCATCATATAATAGACAAGGTATGGTATTCAATATGGGACAAGATATACATCTTTGTCCTACTCCAAAAAATATAAATGTAATGAATCCACAGAAAAACAAGTCTACCTACTTCTAAAAACAAAGTCCATCCAAACCCATAATCATATACTCTATCAACATGGGGCCAGAAAATGGTCCTCTTAAAAACTACTACAGAAGTTAAACTATGAGGCATTAACTCGCAGTAATTCATGTAAAGTTTTGTCCTGGCGAGGAACTACTGATAGAAAAAGTTCTTTCGTTGTAAAGAATGATTAAGTTTACTGATAGGTGTATCCAGATTCCAGAATGGACAAATATAAGCCTTTAAAGGTATCTGAACAATGAATACGTAGTAATATCTGATAGGAAAATTCAAATGTATGTAGAACCTATATACAAATTCAATCAGACATTTACATGGTAACCTTATATAAGTAAACGCTATTTTATGTTTATGTGACATATAAAGGGGGAAACAGCAAAAGGCACCTCATTATTATCACGTAAGCGTGCCCGTTCTGTTCTCTCCTTCCTCAGTTGTGGTCCAAATCCTGCAGATAGTGCGAATTGCCGCAATATTTCAGGCCATGTCAATGGATTCAAGTGGTTCTGCCAGTTGCGTATGTCAAAACCCCACAAAAATGCCTGATATAGAATGAAACATTAGGTCAGGTGTACAACAAAAGCATCATGCCGTGACCTATGGACAAATTTGCTGGAAGTAACTTGAGTAAAGATTACCATACCCCCTCAACAATCTGAGGATGTCCACCTTCAGGATTAGCAACTGTATATTGATTTGTTCCTGAACCACCACATGGTGTCCTTGCACCCTCTTCAATATCTTTTATAATCAAATTTAGAAGAGCAATGTGTATCTCAGCCAACAACCTTGAATCCTGAAGTAGTAAGCAAAGTATATATGTAGAAATGTGAAAACAGAATAATTGGAAAAAAAACTAATTCCATATGCAGAATTTCATATGGATTTTCAAGATAAAAGAAAGCCAAACCCTGACAGAATACTCACATGATCATGAAAAGCTTGAACAAACTCATCAAGTGTAAAGGGCCAAAGCCCAAGAACATCAGAAAATGTGATGCAGAATCTCCAAACCTGAAGAGGCCAGTATAATGTTATCTTCATAAAACAAACATATATTATCTATAAATAAGACGGCCAAAAAACTGCACACAGTAACCACAACTAAACTACTAAAGTTATAGAATCAATATATACATAGAAACAGAGAGACGGCACAGAGAGAGATCATACAGTAGTAACATGTTACCAACTTAACATACACATGTAGATACACCATATGTCCAACCGACTGATATTCTTTTAGTTTAAAGCAGGTAGATAAGCCAAATCATGATACTTGTGTAAATTTTGATAATATATATAATAGTAATAACAAACAGTTGAACACATAATGTTAAGGAAAGCATTTAATTTTTCCAGGATACATGCATTAATAGAATGTACAATACTAGAAGAACCAATAGCAAGAAGAACTTGAACATATATATATAGCCCGGCTCTCTCCAGCGAACTGGAGGGAGCGAACTAGCTGGCTATAGCAACGGTTTTTTCCGTCGCTATAGCATAAAAACTGTCGCTATAGCCGGTTCGTTCTTAGTTCGCTCCTTCCAATTCGCTGGAGAAACGGACTGTATATATATATATATAGGGTCCGGTTCCAGTCCGGACTCCCGGACTTTCTTAAAATACGGACCTCTTTTTTTTTTTGTTGCTTTTTTTTTTAAAAAAAACTTAAAAAAATATTTAATATTTTATGGAACTGAAATTTTCCATAATACAGTGTTTTGGGCGTGATTTGAATACATATAACAAAACAGTTTGAAAAAATTCCAGTTCCATAAAATATTAAATTTTTTTTTTAGTTGTTTTAAAAAAAAAGCCAAAAAAAAAAAATGGTCCGCATTTTAACAAGGTCCGGACTCCCGGACCTGATCCGTGGGCTATATATATATATATATATATGAAGCAAACATCAGCAGAGACATCTTATCACAAGACTGAACATTAACATTTAATGAACTAAAAGAAAGTTTTCTATATGCAAATAGAATTATTCTTGCTGATTGTGAAGAGAATTCACAGCCAAATAAGAGCATGAACATGCACATGCATAAGTCATAACAATCCAGCAGCCACAGGGACATTATTCAACTAACTCATAATTTTATTCTATGGATCTTTTCCAGCTTACAACAAACATGGAAAAAAGATCAGCATTATTTACTAAAGAAAGCTGTCTATATGCAAAACAAGTACGTCCTTGTATCAACTATCAATAATTACAGCCAGTGGACAAGGATGACCGTTAAGATCCCATGTACAATATTATCTCTCTCTTCTCTGCGCTGTTCCAGATGGTCCCACTTTCTTCAAAAAAGAAAAGATGCAGAAAAATGGTCATGGGAACATACCATGAGAAGGTTCCCAATATTGTCCTCTGAATCCATCCAGGGTTGAATCGAGAATGGCCTTTTCAGTTGCACAGTCTTGGGAGGGAATGCACATAAGGAATCTGCACCACAAAAAGATTAGTTCAGTTGGAGGAAAAAATGTTCAATAAACTACAGTAGACAACAAGACACACAAATGAAATGAAAAGATATGACATGAGATAAGATGTTCAATGAACGGCTTACTTAAACTATTGTATATTCAACATTCATAAACAGATCAACACATATGTTCCTAGGAGAATACGTCAACTAAGACCTACCTCTGAATGACTCAAGGTTCTGCAAAGTTTCATAGTCAAGAGATATTATTGAAGGTAATCCTTTGCTAAAGGCAGCCAATTCCATCAGTTCCAGACGCTCATCCTCAATTAGTTCCAAGGATTCTTTAGCAATTCTACGTAGTGCTGCCCTCTCCATAGCAACTTTTTGTCTTGCTGCTTCCTTCTCTCTACGAAGATCTTCCTTTTGTTTCATTCTCTCAGCCTTCACAAAAGAAAAAAAATTAATAAAAGGAGAGAGTATCATTAGAATTTTTTATTAATTTTTTTAGAGGGGTTACATCTCACTTTATTCTGTAAAGTAAGCAAATCAATAAATTTTGAATCTTTAGAATCTAAACCTACTTTCAAAAGCTCCTTCTGCATAAACTTCTCCCGCCGTTCAATTTCACGTTTTTCCTCGCGCTGATATTTCTCCTCTCTCCGCTGCTTTTCTCGCAACATTCGCTCTTCTTCTTTCCTCCTTTCACGGTCTTGCTTCTCCATTTCTTTCCTCATTTGCTCTTCCCTCTGTATGAAAAGATCCATATGTAATTTTACAATAAAATAATTCCTTCATTGGACAGTTTCAAGTTTCAGATTATGCAACTGCAAGACCAAACCTTTCGCCTTAGAAGATCTTGTTTCTCAAGTTCCTTGCGAATCCTTTTTTCATGGGCAACTTCCCTTCCCGTTCTACCTTCATCATTCTGCAACAGATAACTAAGTATTAAACATGAAAATAGTAAATCTTTGTGGGGGAACTGCATAAATATAAAACTCCGTATTACATCTGAATACAGTGAATACCTTTCGTTTCCTTCCTATTTGAAAAACATCTTCAGTATTTGGAATAAAGCCATTGTCCTTTGGAGGTGATGAAAACTGCTCCTGCTTTCCTTGGTGAGATAATGGACTAACACTGGATACCTGTAACTGAGCACCATATTCCCAAGACAATTGTCCATTTCCTTGCATGAATGGTGATCTTTTCACACTGGTTCCGTCAACAGGCAAATCATAGAAGTGAGATGGACTTCTATATGCATCAGCTCTGGAACTGGGCTCAGCAGGTTCACAGTGATTCCTACTTGTAGCCTGAAAGATTAAAAGAGTTATAACTTCAATCATTTATCAAAGATTCTAAGTAATCCAACCACACAACAATTTTACAGTTTCGACAAACATTCTTATCTTCAAAGTATGACAAAACATTAGCAAATAGTAGGAAAAGTTCAAAAATTCCAGAAAAACAGATATACATAAATTGGGAGAAAGGTATAGAGCCCTCTCTATTTTAAGTATTTGCATATAATGACTAGTTAGAAAGCTTCTATACTCTACAGTAACCCCTTATACAATTTGTTGGCAGAACATGAAAAGAGTAAATGCAATGTTGCTTTTGCATTTTGTTGACGCATAAAATGCCACAAGATATGAGAAGGAAAAATAACAAACATTCTGTATAAAGAAATTAGAAACCAACTTTGATTTTCTTGGGTTTAGATCTCTCAACTATATTGCCATCATAAGAATTCCCGGATCGTCCCCAATGCTCTGTTGTCACTGCTGCACAAGCAATAACAACAAATTTAACAAATAATCCAATTCAACAAGTAAACATCTGAATAACAAATAATGCAGTTACTATATTCCATGCAATAGTAGGAAATAGCTAATGAGAGCTGATAAATTATGAGGTCAGCATACATAACAACAGAAAAGGGAAATAATCTGCAAGGCAAACCTCAGTAAAAAGTAAGGAAAAAGTTAAAAAAAATCCATCTTCTATATTTGTACATAGTTTCCATTTTCAATCACCAACCCACATCGCTGACCTCGCAAGTCAACAAGAGAGTTATAGAAAGACGCATGAAGAGAATATCTCCGACTCTTGAGGGATTTACAGCCTCTGTTTATCTTGCTTCACCTTATTTAAAGATGAGTAAGAAAAATCCTATTTTTATTAGGTTATTGTATAATTTGTACTGATATGTTTCTTGGTCAAATTTCCAATATCTTTGACAATTAAGCTTTAAAATGGTTTTAGAATATTGAAACTTGGTGGCCTTGGCCTAAAACAATTATCTAATTATATCAGCATTGAACTTTAGTAGAGATGATATATATCATCTATGATTCTATTTAGCATATTGCCATTTATCTATTTACATTTAGAAACTATTCATCAGTTTCTTCAATTTTATCGACGTTTTGGCAAACTATAATTTTTTTCATCTACACTCATTTTAGAATACATTTACTAATACTATCAATTCTTTGAAAATTAAATGGTTCTACAAATTACTAAAGGATGCTACTGAATGAAGCTGTCCACAGAATTAAAGTGACGGTTCTGCTGCTGCAAGTCAAAACTAACAAGATATTATACGACTCAATTTTGAAATCATGCTTTCTTTGCATGTACTAATAGATAACAGTTGTAAAATGCAAAGACACCCCACTCTGATGCAGCAATTGCAAAGTATCAAAATACATGTGTAATACTGATGTCCTGAGCACTACTTGGTATTTGATATGCGCATGCTGCCAATAAGCTCTTCAAATAGCTTAAAATAGTAGTGCATTATCTAATCCATTGAAAGAAACCTACACATGCAATGAACAAATAAAATATTGAGAAGAAAACACATTATCTTTGGGTAACTAGACAAAATAAATTGTACTGAATATGGAATTCTTTGTTTTATTGTATATTCCAGTAAATATGTATATAAAGCATCTAACTTTCTCAACAATGAAAACAATAAACATATATATGCAAATACAACATTAACAGTTTACCACCAATAAAACACACATATTGTACCTATAGGCTCCCCAAATGCACCAGGAGGCAGTTCATCAAAGTCCATTCCAATAATTGGCCCATCCTCCCTCAATGGCCCCCCCAACTGCGCCTCCACACAAGAGATCACTCTCTGCTCCATTACAGCCCGCGGTGACAACTCATAACACCTCCTCATCAATGGAAAATCATCATCAAACTGACTCGAATCTGACTCTGGTCCTGACCCTGATCCTGACCTAGACATAGACCCCGAACCACCATCACTACCCGGCTCGGCCACCTTTAATTCATCCCTAGATGATCCAAATAACCCCTTCCTTTCCACCGGAGCTGCTATCGGCTTCTTCCCGGCCCCCTCCTTCTTATCCTTCAACCTTCTGTGGCAAAACCACATCTGCAGTTGTCGGTCTGATAACCCCAATTTATCAGAAAGCTCAGCCCTTGTGGCCTCAGAGGGATACATCTCCGCTATTCAAACCATCAAAAGCAAAACCACATTAGCCAAACCTCAAATACATAGCCAAATATATACATAACACTACCTACACAAACATATAGATTAATCGAAACCATACATACCCAAAGCAACAAAAATACAAACAATCAAATCAATGAGTTTGCATGTAAAATTAAACATACCGGCGTAGATTCTCTCTAGGGTTTCCAATTGAAAAGGAGTTTTCATCTGGCGTTTGGGTTTCTTCGAGCCATCAGTTGGGCTGCTATTGTTATTTTTATTGCTCTCCTCTTCTGAACCAGCCTCCATGGAAGATCAATCGAATAATTAACCAATGAAACAAACGAACTCTAGAAATCAAAAATGGACAAAAAAAACTAGGGTTTCCAACAAAAACGAAAAAGATATAAACTTTCTCTCCACATCTGTCGTGAAAACGAAGATATGAACAGGGGAGGAGAAATTGTGGTCAAATTAGGCGAATCAACATCAAATGACAAAAATAAATATAGTAAAAGAAAATTGTAATAGAGAGAGAAACAATTAAGAGATGAGAAAACAAGCGAATAATAGGAAAAGATTATTGTTGTTGTTGTTGTTGTTGTTGTTGATAGAAAAGTGAAGAAATTATAACAAGGAACAAAATAACAAGAACTACTACTGTCCCTCTCGGTTCTGACTACAATTCCCATTGAATTGTTTTTAGTTTTTAATTTTTAATTTTTATTTGGGTTGATTCTTTCTATTCAATTTTGTGTTGGGAAACGTTATTTTAACAACAAATTTGATTGAGTTAAAAAGGAAATTACTCATTCATTCATGTATAGTGTACGTATATATACACCTTTTTTTTTGTTCTATTTTTATTTTCTATTTATTAGTGTATTTGGTTTCTTCTTTTCTTTTTGTTTTGAGTGGTCCATTTGGTTTTCTGGGTTCAATGACTTGTGAACTTTTGTTTGACGGTGTGGAATCAATCTTTTGGTGCGACGATCGGGTTGTGAATTGTGGTTTCTGTTTTGGTGGGTTCCACTTTCTCTCTCCTTCTCCCTCCTCTCATTTGGGCCTTGATTTGTTAAGTGTGGGCTGCTTGGAACTGGCCTTAAAATGCCCCAGTTAATTTGTATGCATATCAGAAACTACCATTATTATTGAGAGTCCTTATTAGGTAATTTAGGAGAAAAAATCATTTCAAATCAAGTATCGGAGATAATAATAAGAGTCTTGTATATAAAAGTTTTCAGTAGAATTATAACTGAGTGCAACATAAACCAAATCTGTTAAATATTTGTCGACATATATATCATTCATTTTCCTATTAGTAATTACACGTTCTATACTTGATTTTTTTTATATTTTACGTACATGACATATTGCCATGGAATACCCATAGCTTATTGGACTATGTAGAATTGAAGTTAGGCCCAGTATAAACATTGGACCTCTTCTTCCCACGTAAACTACAAATCTTACAAACAGGAACACTGCAGACCAAGAGTCGGAACGGGAGTTACCAAGCAGCACTGACAATACTTGAGCTTGAGCTTTGCCTTGCTATTTGTGAGTCGTTTGATTGAGTTAGGCAGAATCAGCTTCTCATCTTCAAGCAATATATACATACATAAATATAAATGTTTGCATACATAAGCGAAATTCAAATTATGGGGGTCAACATGTTTGATGAAATGCGTGAGTTAGAATGCTTCTGGCTTATCTGAAGCAATTTAACATAATTTTTCTGCATTATCAAGGAATAAAAGCTAAATAAGGTACAAGAAATTGTTATATGGAAGTGACACTCTCTCGTAGTGGGTAGTTGAATTGTTATCGAGCTAAAGAGCTTGTCTTGTATTAGTGAAGGCAATGGGAAGCAAAAAGATGATCAAATGGCCAAAACAAATTTCGGGGTCTCTAGTTGTGCAGCTGATTAGAGCGGAAAAGGACCCACAAAAAGCTATTGTCATATTTGATGCGGCAGCAGCAGAGTATGCTAATGGGTTCCGACATGATCACAACACATTTGGTGTCATGATCTCTAGATTACTATCTGCAAACCAATTTAGGCCAGCAGAGGATCTCCTCGATAGAATGAAGGATGAGAAATGCAAGATTAGTGAGGATATATTCCTCTCTATTTGTAGAGCTTATGGGCGCGTTCACAAGCCAGGTGAAGTAATCAGGATTTTCCAGAAGATGAAGCAATATGACTGTGAACCCACCCAAAAATCATATATTACTGTTTTCTCCATTCTTGTTGATGAAAATCAGTTAAAGGTAGCTCTAAGGTTCTACAAGTATATGAGACAAATGGGTATTCCACCCAGTGTTGCTTCCCTCAATGTTTTGATCAAAGCCCTTTGCAAGAATGGTGGAACTATGGATACGGCTTTTCGAATTTTCCGTGAGATGCCCAATTGTGGGTGTACGCCCGATTCGTACACATATGGCACTTTGATTAATGGATTGTGTAGATTGGGGAAGATTAGTGAAGCAAAGGAGCTTTTTGCAGAGATGGGTTCAAAAGGTTGTTTACCCAGTGTTGTTACCTACACTAGTTTAATTCATGGCTTATGCCTGTCAAAAGATTTGGATGAAGCTCTGGGATTTCTTGAAGAGATGAAACAAAAAGGTATTGTTCCCAATGTGTATACTTACAGTTCTCTTATGGACGGTCTCTGCAAGGGTGGGCGTTGTTCTAAAGCCATGGAGTTATTAGAGGTCATGGTCAGCCAACGTCTTCAGCCAAACACAATAACATACAGCACTTTAATTCATGGGCTTTGTAAAGAAGGAAGGGTTCGAGAAGCTGTGGAGCTGCTTGATAGGATGAAACTTCGGGGTTTGAAGCCTGATGCAGGGTTGTATGGGAAAGTCATCAATGGCTTTTGTGATGCTTGCAAGTTCAAAGAAGCCGCAAACTTTCTTGATGAGATGGTTCTTGGGGGGATCTCGCCAAATCGATTAACTTGGAGCCTTCATGTTAGGATACATAATACAGTTGTTCGAGGACTTTGTACAGAGAGCGACCCAAATCGAGCTTTTCAGCTTTATCTAAGCATGCGAAATAGGGGAATTTCTATTGAGGCTGAAACTTTTGATTGTCTTGTCAATCGTTTCAGTAAGAAAGGAGACCTGCACAAAGCTGCTCGTATTGTTGATGAGATGGTGCTAGATGGATGTATTCCTGATGAGACAATGTGGAGCACCATGGTGGCAGGGTTTTGGGATAGACGGAAAGTGCGGGAAGCTGCTGAGTTGGTACAGGTCGAGTTGATGGACGGACAAATGTCTCGAGGCTGAAATATAAGTAGAATTTTTTAAAAAGAAATTCATAATGAGGTTTATCCAAGAACCTTATAAGAGTAACATATTTCCTTTTGTCAATTGCCATTCTAATACTTTTGTCCTCTTACATCAGTTATTAATATCATGCATTTGAGTTATTCTAAAAGTGCATTATGAATGGAATCTAGACAATTGGCTTCATCATTTAAATATTTTGTTGGACTTGCATCATGAATTTCTATGTTTATGCTTTGCAGTGACTAAAATTACTGGAATTCTGCTGTGCAATGTATGTTGCACTGAAACTATTAGATTTCATGTTATATTTTCTTTTCCTTATTTTTCGCCAATTGGTTGAAAATTATAGCCATGGATTTTCCTCAAACAATCTATAATATTATGTTCTTTTGTCTTTATGATGATGCATTTTATAATTCAGATCGAGGAAAAGTCTTGTAGAGTAACATTCATGGAAAGTTAGAAAGTGATTGCAATTTGCTACCAAGAAAAAATTAAACTTTAAATTATTTTTCATGCCCTACTCAGTCATTTAAAACTCTGAAGGTGGTACCAACTCATTTAGATTGGTCTTCATCCATTGATCTAGAGAAAGTTTAAAAATCACCTGGTAAAAAGGGGCCACAAGCATAACACAGAGCTAATTTTTTGCCTAGCGACTGGAACTAGATGTGAAATACTATAGCTTAAACACTCAGCAACAGGCAACCTGTGCTCTACATATACATGTTTGAGCTTGCAATGAGAATATTAGTGAGGTAACTTTCTATTTATGAAATTTTGATTTCTGTATAAGTCAAGGTTGTATACTTCCAAATTTTTCCTTTTGTTTTTCTAGCAAACCAATTAGTGGGTTTTTTTTATCTAGTTTTCTTCGTTCTCTAGTTGTTCTTGTATATTTATCTCCCTCTTGTTTGGTAAACGGGATGATTACCAGACCGATATTCCCCAAAGAGAATTGTATCATCTTCTTGCGAAAAGCTAGTAAAATATCTAAGTAATGAAAAAAGGCTAATGTGAAAATATTTAAATCTTTGTGGAAGTTCCGAGTCATGACTAGCCTATGAAGTGTTGAATAACATATTAGTGGACAGGCACATTTAAAATTTATTTATTTATTTGCTAAATGCACATTTAAAATTTAGTTTCTGGTAGACCTTTACTTGATCTGGGATTTGAACAACTCTGACCATCAAGGTTAGCACTCTAGAAACGCATGGATATGCTTCATTGGAGTAGTAAATGGTTATCTTGCAGCGGAAGATCTTATTACTGCTTTTGCCACAAAGGAAGAATATGAGCAAATTGTAGCAGAGTTCTATAATTACAAGATGAATGAAATTGTATATATGCATCGAATGAAGTAAGGGAAAGTTTTAATTAGTAAGAGGGAAGCCAATTCCATGACGTTTTGTAGGGAACACAACAAACAACATACTACAAATGACTCCGATACCAATTGGCAATGTTGTGAGTAGCTCCTTGGCCTCATCTGATGGTGTTGGGTAGAAACAGTTCACAACCTCCTGATCAAATAGTGCAACAGCTGCAAAAACCAGTATTGACATGAAGGCGTGCAAGAAATCAATAAATCTCAGCGAATACTTTCCTGCAAGCTCGGGTGGTAGAGTTGTGGATCCATCAATGACCCACAGGCCCCGTATCTTGGCAAAACCATAACAAACATTACCCTGCTGGTCCTTGAAACTATCCGTAAAGCTCAGGAGAAAACACGACAACCCACAGAGAGCAATGAGCCCAGCAGTCATGTATTGGTCAACATTGTCACAATCACCTTGGTTTGTGAAAATGGGGGATAGTAATTGGAAAGCAAGAACAGAGCCGGTAGGTAAAAGATTGGCTAAATGGGCTGTGCTTTGAAATGTTTGGCTTATGACTTTCTGTATCATGGATCTTTCTACTGTTTTGGGTAGCAGCAGGGGAACTTTATCATCTTGAGGTACCTCATTTCCCACCTTAATCTCCATGGCTTAGAATTTTACTTGCTCTTTCTTTTCGATCCCGTCAGGTTTCTAATGGCAGGTTTGGTTTGGATTTGTGCATTATAAATAGTGACAAAAATGAATTGAGTGAAAGATAAGGAAGGAAGGGGGTGGCTAGCTAGTGATGCCTTGGAAGAAATAGAAACCTTAACATAAAGCAGCTTTTACAAGGATTTAGGAATAAAAGTTTGTTTTTCAGGTTTTGTGTTGGCATGTACTCCCTCCATCCCATAATAACTGTCGTTTTAGCTTGATGCACATAGATTAAGAAAGTCATTTAGTGCTATCATTTACTCCCTCCATCCCATAATAACTGTCGTTTTAGCTTGATGCACATGGATTAAGAAAGTCATTTAGTGCTATCATTTATTAATTAAAATTGGTGTGAAATTTCATCACTACCCCTTTATGGGAAGCTGAAAACTAGTAATATAAGAGAAAAATTTCTTGGGACAATGAGAGAAGGTAGGGGTGATATAGGAAAATAAATAATTTATTCTCCTAGAAAGTTGTAAACGACAAATAAATTGGGAAAAAAATTTCTTTCTAAAACGACAGTTATTATGGGATGGAGGTAGTATTAATTAAAATTGGTGTAAAATTTTATCACTACCCCTTTATGGGAAGTTGAAAACTATTAATACAAGGGAAAAATTACTTAGGACAATGAAAGAAGGTAGGGGTGATATAGGAAAGTAAATAATTTATTCTTCTAGAAAGTTGTAAACGACAAATAAATTGGAAAAAAAATTTCTTTCTAAAATAACAGTTATTATGGGATGGAGGTAGTAGTTATGTAAAGTTTAACGTGGTGGCTTCTTTGGTTTGTATAAAGCTTGGCTGACCGTTACGGAACATGTTTTTAGATACCGACAAATTTTCATGAAAATGCTTTTGAGTGTGGTTTTGATCCATCTGCTGTGAGTTGTAAGCAAATGTCTTCTTAGTTTAATAAAGTTGTTTAATTAATTCCAATGAAACAATTAAACACACTTTTTTCATTTAATAATTAAGAATTAGTTGTTTCATTCATTCATTCTTGCAATCCAAGCGTATTAATTCTAGAATTTGTAACGCAAAAAATACATAGAAGGAAAATAATATATATGTGTCGACAAATGTATAACGGAATTGAATTGCGACCAACGTGTGAGTATGTGCAATAAGATATATATCGCAATTATAATTCGACTAAAAACTTTCGTAATATATAACAGGACTCTTATTACTTGACATTTTTTTGGGTAGTCATTCAACACTTCTAGTTTCTAGTGGTTTATGATTCTTCCTTTATTTGTTGTTTAGAGTTTGAATGTGTCTAACTAAAGCTGTAAAATGAGTAAACAGTTCGGGTTCAATTGGTACTCGCTCGATTAAAAATTCGATTCGAGCTCGACTCAACTCGAAATATAAATGATTCAAATATGAACCAATTTTAAAGTTCGATAAATTATTCGAACCTCCTCAAATTATAATTTTCTATTGATACTAACTCGGATCATATTCGTTCAAAAAGGTCAAATTGCTCGGGCTCGACTCGGTAGCTAAACGAATCCCAATTAAACCTTATTTTATATTCGATAAATAAATGAATCAAATCTAAGCAACTCAATACTCGGCTCACGTGTTCATTTACACCAATATGTCTAACAGAACAAGGTGGGCTCACGCACCAGCAAGTCCATTTCAAAAGTGTTTATGCTAAGCAATACAGCAGGTTTTCTTCCTTACTATCGTTAGTAGGGCTTGAATCAGATCCAGCCCAAAGTTGAACCAAAAAAGAAAAAGATCCAGCCTAAAAGTAATTGTGCACTAATACCCCTCAAACAACAGAATCTTCTACATTGTACCTTTATGTGCTGACGGTTCACATGAGTTGGGCCGCTGGGGCCTAGTTATTTTCAGCCCACTCCCGTCCATGTATTCTTTTAATTATTTTACTATTATATTATCCTTATATTTTATATTTATGTATTTATATATAGATATGAGACCTATTTCAAAGGCACTCTTCCAACAAGCTGATATATGGTGATTTATAGTAAATGGTGAGATAGAATTAGAGTTGAGCCTGACCGTTGGTAGGATTCGCGATTAGTTCAACCTCGACAAGTAGTCAGACTAATGACTAGCTGACACTTACATAGGCATAGGTTAAGGCATAGGCATAGGCATAGGCATAGTTTTTTTTTATTGTCATGAAAATACTCCAAATGCTCATGGGATGATAATATGTGCATCCAATGCCGAATATGATCGATCAGTTGTCTTTTGTACCTAACACAAAATGGTAATGGAAGTTGTCCTAGTTATGGTGGTGAAGTGTTCCGTATACATTGCAATTTGGAGCTCAACTACATTAATAAGTTGTTCAGACCCACTTTTTTACTGATTGTAAAATTTGTTTTAACTAACTTTTTCACGTGATTAAAATTATTTTAATCAAGTATTTGTAAATTTTTATATACGGGATTTTTTAGGTAAATGATCCAACCGTACTACTATAAAGAACATATAAAAATATTTGAACACGTAAATTTTTTAAAAAATCACTTGGTGATGTACGTCAGGAAAAGGGACTGCTCAACGTGTCGAATTGCTCATACGATAATTTTGTACTCTTTTCGGAGGCCACTGCTAGAACCTTCTGAGCAAGCTGGTAAAGACGAGAGTTGCTAGGCAATTACTGACGAAGAAAAACTGGATCGATATGGAACCTATCCGACACTGCCACTATCAGCCTCTGGAATAACTCGTTGTCCAAATTAGCGTCTATATATATATATATATATATATGAGATGGTCCAACAAGTGCTTTAGAACATTGGTGCTGGCTAGAAATTTCGAAAATATATATTAATTTATATTATGTGATAAGTTATGATAATTCTGTGAAACATAAAAAATATTATTGCCTCCAGGTAGTGTATGTGCGGGTATCCTCGACAGACCCAAAATTCGATACCTGTCGGTATTGCTAGTAGGGAGATCTTAAGACGCGACCCATAGTCTCACCTCCTTAACCCGAGATAATACAATATTGGGAGGGGAATGGTGGAATCTAATGGCTCAGAAACCCCTAGTAGCGTCCAACTCAGCTATACGCTGGTCCCGAAGCTTCTGAAATTGGTTTTCTAATTTATTTTATACACGTGAGTTAATTATATCATTTTATTAACGAATGAATATTGAGATTACTAAAATTTTAGATTAGTTTTACCATATAGTTAATGCTACTTGAAACAAAGCACGTTCCTCCTTATACGTATGGGCTCTATCCCAGAACTCTAGCATGATCGGGGCTCAACCCAAGGTTCTTCCTAAGGCTTAATAAATACATCTACAAAATATTATAAATATATAATCTATATTGTTAACAAAATAAAGAAAAGAAAGTGATGCAAGATGGGTGAAATGAGAATTTTTTCCACCAACAATTGCAACTTGCAAGGCATGGGGTTGAACCATAAGATGAAAATTATGAAGGTGGTGAGGAACAAGCTCAAATGGGTTGTTGCACCATGTCCTTTTGTGCATTTTCTTTAATTATTGGCCTCATATATTACTATATATAATCCATTAGAAGATGTGCCCTTGCCTCAAAGTTTGTAAAAGGCAGTTATTTGATAATTATATATATGGGTACCCCGGTCAGAACCCTTTTGCTAGTAGTGAGTTCCACCTAGTAGCTAGCTTCATTTTAGTCTTTCGAGGGCTAATATGAAGTTTAATTTTTGATAAATTGATTAATTAATTAATAGACTATTGATACGTAACAGATATTTTATGTATGTCAGTATTCTATTGATTAATTAATAAATTTATCAAAAAATAAATTTCATGCTAATTGGATCCATTCAAAGGGTTGATGAGCATCTTTATATATATATATAAATGATAGTTACATAAGATTCTTCTCATATATATGAATAGTAAATGAACTCCATATTTATGTGAGTGAAAACTTGTGAAAATATCAAATTTTATTTGTAAAAATATTAATTTTCTATATATATATATATATATATAAGTACTTGCTTTTGTTTATAATTAAATTATGTAGAAAAAGACTAGCTAAGAGATGATTATTAGGTTTGGAAGGTGCTTAATTGGTCCTTTTTGGACCACTACTAACAATATATATAACATCATGTAGACTGAGAAATAAATTTAATTATTGATTTGCAGTATTCTTTAATTCCTTTTCCTTCCATAATTTTTTCAAAAGACAAGCTTTTCGAGTTCTTCTAGAGTACTCAGACTACATGTCGAATAGCTCGACAATGAAACCCACAAAGAGAATTAATGTCAATTTATATCTTGACCTGAGAAATTAAGACACAGTAATTGAGTGAGCTAGCTAGCTAGCCTGTCTAGCTAGGTGAAGTACGTAACTAAAAGATGCCTGCAGAAAAATTGGGTATTTTAATTATTATCCATGCATGCAAATAATTATATGTGCATGTATGCCCTGCATGATCATGCAGTTTGGGCATCCTCTTCTCACGCGGGTGACAATTTATAAAAGTGATTAGTATGAAGTTTATTTTGAGATAAATTAGTCAATTGACTAATAGAATATTGACACGTAAGCAAGGTTATACGTGTTAATATTATATTGACCAATTAACTAATTTATCAAAAAAATAACTTCATACTAACCTGATCCACAATTTATTACCATCATTCATCGATCAAGCAGCAGAAGCAGGACTGTGAATAAATTAATCGATCTCTTCTAATTTACCTAAGCAAATTTCCTTCTGTGAATTCATATATATTTCGTACGATATATAATGATTCCTCACACACACACACACACACATATATATAGTCAGACTGACTGCCGAAGATACTGCTTCTAATCCGTCTTATTATACCTTATGCATTATTTAAAAGTTTAAATTAAAACAATTAGATGTTTGTGGTTATATATCTTAGTTTGGAACTTAATTTTATAACTTTGTCTTCAGAAATTTCTGGTAGTTAACACATGCGGCCTGGGGCCTGGGGCCTGGGGGTAAAAGTAGCATGCATTTACTGAACGACATACTCATCATAATTAATTGACCAAATTAATGTCATAGGATTCGAATTTTGGAAGAGTAATTTCAAGTGCAAGCCATCTTTAATTATTCAGTACTGCAATTGAAAGAAAAGAATTTTGTGGATGGTAGGTCCTAAATGTTTGACACCGCGCGACTTGGTTCCATTAACCTATACAATACTGCATGTCTTTTCGATTGAGTTTGTGTTCCATGTAATTTAAAAAATTATTAATATAATATCATTATTAATTTTATTTTAAAAAAGATAAATATAAGATCATTATTAAATTTATTTTAAAAATTTAAATTCACCTTTTTTGACAAAAAAAAGTAATTGAAAAATATTAAAATTTGAGACTCAATATTACATATAAGTTTATTTTAGTCACGTGTCGTTGTCATGCTAACAATTTTATGATATGACACTATCAATTAGATTTAATTATAAAAAATTAAAAGTTTAATCCCTGATGAAAAAAATTGAGAAAATAATTTCTAAAATAAAAAAAAAATTAAAAATTTAAACCTCTAATTAAAAAAACAACCCCTAAAATTTAAAAATATTAAAAAATTTATGATATTAATCCATATTTAGAACTATTTGCTCTGCTACCTTTAGGTTCCGTTTTAATGCAAGATTTATCAAACATGAAGTAAATTTGGAGCAGTAACAAGCATTAAAAAGATTCATGTTTCCTTTTCTAGAAGGATGTGCCACCATTCAAATTTTCATTTTCAATACGGAATTTTCATCTTGAATTCAAATTTTAGTTAAAATATGTGACGTTACTCTTCTTCTTTTTTTTATTTTTTTTTCATACTCTTTCCTTTCCACAAAAGTCTCATTTTAACTTTTTAATTTTTATTTATGAAATTTTAAATTTGTTTTGATTTACACTCATAAATATTTGCATCATATTAAGAGTCTTAAATTTTTTACTTCACATATATCTGGAAGAGTATGACATCATTTAAAGAAAAATATATTTTAGGACATAAAGAATTATCAAAGATTTTCAATTAATATAATAACATCATATTATTTGAAATAAAAAATTTTAAACTATTATTATTATTATTATTTTAATGATAATCTTTCTAAATTATAATATCATGAAGTTAACTTAATCCTTACGTTTCATCTCTCACATAATCTCGTTCCTTGGAAAAGAATTTCACCCAGAATAAATTTACAGAAATGTCAGTTTTTAAAAGTGTTCTCTCTCTCTCTCTCAACCCAATCTTGGACTAGATTTCATCACAGGGTTGAATCGCAGAACTTTGGCGTTTTATTCTTTCTATTTTATTTCCTTAAAAATTACTTTGTCATTTTATACTTTCTCTATTTTAAAACATAACATTAAATTTTACTTTCAAAGTTGATTTAAAATATTTATGTATTTCAAATTTATTTTATTTTATTTTAAACAATAAAATTGACTAGAAAAAAATAATTAAATAATTATTTTTATAAAATGAGATGTACATGGGTTTGAAAAAAAGTTCAGAGCGACAGTTTGTGTTGTTGATTATGACTGGATAGTCAAAGTTCAATTCTTTTTGTCAATTCCAATTCCAACTGGATTGGAATTAGGATTAGTTATAATCACCTTCTTAACTAGAATGAATTACGAGAGCAGATCCTCTGTCCCCAAATTTTCTGTCTCTTTGTGTTCCTCTACTTAAATCTTAACACATAGTCTCTTATTTAATACTAATTAATTTTAATATTAAATAAAAAGATATATGTTAAGATTTAAGTGGAGGGACACAAGAGGGACAGAAAATTTGGGAACAGAAGATCTGCTCTCGATGAATTACTAGCTGCACCTGCACCTAATTGTCGGCATCAACACTCTAATACGTGTCTCAGTCCCTTCCATTTCTTCTTCTCCTCTCTTTCTTCACTCACCTTTCGTACCATCACACTCCACTTCCCCCTTTACCCTTCCCTTCCCAACACAAAAATTAATGTCTAATAACAATCCCTTACAGATTCAAATTCAACCCCTCATTCCTTCTTCCTCCTGATTAATTCCCAATTCTCCAAATTCCTTCATTTTAATTCTTTCCTTTCGAATTCTATGGTTGTTGGTCTGTAATTTTAAGCAACAATGTTGCTGATTCTTTTCTCACTTCTTTTCATTTTCTCTCCTCTTCCTCCTACTTTCTCTTTGAACCAAGAGGGTCTCTACCTGCAACGGGTCAAGCTCGGATTCGATGACCCAGATGGAGTTTTGTCGAACTGGAACGACCGAGATGACTCGCCGTGCAGCTGGTACGGAATCACATGTGACCCGGTGACTCGTTACGTTAACTCAGTCAACCTTTCCAACGCCAATATCGCCGGACCCTTCCCGTCTCTTCTCTGTCGGCTCCGGAGTATAAGGTTTATCTCTCTCTACAACAACTCTATCAATTCCACGCTGCCGGAGGATATTTCTTCGTGTCAGTCTCTGGAGCATTTAAATCTTGCTCAGAACTTACTCACTGGTACGCTTCCCCTCACTCTGTCAGATCTACCTAACCTGAAAGTCATAGATTTCACCGGAAACAACTTTTCCGGCGATATCCCGGCGAGCTTCGCCAGGTTTCAGAAGCTCGAAGCTCTCTCTCTTGTTGAAAACCTCTTCGACGGCGCCATTCCGTCTTTTCTCAGTAACATTTCGACTCTGAAACAGTTGAATCTGTCATACAACCCCTTTTTACCGGGTCGGATACCCCCGGAGTTCGGGAACTTGACGAACCTCGAGGTCTTGTGGCTTACCAGCTGCCATCTAATGGGCGAGATTCCTGACTCGCTGGGTCAACTCAATAAGTTAATCGACCTGGACTTGGCTATCAACAGCTTGAAGGGTGTGTTTCCGAGTTCGCTCACTGAGTTATCCAGCTTAGTTCAGATTGAAATCTACAACAACTCGCTTACCGGTGTGTTGCCGCACAGGGGATGGTCTAACATGAAGGCATTGCGGCTACTGGACGCGTCGATGAATGAGTTGACTGGGCCGATTCCGAACGAGTTGTGCTCTTTGCCACTCGAGTCGCTCAATCTTTATGAAAACAAATTAGAAGGAACCTTACCGGAAAGTATAGCAAATTCTCCGAATTTGTACGAACTAAGATTATTTAGTAATCGACTCATTGGTGAATTACCTAAAGATCTCGGAAAAAACTCGCCTTTGTTGTGGATTGATGTGTCAAGCAATCAATTTTCTGGTGAACTTCCGCCAAGTTTGTGTGAAAAAGGTGTTATAGAGGAGCTTTTAGCGATAAACAACTCATTCTCAGGTGAAATTCCGGTGAGTTTGGGCAAATGTAGGAGCTTGACACGCGTCAGGCTGGGGTATAACAAATTTACCGGTGAAGTTCCTGCGGGATTTTGGGGGCTTCCTCACGTGTTCTTGCTTGAGCTTGTTGGAAATTCATTTTCAGGCCAAATTGCGAAAACTATTGCTGCAGCTGCAAATTTGTCATCTTTGATTATATTAAAGAACAACTTTTCTGGTAATATTCCCGAGGAGATTGGATTTTTGTGGAATTTGAAGGATTTTTCAGGCAGTGATAATCACTTTAGTGGGGTTTTACCTTCAAGTATTGTGAATCTTGAACAGTTAGGAAGACTTGATCTTCATAACAATGAGTTGTCTGGTGAGCTTCCAAGTGGAATTCATACCTGGAAGAAGCTAAATGAGCTGAATCTTGCCAATAATGATTTTTCGGGTAATATTCCAGCAGGAATTGGAAGCTTATCAGGGTTAAATTATCTTGATATGTCAAAAAATCAGTTTTCTGGGAAGATCCCACTTGGGTTACAGAATTTGAAGCTCAATCAGCTCAATTTATCCAGTAATCGCCTATCAGGCCATATTCCTGCATTATATGCTAAGCAAATGTATAGGGATAGCTTTTTTGGGAACCCTGGATTGTGTAGAGAGATGGATGGTTTGTGTGATCGTAGAGGTGGGGTTAGGAACTTGGGTTATAATTGGACACTGCGGTCGATCTTCATGCTTGCAGGCTTGGTGTTTGTTGTGGGTGTTGGTTTGTTCTATTGGAAGTATAGGAATTTCAAGAAGGCAAAAAGAGCTATTGATAAATCCAAATGGACATTGATGTCGTTTCATAAATTGGGTTTCAGTGAATATGAAATATTGGGTGCTCTGGATGAAGATAATTTGATAGGAAGTGGGGCTTCTGGGAAAGTTTACAAGGTTGTTTTGAGTAATGGTGGAGCTGTTGCTGTGAAAAAGCTTTGGGGAGGATCAAAATTTGTGGATGAGAATGGAGATGTTGAGAAAGGCCCGGTTCACAACGATGGGTTTGAAGCTGAGGTTGAGACACTGGGAAAGATAAGACATAAGAATATTGTTAGGCTATGGTGTTGTTGTACTACAAGAGATTGTAAGCTTCTGGTTTACGAGTATATGCCTAATGGCAGTTTGGGTGATTTGCTTCACAGTAACAAAAGTGGTTTGTTGGATTGGCCGACGAGGTACAAGATTGCGATGGATGCTGCTGAGGGACTTTCTTATTTGCATCACGATTGTGTTCCACCACTTGTGCATAGAGATGTGAAATCTAATAATATTTTGCTGGATGGTGATTTTGGAGCTAGAGTGGCGGATTTTGGCTTGGCAAAGGCAGTTGATGCTATTGGGAAGGGGAATAAATCCATGTCTGTCATTGCAGGATCTTGTG
The DNA here is from genome assembly GCA_016801055.1 of Panax notoginseng. Taxonomy (NCBI): domain Eukaryota; kingdom Viridiplantae; phylum Streptophyta; class Magnoliopsida; order Apiales; family Araliaceae; genus Panax; species Panax notoginseng. Next base: position 15,112,564 of record CM029020.1, read on the forward strand.
GTTACATTGCACCAGGTTAGTGAAGCAATTTCATTCCCTTTAACTTTCATATTTGGTATTTCCCTATTATTTTTGCTTGCAATAAATTATTTCTTGATTGTATATTTATGATATTATGATTTCCATAAGGATACAAATCCATTCTTCTTTCAAGAATTAGACTATAGCTGCTGTAGTGGAATACGAATGTTGTGCCAAGCTTCAAGTCTTAACATAAAAATTGTGATCATCAAAGATAATATATTCAATCAAACAACCCTGTTTTTTGTTTCTTGATTTGGCTACTCAAAAGAATAGCCATCTCTTTGGATTCTTGAATTAGTTAGATAGGTCCAAACTCCACAGTCATCATAGTGATGACTTATGACCAGTTTATGAAATGTTAAATTTTCTAGGATTATTTGTATGTTTCCTTTTTCTCTTTTAATACCTCCGTTTAAAAGAGTTTCATGTACACTGCAGAATATGCTTACACACTTCGCGTGAATGAGAAGAGTGATACATACAGCTTTGGTGTGGTTATTCTTGAGTTGGTCACAGGAAGACTCCCAGTTGATCCCGAGTTTGGAGAAAAGGATTTGGTTAAGTGGGTCTGCACAACATTGGATCAGAAAGGCATAGACCATGTAATCGACCCAAAACTTGATTCTTGTTTCAAGGAAGAAATATGCAAAGTCCTCAATGTAGGCCTTCTTTGCACCAGCCCTCTTCCTATAAACCGGCCTTCAATGAGAAGAGTGGTTAAAATGTTTCAAGAGATAGGCGGGACTGAAAACCAGCTGAAGATTGTTAAGAAGGATGGGATATTGTCACCTTACTATTATGAAGATGTCTCGGATCAAGGAAGTGTAGCCTAAGAAGGTTCCATACATATATTTTTCTAAAGCATGGACTTGGATATAGGCTCTGGTTCTTCTTAACTAACTGCTCGATTTTTATCTTTTATAACAAGTACTGCTCAATGCTTTGGACGTTTGAACTCCATAGGTAGAGAGCAAAAAAAAACGAAGAGTAGTTACAATGGGTAGGTTTTGTTTGTACATTTTAAATTATTTAACTTGTTAAAAGTTTTCCTCTATTAAGTTTGAAAATTACCTACATAAACTTCTCTTGTTTGAGGGTCTTACCTTACCAATCTACTCCATATCAGTATTCCAGTGTCTGCTCAAGCACCTTTTAGGTGGCTGTTGAAAGTATAACCTGTGCCTTTTTACTGTAATTACCAGAGTGTAAATCTTTATGAATTTTGGACAAATATCCTATAAAGGGAATACTCTGCTGTAAAAATATTATTTTCAGTTGTGTTAAGTACAATTATAGAGTATAAGAAGCTGAGCATAGGGAACTCTGACTGAATTGATGAGGGTATTTCTATGGTTGTTGAGGTCTTTAATGGCCCCCTCTCATTTAAGCTTCAAGGGGTCCACCTGCAGGCTGCAGCTCATTGCATGAGACATTCCTGAGGTTAATACAGACTGGCCTTAAGCTAATTTATGGTAAACCTGATGCATGTGTTTCTTTCTTTCCCAATTTTTATTTACATTGGATGGCAATATTTGATTTTGCTTTAAAAGACATGCAGCTGTCTTTTAACCAAACAAATGTAAAAGGTTAGAAAACTGATATTTTTATATGATTTTTTAATATTTTCACATGAAAACTGTCGCTCCTATAGTTTTTATCATCGCTATACATCTATATAACAACATTTTTTATTTGAAAATATCAAAAACTCTGTGGAAATATCAATTTTCAAAATGTTATTCTCCTTTCGGTTAAATCTTCAGCTGCTAATGTGAATGTGAAGTTACCTGTGGTGACAAATATATTCTGTTTGGGTTTGAAGTAAAATAGAAGAAAAGAAAAGCAAAGGGTAGGGATTTTATTTATTTATTTTGTTTTAATTTTAAAAAAAAGCTGTGAAGTGATTTCCCTTGAAACTTTCATTGCAAATACTTTTCAATGGCCACCTACTGTCATTATATTGATTTATTTTCCAGTTGGAAAAGGAAATTATAGATGGAGAAATATTGGTCCCAAATCCTAGTGCTCCTCCTTGACGTTTTAGGAGATGTTAACGCCAAGTTCGTCCGCGCGTCCAATCACAAAATCCACGCGCTGAATCCTGCACAATAACAGATCACACAGAAGCTTGACGGCCGTACCGCCGGGGGATAGCTCCGGTGTGAGAATAAGCACAGGCCGTTCACAAGGTTTAACAATGGAGGTTTATATGTTTAGTGCTCAAAGTAGATCTTACCTTTTAATTGTAACCTTGGCCTTGTATTTATAGAACTCCCACCACATTGGTATCCTCTTCTTTGGATTAGAGTAGGACTCCTAAATATGTTAGCTACCATATTTGGGTCCAACACAATCTCCTTAAAAAGTGCAAGTGGAATCCCTTTCCATCACTACATCCAGAGTTTGACGTAGGATTAGGGTTGATGCCCTTGATCACGTAAACTCCTTGTCGCACCAACTCTGTATGTGGACTGCTCATACGCTCAGGCCCAAACCAATAGCCCAACCCAACAGGCCCGAACTCAACCCTCACGATGACCACGGGCCCCAGCCTATTGGGATCGGGTAACCGACCCCGATCTTACATCTCTGAACATACGAGCCCGACCTCCTTTGACCCGACCCAAGCCTTCAGAACAAAAGAGGGTCGGGAAAACACTCCCGAACATTGCCCCCCAGTCTCTTGTTATAAGATATTTATGACACGAGACTTGAAAGGACATGAATTCGGATAGTCACGCCATAATGGTGAGTTGTCTCGGGAACCCAAACGGTTTCTCCTCGGTCCGCGAGTTAGTACACGTTTTCTCACAACTGGGCCCACCTGCCATAAATAGCCGCCTTTGGAAGCCGTGCCAGACGGGCTATATAAGCCCCCCAACATACAGCAGCGTCACTTTTTCGAGCCTTTAATATTTTGAATCTCTGTCGAACTTTTCCGGCAAGAGCGATTTCCGGCGAGACACTCATTTTTCCAGATTTCTTCAGTTCGTGCCATTTCTCTACTAAGCTCTTGTCTTGTACCTCTCTTTCCTTCTTCCCACCATAAATGGCTGATTCCAGCGATCCTCGTCCTCTACCAACCATAGCAGCCGGCACTCCCACTCTTAACTCCGGTGACCTTCTCCAAATCGAGCTGGAGGCTACTCCGGTTGAACTCTCAGTGGAGAACGCCGAAACCAAAATTCGCCAATTTTACGCTTCGGAAACCGACTACGCAGTCATCAACACCAAATCTTCCATCACCCACTCACAACTGTCGGACATCCAAACTTTATTCAACATCCCCAAAGAATACAAGCTTCGGGTTCCTGAGGCCAGCGAGAGGATGTACCACCGACCCGAGGGCGAATGGGTAGCCGTCCATCTGTATGCCCTAAGGTACGGGGTTCGGTTCCCCCTCCACGAATTCATCTCCTCTTTCCTCTGCCTGGTAGGGATCGGGTTCTCCCAGTTGGCTCCCAACTCCTATATCCAGCTGATCAGCTTCATCGCCCTCTGCCAGGAGGCTGGCATCACCCCCGGGCTGGATTTCTTCTTCGTCCTGTTCTCGGTGGGTCGGTCAAAGGAGCCCGGCCTTCGCCATCTGAACCGTGTTCCTGGACGGGACACCTTCGTGAAGACCCCATCCAGCAACAAGGGGTGGCATTCACAATGGTTCTTCATGAGGGGAACCGATCTTAACCTTCTCCCCAACTGGGCCGGTCCCGAAGATGTCCCCATGAAGGTCAACAAATTTCCGAAGAGTCGTTCGGCAGCCTTCAAGAAGTTTTACGCCCTTCTGAGGCAGACTAATTGGGGTCTAGGAATCGTGTCCAACGAATCCTGGCTCTACGAACACGGCTGTAAGTTAATCTATCCGACCTTGTTTTCTTATTCACCCGATCTTTTGCTTCGATTTTCATAATGATCCTTTTATTTTATGCTGTAGTGACCATCTTCAAGCCAAACAATACTGAAGAGGCCCTGTCCCCATTGCCGATCCTTATCGAGCCAATCCATCTCCCAGCTGCTGACGACTCTCCTTCAGACGAGGCTGTTCTAATTGCCGAAATGTCTGTCGGTTCGTCAACCGGCCCTCTTCCCGAACCTTCCAAGGCTGATGCTTCCACGAAAAGTGTGTTGCAGATGAAGGGGGCCGAGAAGATGGCTTTGCTAAAGAAGTCGAAGAAAAGACCTTCTGTTCGAGCTCCCCCCAAGGCCATTGTCGCGCCCCCGCCGAAGCCTGCTCTGAAATCAACTCCTCCAACTCCGATCATAGTGACGGTGGCCGAAGATTCGGAGGGTACTCCAGATCAGCTTCTGGAGCCCGCTTCGAAGAAGCCGCGGTTGGTCGAGGGGCCCTCCCATGCCGAGGAGGTCGTTGCCCCGATCAATGCTTCTTCCCCGAAGTCCAAGGCTAGCTCTTCCGGAGGATCCCCAACCACCTGCTGGCCGAAGAGCCCAGCTGACAAATTCCCATTCCACTTGCTTGATCAATTCAAGCTTTCCGGTGATGATGAACGGTTCAAGAACTTTTCGTCAGAGGATTTTCTGGTTACCTATCTCCGAGCCCAGACTCAGGTATTTATCCTCGTTTGTATATATGTCTTCATTCATTTTTTTTTTTTTTGCTGTCTGACCAATTCGCCTGTGTATTTAGGCCAACGCCATCCTTGCTCGAGCTATCGCTCCTCTTGCCCGATCCACCAAGAGAGAGGTCCAGCTGAGAACCGACGTGGAGCTTCTCCAAGCCGAATTATCGGGTCGGGATTCGGAGCTGAGGAGGGAGCGGGATCTTCATGCCGATACCAGGAATAAAGTATCCCAGGCTAATCGTCGGATTGCTGAACTCGAAGAACAAAATTCCCTACTTCAACAAGAGTTCGTCGGTCTCAACGATCATGCCAAGAAGCTGGTGCATGACAAGGAGTTGATGGCCGAAGAGAATAGAGCCCTGGTGGGGAATCTGGAGGCCCTCGAGGGGAAGTTCACTGGGGTTCATGCTCAGCTGAGGACTTTGATCCAAGCGAACAACACCTTGATGGCCGAACAGGTCTCCCTCAAACAAGCTGCCATCAAGGAATACGAAGAATCGCCTGCTTTGACCGATAAGATCATGACCCAGTTTGGTGAAGGGGTGGAGGCCTATCGGGAAAAAGCGAGAGCGAAGCTTGTTGATGCCGGCCTGGATGCCTCGATCCTTGACTCTTCCGATGAGGAGGCCGAGGCCGATGATGACTTACCATAGTTCTTTTTAGTATCTGCTTTTCATAGTTGTAATTTTTCTTTTCTAAGTCTTGTAACTCACCTGACCGGTGAAGCCGACGGTGTATGTACCCGAAACTCATCTGATCGGGAATTGTAAAACTTTGTGAATACAAATGAAGACAAAAACTTTCTAAGTAGTTATCTCGATCAGTTTAACTTTACTTTTATCGCCCAGTTAGGTCATTTCTGACTGTCTGGTCAATTTATGTCTAAAGCGTACTGTCTCGGATTTGTAACTTTTGTCGATCAGTTATACTTGTGGCGCTTATCAACCAGTTAAGTTCTCTCGAACCGTCTGATCGTTTTACGCTCAAAGCTTATATGATCGGATGTGTAGCTTTGTCAATCAGTTATACTTATGGCGTTTATCAACCAGTTAAGCTCTCTCGAACCGTCTGATCGTTTTACGCTCGAAGCTTATATGATTGGTAAAGCAGTGCAAGATTAAAATGAAGTACAAACGTTTCTCTTGAGAGAAGTTTTCCTTTCATTGATAAATTGCATAAATTACATTATTATCGGGAAAGAACAGGCATGTATTTACTGGTAATATCTCCTAAGTCTTCCAGCATGCCATGTATTCTTTACTTCCGACCCATCCATTGCTCGAAGCCGGTAAGTCCCTGGCTTCGGCACTTCTACTATCTCATAAGGCCCCTCCCAGTTAGGCATTAATTTTCCTGTGTTCTGGGGGGTTGATGCCTCTGCCTCCCGAAGCACCAAATCTCCTACCTCGAACCTCCTCAAATTGACCTTCTGGTTATAGTGTCGGGCTGTCTTCTGTTGGTAAAGGGCCAACCTCAACACCGCAGCATCACGGGCCTCGTCTAGCAGGTCCAGATTTACTTTCAGACCTTCCTCGTTGTAGAGCTCTTTGTACTGGCTGACCCGAAGAGTGGGTGACCCGATCTCTACTGGTATGAGTGCATCAGTCCCATAGGCCAGTCGGAAAGGGGAGTCTCCAGTGGTTGTCCTCGGGGTCGTCCGGTATGCCCACAAAACGCTAAGCAGTTCCTCGGGCCACCGACCCTTCAGTTCATCCAATCTTCTTTTTATCCCGTTGAGTAGGGTTCGATTTGTCACTTCCACTTGACCGTTTGACTGAGGGTGGGCAACCGAAGTCTTCCGGTGTTGAATTCCCAACTCTTTCAGGAAGCTTTCAAACTTTGACCCCACGAACTGTCTACCGTTATCCGATACTACAGCCATCGGGATGCCGAACCGATAAACTATTCCTTCTTTCACAAATTTAAGACATTCCTGTTCGGTAATCTTCTGCAGTGGTTTGGCTTCGACCCACTTTGTCATGTAATCGATAGCCACTATTATAAAGCTGACTTGCCCTTTGGCCTTCGGCAGAGGTCCTAGGATGTCGATTCCCCATACTGCGAAGGGGATCGGGGATAAGACCGAGTAGAGTTCTTCGGGGGGTTGATGCGGGATGTTGCTGTTCAGTTGACACTTGGGACACTTTTTGACGAGTTCCTTGGCCTCTGTGTAAATGGTTGGCCAGTAATACCCCTGTCTTAGAATTTTATTCGCCAGTGACTTGGCGCCCATGTGGTCTCCACAGATCCCTTCATGTACCTCTCGAAGTGCGTAGATTGCCTCTGACGGTGTTAAACATTTAAGTAAGGGAGAGCTGAAGGCCCTTCGATACAAATCTCCATCAATCAGTACGAAATTCGAACTTCGATGCTTGATCTTTCTTGCTAGGATGCGGTCTGATGGTAAGGTTCCGTCAGCTAGATAACAGATGTAGGGCGTAAGCCAACAGTCTAGCCGATCAACACATAATGTCTCCTCTTTTGAGACACTAGGCTGCTCCAATGTCTCTAGATATACCGAACCGTTGAAGGAGTTGGCATCGGTTGTCGCCAGTCTGGCCAGGGCATCTGCTATTGTATTGTCGGATCGGTCAATTCCCTGACAGCTGACTGTGTGGAAGTATGTCAGTTTATTCTTTGTCTCGGCTAAGTACTTCGTCATTCTCGCCCCCCGAGCCGCATACTCTCCCGATATCTGTTTGACGACCAGCTGCGAGTCACTGTAGATGACCAAGTTTCGTACTTCCAGGCTTCTGGCCAATTTTAACCCGGCTAGAACGGCCTCATATTCTGCTTCGTTGTTGGTCGCTCTGAACTTAAATCGAATAGCTTGTTGGACCTTGAATCCTTCGGGGCTCGTCAGTATGACCCCTGCACCACTGATGTCTGACGTTGACGAGCCATCGACATATAGTGTCCATGAAGTCTTTATGGGTTGTGTTTCGGCCACCGATCCCACATCTGGCTCCGAAAACGAACATTCCACGACGAAGTCTGCTAGGGCCTGCCCTTTGATTGCCGTTCGGGGATGATACTCTATCACGAACTGTGTTAGCTCCATTGCCCATGCCGCCAGTCTTCCAGAAACCTCAGGTCGGTGTAGAATTTTCTTCAACGGCTGATCAGTGTACACCACCACCACCCGAGCCTGGAAATAATGCCGAAGTTTTCTGCTTGCAATGATTAAGGCATAGGCGAATTTTTCCAGGTTCGGGTATCGGAGTTCTGCGTCCCGAAGTACGTGGCTGACGTAGTACACGGGGAACTGATTTCCTCCCTGGACCCGAACCAATGCCGCCCCCACTGCCATCGAACTCGCCGCCAGATAAAGATATAGGGGTTCTGAAGGGATTGGTTTCATCAGCAGAGGTGCCGAAGAAAGATATCGTTTGATCCCTTGGAACGCGTCCTCACATTCTGAGGTCCACTGGAAGCTTTTCTTGTTCGTGGGTCCTTTCAGGGTGTCAAAAAATGGAAGGCACCTTTCAGCTGATTTAGAGACGAACCTTCGTAGGGCCGCAATCCGACCCGTTAGTCTCTGCACATCCTTGTATGACTTTGGTGATTTCATATCCAGGACTGCCTGGATTTTCTCTGGGTTTGCTTCGATTCCCCTTTTGCTGACCAAGTATCCTAGAAATTTACCCGATCCCAGCCCAAAAGTGCATTTGGTCGGGTTTAGCCTTAGCTTGCGTTTTCGGACCGTCTCGAAACAGTCCTCCAGATCTTCAAGATGTTTGCGGACTGACATGCTTTTAACGATCATGTCGTCTACGTAGACCTCCATGCTCCTCCCCAATTGCTTCGTGAACACCAGGTTCATCATTCGTTGATAAGTTGCCCCGGCATTTAATAGCCCGAAGGTCATCTTCCTGTATGCGTATATCGCCCGATGTGTGATAAAACTTGTCTTCGGGATGTCTTCCTTGTTCATCGAAATCTGGTGGTACCCAGAGAATGCATCCATAAAACTCAACATACCGTATCCCGACGTGGCGTCGATCAGTTGATCTATATTGGGCAAAGGGTAGAAATCCTTCGGACACGCCCTGTTTAGATCTGTGTAATCAATACACAACCTCCATTTCCCATTTTGCTTCTGGACCAATACCACGTTGGCCAACCACTCCGGGTAATCAATCTCGAAGATGAATTAGGCCTCCAGGAGCTTGGTGATCTCTTCGTCGATGATTTTTTGCCTTTCTGGGGCGAAAATCCTCCGCTTCTGTATGACCGGTTTCTTTTCCGGGTCCACGTGCAGCCGGTGTAGAGCCACTGATTCACTTACCCCCGGCATGTCGCTGGGTTCCCATGCAAAGATATCGGCATAGACTCGGAGTAATTCTATCAGCCCGGTCCGGAAGGGTTCTGATAACCCCGACCCGATCTTTATTATTTTGTCTTCCTGCCCAGGTACCAATTCTACATCATCAGTTTCTTCGGCCGGAAGAGCAAGTGGCTCCGTGCTTCCCTCCGTGAATGGTTCGATCTCAATGGCCATTGTCTGTTTTTGTTTACAGACCCCGACCCCTGAAGAAATCAAGCTGTTTCGGTAACACCTTCGGGCTATATCTAGGTCACCTTTTACCTCCCCGATCCCGTTCGGTGTTGGAAACTTGATTTTAAAATGGGGTATTGATGTTACTGCTTGCAGGGCTGCCAAGGTAGGCCTTCCGAGGATCGCGTTGTATGCCGAGTCTATTTGTACGATAAAAAATTTCACCACTATTTCGACTTGATTAGGTGTCGTACCAAATTTGACTGGCATCTCGATAGTGCCCAACACAAGCACCGGATCTCCACTAAATCCGTACAAGGGGCCTTCCCCTCCCAAATCCATCTTCTTCCCTTGCAGGTCTAACCTCTGATAGGCGTGGGAATACAGGATGTCTACCGAAGACCCGTTATCTATCATCATTCTTTTCATATCCACTATCCCGACCTGAGCCGTTATTACCAAAGCACCATCGTGGGGCTCAATGAGATCTGTCGGGTAGTCTTCGTCCGTAAATGAGATAGACATTCCCGGATATGCCCGATCCTTTCTAGGGGTTGACCTCGAAACAGATAGCACTGCTTCCAGAGTCCCACTTCTTTTTCTTCCCGATACCCGTCTAACGGAACCCCCCGAAATGACATCAACTACACCTCTGGCTGGGGGGTTTTGCGGCGCCTGGGTATCCGGGATCTGATCTGCGGTCTCCTCTCTGGGCACCTCGGCATTTCCCCGGCCTGCCACGTATTGTAACAGTTGTCCGTTTTGGACATTTTTCTCGATCATATCCATCAGATTAACGCATGCTTCGGTCGAGTGTCCGGTACTCTGATGGTATTCACAATACTTATCCCGACCACGCTTTCCGGGCTTAGCTCGCCTGGGGCATGGCTCGTAGAATGGTTGGCTTTTCATTTCCTGCAGGATTTTCGACCGATCCGCGGTGAGGGGAGTATAGACCTTGCTGACGTTACGATTGGGTAGTGGAGGCCGGTTGCTACCTGAACCTCCCCCATTGAAGTTTTTCTTTTCCGTTCGGTCTGATTTCCACTGGTTATTGTCCGAACGTTGGTAGGTCGGTTTTTCCCGATCTTTAGCTTTCTCGTATGGTTGTTGGTGTGGTTTGAAATTTCCCAAAGCTTCCTCTATAGCGATGAACCCTTCTGCCCGATGAAAGGCCTCGGTCAAGTCTGCCGGAGGGTTAATCACCAAATCCTTTACCAGCTTCTTAGATCTCCCGATGTCTAAGCCGGTCGTAAAAAATCCCAATGCTTGTGGGGAATTGAGCTCCGCTACAGATCCCACTGCCTCTCTAAATCGTTTGACGAACTGACTTAGGGTCTCGTCTGATTTCTGCCGTACCTGCATGAGGGACGCCGTGATCTTCCCTCGTCTTCGGTTGCTGCCGAACCGAGCATGGAATTTTTCACGAAGATCGTTCCATGACCCGATTGATCCTGGTGCCAGGGTTCCCAACCACTCCCTGGCACTCTTCTTAAGTGTTGTAGCGAACATGTGGCATTTGGCTGCATCCGAATGTCCATAGTACGACATCAGGCGATCATATCCATCCGAATGGTCGTAGGGGTCTCCCAATCCGTCGTATGTCTCCATCGGGGGCATCTTCTTCTTTGGATCGGCTATCACCCGGTTGATTTCGGGCGAAAAGGGAGATCCTAAACCTGCCGAAGATGTCCCCGTCGAGTTTTTTGTCCCTAGCAACCTTTCTAATTCAGACACTCTCCGGGTAAGGGGGTCGGATCCTTCCTTATGAGGGGACGATCGAGGTTTGTCCCTCCCATAATCAGGAGACGCTTCCCTTTCTATCTGCCCCGTCCTGCCTCGGTGTTCTGATCGGCGCCCGGCTGAAGGACTCCTCCCTCTGCTCTTTCCATCTCTAGAGCGACTCCGGTGCCTGCTCTGTTCTCTTCTTGCCTCCCCCCGCCGAGGCGATCGGGACCGGCTTCGATTCCTACGCCTTCTGGAACTCACTTCTTGATCCCCGACCATGTTGGCCATCTGTCTCTCCAACTCCAATCGTTGCAGCTGGAGCGCCAACATGGCGTCTTTATTCTGGTTCAGTCTCTTCTGCAAGAGAAACTCTCGTTGGTCTCGGCTTCCTGCTCCCCGGTCTTGCCTCACGAGGGCTTGAGAGTGCCTCTCGTCGGCCTGACTCGCCTGATGAGGCGTGTGTTGACTCTCGGGGAAGAGCTTCCGCCGAAGATCATGGACTGGTAACTCTTCTACCTCCTGTATTTTAGACCCCAGTCGGTCCTTCACTGACCCCCTCGCCTGAGTTGTTTGGTGGGACTGCTGGGTCTTGGCTCTTTCCGAGACAGCGATATTATCTCTACTCGTCATGATTGCTGCCGAAGAAAAGTATTTGTGGTTGCAAAGAAGAGCCCTCCTTCTAGCTCCAATGTTAACGCCAAGTTCGTCCGCGCGTCCAATCACAAAATCCACGCGCTGAATCCTGCACAATAACAGATCACACAGAAGCTTGACGGCCGTACCGCCGGGGGATAGCTCCGGTGTGAGAATAAGCACAGGCCGTTCACAAGGTTTAACAATGGAGGTTTATATGTTTAGTGCTCAAAGTAGATCTTACCTTTTAATTGTAACCTTGGCCTTGTATTTATAGAACTCCCACCACATTGGTATCCTCTTCTTTGGATTAGAGTAGGACTCCTAAATATGTTAGCTACCATATTTGGGTCCAACACAATCTCCTTAAAAAGTGCAAGTGGAATCCCTTTCCATCACTACATCCAGAGTTTGACGTAGGATTAGGGTTGATGCCCTTGATCACGTAAACTCCTTGTCGCACCAACTCTGCATGTGGACTGCTCATACGCTCAGGCCCAAACCAATAGCCCAACCCAACAGGCCCGAACTCAACCCTCACGATGACCACGGGCCCCAGCCTATTGGGATCGGGTAACCGACCCCGATCTTACATCTCTGAACATACGAGCCCGACCTCCTTTGACCCGACCCAAGCCTTCAGAACAAAAGAGGGTCGGGAAAACACTCCCGAACAGGAGAAAATACAAAAATTAAGAAATGTAATTATTGTTTTGTTTGATTGATGAAAATGAATATACAATCTCAATATTATTCTTCAAAATTTATTGAAAAAGATAAATAATTAAGTATTTAATATAGGGATAATATGGTAAACTAAGACATTAATACTTTTTTGAAATTTAGAAATGACAAATAAAAAGAAAAAAATTCTGTCTAAAAAGAAATACTTAAAAAAGAAGGGAGGGAGTATATTTTAAAGACCTTTATAAGAAGTCCTCCCTTCATTCCTAAATAAGTGACGTTTTGGAAGAAAAAATTTGTTCCAAATATCTGTCGTTAACAACTTTCAAGGAGAATAAATTATTTACTTTCCTATATCACCCTTACCTTCTCTCATTGTCCCAAGAAATTATCACTCTCAGTATTAATAGTTTTCAACTTCCTATAAAGGGATAGTGATGGAATTTCACACAGATTTTAATTATTAAATGATGGTATTAAATGACTTTCTTAATTCATGTACAAAAACTTTAAACGACACTTATTTAAGAATGGAGGGAGTATTATTTATTTAAGTTGCTCTCTCTTTTATTTGTCCCCACAATCATGTTATGGGTTTCCTTACCTCTTGGAAAAGAACAAAAAAGATATAAAGGAAATTGGTCACAAATCATCTTTTAAGTTGAATAAATAGTACTCCTATGGTGGGTAGTATCAGTAGGAGAGCAGATTCTCTGTCCCCCTTATATTTTCTATTTAAATTTTGACACATAATTTCTTACTTAACATTAATTAAATCTAAAATTAAATAAATTATTAGGTGTCAAAATTTAAGTGGGGAACTGAAAAAATGAAGATAGAGGATTTGCTCTCATATAAGTAGTATTCTTCAATTAATTTCATACTTATAGTTTTGTGGCATTTGTCCAAAGGCCCATAAATTGTGAATTGGCCCAAACTAGATACTATCTATTTGTTGTGGTCCATGTCATTATTATTTATTACTACCCCACTTGCTCAAGTTTAATTGCAAGACCTGACTACTGAGACCTAGTATTAATTACTAAATGAAGTTCAATTTTTTGAATGAAATTGGAGTTCAAATTTCTGCACTGTACATCCAGATCTAGTAGTACCAGACCAGTATATGCATATCTAAGTTTCAGTGTTACTCCCGGAAATGGTTAGCATGATTTTTTTTTGGGTAAGTTGGTCAATTGATCAATAGAGTGCTGACACGCAGGCGAGGTTCTATATGTGTCAGCATTCTATTGATCAATTGACCAAATTACTAAAAAATAAACTTTATGCTAACCGAATTCGTTACTCCCTATTTTGCATTTAAGACATAACAGGAGATTTGGGTTGCCCATACTTATCCCTTTATGATCCGAGTTTCAAACTAGCCTCCTGGACTGAATCCATCTTATTCATTAGGTTATAACTATCAAGAATGACAAAGAATGAGATGTACTTTCTAGACACAGGATCCAGAGTTTTTTGGAGAAAAGATCTCATCCCTCAATATCATGATTGGATCGACCTGACTACATCTTGAGTGAATACAAAATAGAAAATGTGATAAGATAAAATAAATTAGGGTGAAATAATTCTTAATTTTTATTTATCTCATTCACAATTATAATTCAATTAAAAATCTTCGCAGTACATAATAAGAATTTATTTAATTAGCCTAGAGTACTCAAAGCTATGCGTTTGTTAGTATAAAAAATAGAATATGTTTTTTTCCGGAGATATATCTCTTTTCAGAAAAAATATAATGGTCGAGCCATTTTTTATTAACATAATGGTAAAATTAATAAATTTATGGTATGATGTATTTTAATATAATTTTTAGAGATCAATTAAATAGTAACTTTCATTTAAAATGTAACAATAATATCAATTCTAAAATGAAAAAAATGTTTCGCATGATGACATAGTATTATGGTAATATTGAATATTTTATTAGCTTTGGTTATTAGACAAGCGTAAAGTATGTTACATGAACATTTTCCATATCCAAATAACTAAATTTTGAACGAGACTTCAAACTTTCTGACCAAATCAACCTTGATTTTCAAAGACCTCACATTTACGCTAAGTATATACCTTCTTTTTCTCTCTCTCTCTCACTTCCTCTTCCTCTTCCAATCCCATACATTACAAGTCAATTTCCATTAATCTACACTTTATAATCAAGTAAATTCCTTATGTATACAGCAAAATTTGCCAAATTAAATTAACCTCTAGCTATTCCGCCATGAGTGATGCTAAGGATATTGCTTATGATTTTGTTCTCTCTTTCCTCTCTATCTCAATCCTTATTCTTGCCATCGTCCTTTTATTCATTTGCAAGAAAAAACCAGTACAAGGCGAAGAAATTCTTCCCATAAAGATTTATGCACATCCATATTCGTTAATGGACATCGATGCAGCCACCGATGGGTTTAACAACCGGAGAATCATCGGAAAAGGCCGGCTAGGGACCGTGTACACCGGTGTGTTACCAAGAGGAGAATTAGTTGCTGTAAAACGGATTCACCCGCGTTTAGTTTTGAGTAATGCTGGTTTTATGTTTTCATCAGTTCTAAAATCTCTCTCTTTAGCTCATCATCCAAATATAGTGTCAATATTAGGGTTTTCAGAGGCTCCCGGGGAGAGAATTATTGTCTCCGAGTTTGTGGGAATGATGAGTTTGGACTTTTATCTTCATCAAGATAATGATGGGGCCTCTCTTTTGGATTGGGGGCGGCGGTTGAGGGTTGCGGCCGGGGTGGCTCGAGGGGTTGAGTATTTGCATGAAGTGGTGGTGCCACCCATAGTGCATGGTTGTGTTAAGCCTTCAAATGTTTTACTTGATTTGATGTTTTTTGCTAGGGTTTGTGATTATGGGTTATCGATTTTGGCAGTACCCCAAGAAAAGATGGGGATTTTAGGGTATGTTGATGATGAGTATTGGGTTAATGGGAAAGGTGCTTCTAAGGAAAGTGATGTTTATGGATTTGGGGTGGTTTTGCTGGAGATTTTAAGTGGTAGGAGAAGTGATGATATCAAAGAAGGGTTGAATAATAATAATATTGTTGAATGGGCATTGCCTTTGATTAAAGAAATGAGGATTAGTGAAGTTTTGGATCCAAGACTTGCGATCCCATCGGATATGAAGCCACTTGTTAGATTGGCTAAAGTTGCTGCAGCTTGTGTTGGTAATTCAAGGAAAAATAGGCCTTCTATACTTCAAGTTGTGCCTATTTTGAACAATTTAGAAAATGAAGTTATGGTTTTGAGTAATGGTTCATTATAATTAATATATATATATATATATATATATATATATATATAGTGCAAAATAAAAGCAGGTTATCTATTAATTAATTAGTTTTCATGCATGATGATCGTTTATCGATCTTGTTATAGCTAGCTAGCTAGCTAGTTTCATTCTTTTTGTAAAGAACATCAATTCTTAGACAGATATATCTATCTATGGGATTCAAATACTCTCTCCTATTCAAATTAAATGACGTTTTAAGGAGTTTAATTTTATTCTATATAAGTGTCGTTTTGGAATCTCTATGTAATATTGCACTATTTTTTTCTAATTTACCCCTCTATTTAATATGCTTAGTAAATGCAATTATGGAGAATGAGAAGAGACAATTGTAGAGAGAGAAATAATTAATTAAAAATACAAAAAATATTTTGTGTTATTTCTTAATAAATGTGCTTAACTCTAAAATGTCATTTAACGTGAATAGGAGGGAGTATTTTATTTCATGCATGGATCGATGAGTTTAATCCTTAAAAAGATATATATATTTTCGTATGTATTGACTTTAATCTTTTCCTACCAATATATTTTGAAGAATTAATATTGAAAGAGAAATTAAGAGATGGCGGTGATTACAATTTTTCATATTTACGTGTAGAAGGGGAGATAGATCTCTCTTGGACTTGGTGATGAGGTGGGATTTGGGACAGTGCACTAATCATTTCATTTTTTATTTTTTTATATCCCTCTTGTATTAATGTGATTGTATTTAATTCTTTTTGGCCTGTCAATTTCTTTATTAAAATACTTATTTTAAAAATGCAAAAGGTTTGTGAGTAGTTATACCCACCGGGAACGGGATGGTTGGTCGGTCCGTTGGTGGAATATTTCCCGATCAATTATATAGATCTAGCTTCTTCATTTAATTTGTTGCTATTATATTAGAGGATTATTATACTCATATCAGTACATGTTTACGAGCATAAGAAAATAATTTTTATTTTATTTTGTTTTATTTTAAATAATAGGATAACATATTTGTTTAGATTCTTAATATATAGATTGATTGACAAAAATATAGAACAATCAATTTTCTAGAATAAAAGAAATGCAGTTGCCTTCATGCATATATTGTTTTATTTATTTATTTGCTTTTATGATTAATTAATTATAAGTGATTGATATTAACAGGGACGGATCCAAAAATTTAATTCAGCTATGACAGTATCAAAATTACAGTCTCATTTTAACTTTTCAAGATTAATTTGCAAAATTTTCAAATTTCAATTGTTAGAATTCATTTAATTTTTTATAATTTTGTAAAGTGTCTAAGAGTAGTAAAAAAAAAAATTAAAACATCTGTTGTCATCAAAACTTAAATAATTTACATCAATTTAATTTTTAAAAATATTTCCTAATGAATTTTTGAAGATTACAAAAAAGAACCTCCAATTTAGAACTAGAAACTACACTCATCCGTGCCATGATAGATAGATAAATAGATATTATAAAAAGCAATTAAAGTAAGTATACTGGGTTTTATTTGTCATTTTCACATTTAGTTTGTACATTAATTTTGTTAATTACATGGATTTGCTGCTAATCTAGTACTACTACATATATAAATAATCAGCAAGAATTTGGGCTATGTTATAAAACTTTAGCAAAAGTGTATAAATATACTCTTATAATTGCTGCATAAATTTAGAGAGAATAAGCAAGAGAAAAGAGAGAAATATTTTTCTTCATATAATTCTTTCTCTATTCTTTCATTCAGTATATCACTCCTTTATATAGGAGAAGAAGAAGAGGAGTGTATGAGAGAAGTCACGGGAGGTGTATGAGAGAAGCCACGAGAGGTGTATGAGAGAAGCAATCAAGGGAATCAATTGTGTAATACTTCCCCTGATTCCCTACGATATAAGATTATGTCTCATTAAAAACCTTGTTAAGAAAACCCAGTTGGAAAAACTTAACGAAGGGAAAAAGAGTACATATCTTTTACATAAATATCATTTAATTGACTGCCTCGTTAAAATCTTGTCAGGAAAAACCCATTGGGATAAAAACTGTGACTAAGAAAAAAGAGTACAGTCTTCTCCTCATAAGAAATGCATTACTCCTTGATGAAATGTTGTCATAATTCTTTCAGTCGACACATTCCGATCCTTTTTCGAAGTTTTGCAAACGTTGCACTTGGTAGCGACTTTGTGAATAAGTCGGCTAGATTATCACATTATCAAATTTGATGCACATCTATATCAGCATTCATTTGTAGCTCATGTGTGAAGAAAAATTTAGGTGAAATGTGCTTTGTTCTATCTCCCTTGATGTACCCTCCTCTAAGTTGAGCAATACATGCAGCGTTATCCTCATACAGAATTGTAGGAATATCTTTGATTGATGGTAATCCACATAACTTTTGAATATGCTGAATAATTGATCTCAACCAAACACATTCTCTACTTGCTTCATGTATAGCAAGAATTTATGAGTGATTTAAAGATGTAGCTGTCATGGTTTGCTTTGTGAATTTTCAGGATATAGCCGTGTCACAATATGTAAATACATAACCTGTTTGTGATCTTCTATTGTGTGGATCTGATAAATATCCTGCATCGGCATATCCAACCAATTGCGACGCTGAATTTCTTGGATAAAATAACCCAAGATCTATACTTCCACGGAGGTATCTAAAAATGTGTTTGATCCCATCCCAATGTCTCTTAGTAGGAGAAGAACTGTATCTTGCTAACAAGTTGACAGCAAAAGTAATATCAGGCCGTGTACAGTTTGCAAGATACATAAGTGCACCTATTGCACTTAGGTATAGAATTTCAGGTCCAAGAACTTCTTCCCCACTTTCTAGAGGCCGAAATGGATCTTTATCAACTTCTAAAGATCGAGCAACCATCGGGGTAGTCAAAGGATGAGCTTTATCCATATGAAAATGACTGAGAATCTTTTCAGCATATGTGGATTGATGAACAAAAATTCCAGATGCTAAGTGCTCCACTTGTATTCCCAAACAGAATTTTGTCTTTCCAAGATCTTTCATTTCAAATTCATCTTTTAAATAAGTAGCAGTTCTTGTGAGTTCTTTAGGAGTACCTACAAGATTCAAATCATCCACATATATAGCAATAATGGAAAATCCACTTTGTGATTTCTTAATAAAAACACATGGACATACTTGATCATTTATATATCCATCTTTTATTAAATAATCACTAAGTCGATTATACTACATACGACCAGACTGTTTCAACCCATACAATGAGCGTCGCAACTTGATTGAATATATGTGACGTGGCCTTTGTGATTCAGCCATTTTCAATCCTTCAGGGATTCTCATATAAATCTCATTGTCAAGTGAGCCATATAGGTATGCAGTTACAACATCCATCAGACGTGTTTCCAAACCTTCCATGGTTGCCATACCTATCAGAAAGCGAAAAGTAACTCCATCCATTACTGGAGAGTATGTATCCTGATAATCAATACCAGGTTTTTGTGAAAATCCTTGAGCTACAAGTCGGGCTTTGTATCTCACAATTTCATTTTTCTCATTTCACTTTCGTACAAATACCCATTTATTTCTAACCGGGATTACACCCAGCGATGTTTGGACTACTGGTCCAAATACTTCTCTTTTCAATAGAGATTGTAGCTCAGTTTGAATAGCATTTTTCATTTTGGCCAATCTTTTCTTTTCCGACATTCTTCCATGTTTTGTGGTTCAGGATCCGTGTCAGGAATCAAAGTAATATCGGATGCTATGGAGAAAGCAAATATGTCATCAATCATGACTTTGCTTCGATCCCATATTTTCTCATCATGTACATTGTAACGACCCCAAAATAGGTCCATTCCACCCAATCTATTCTGAGTCGCCAAATACATGGTACAGAAAATAACCACAACTTTATTACAACAATTGTCGTGCAAAATACAACAACACATATGTTGTGAGTTTTAATACAAATATATACCAAATGTGACTCATGTCCCAACCGTGGATAGCACGTCACAACGGCACCTTACATAAAGGTATAGTCAAAAACTGTTTTAGAAATTAGAATCTTTAGGAAGTACTCAAGGAAACCTTCGTACATGGGAGGCCATGTTTTTAGGTTGTGATAGATATCATATGGCCACAGAATTATCTTTGGTTGACCCAATATATCCAAAAAAAAAACGAGAAGATTACTATCATATTCTTCCTAATGGTGAGTCTTCTCTTGACTTATCATTATCTCCACTGTCTCTAATTGAGAATTATACTTCAAACAAACACCAAGATTATATAGGTAGTGCTCGTAAATATACTCAGCAAGTGGATGAGCATAATTCAGTCTTATGATGACACGAGGTTGTATGTAACGCCCCCAAAATAGGTCCATTCCATCCAACCCATTTTGAGTCGCCAAATACATGGTACAGATAACAACTACAACTTTATTACAACAATTATCGTGTAAAATACAACAACACATATGCTATGAGTTTGGGTACAAATATATACCAACTGTGACTCATGTCCCAACCTTGGATAGCACGTCACAATGACACATTACATAAAGGTATAGTCAAAAACTGTTTTAGAAATTAGAATCTTTGGGAAGTGCTCAAGGAAACCCTCGTACATGGGAGGCCATGCTTCTAGGTTATGATAGATATCATATGGCCACAGAATTATCCTTGGTTGACCCAATAGACCCCAAAGAAAAACAAGAAGGTTACTATCATATTCTTCCCAATGGTGAGTCTTCTCTTGACTTATCATTATCTCCACTGTCTGTAATTAAGAATTATACTTCAAACAAACACCAAGATTATATAGGTAGTGCTCGTAAATATACTCAGCAAGTGGATGAGCACATCCCTGTCTTATGATGACACGAGATTGTATATCATTAGACATCTTATATGATAGTGGCAAAACACCATTCTAACGTTGGGTTCACCTCACCCTAGATGATTCACTAAATATAACTACTAAATGATGACCACCGTTCTATTCTCCTGTTACCCCCGCTTGACCCAGCTACACTCTTATTACCTGAAAGGAATTGTGAAACAGAAGGGTGAGCACAACTAGCTCAATAAAGAATATCATGACTAAAGATAATTAAATTATCAATAGCCTTCAACAGAATTAAATCAGAGATTTAGAACATATGGTAGATGATAAAATTTTTCTACCATAGTTACAGCGGAACGAGCAATCAATTAGAAGAGTCAAATAGACTACAAAGTCTATTATCTTCTCCATGTTAAAAGTCCACCAACAATGTTTTATCCCTGTAACATCAATCAATAATTCTTGTCCACAATCACATGTATAACTCATAATCATATTTGTAGTTCTAAATTCCTCTTCTCATCCAGAACAAGATAATTTTCATCACTTGTCTTTACCTGAAACATCAAAGATCATGGTTATACCAAATCACAGTTCCTGTTCATAATCATACTAATAATTTCATCTTTGCACTACGAGCCAAAGATATTCATCAATAACTCATCTTTGCACTAAAGGCCAAAGATATTCCTCAACAGCTCATATTTACACTACAAGCCAAATATATTATTATCTCAAAGAAATATATAATCATTTTAGAATTTATATAACCAATAATTATAACCACGTTGATCATTTCACCTTTGCACTTAAGCTAAAGATATTCAATTATAAATTCAATGGTCATGATCATACCAGTTAACAATTCAACTTTTCACTACTGGACAAAGAGAACCATAGTCATGATCATACCAATAATCTACCCATCTTTACACTCCAGTGAAAGAGAATTTCAACATTAGGGTTGTAAGACCCCGAATTTTATGAAATAAAAGTATTCAATTTTTCTTATAATTATTATTTAGTAAATGGTTAAATTGATAAATGTTAAAGTTAAGGGTGATATATGAATTTTTTTCGAAATACACAAGTGGTTATAAAATATTCATTATTGTCGGGGAATATTCGCTTGGTCGTGGAATATTCTTACTGTCGGAGAATATTCGTACGACGGCGCAGTCTTTTGTGGGCCCCATAACGGAAAGCGATTGGATGAAGAAAACGACAAGAGTAAGTTGTTTATAATTAGGCGTAGTTGTTACCGTTAACACTGTTGGAATACCCGGTGGTTAAAACAAAGTAATACGCGTTGTTGCACAGTAGCACACGGTATTGCACTAATTATTGATTTTTACGTAAGAAGGCATTACTCAATAATTGTTACAGTAATTACTGTTCAGTATTTTATTTTATTGATTCAATAATTGCTGCGTTGATATTTTATATTACTGTTGTTTTAATAATTGTCACTACATAGTATTTTCTATTATCGGAGCAATAATTCATATTATCTGAATAATATTATTAGATAATATTATTGGCAATGTCTAGAAAGTTCTGTCTAAGGAGAGGTTTGGTCATCTAATTGCGCGCCAGTAAGGAAGAGATCCTTATTGGAAAGCCCCCTCTTTCCTGGGAACGGCCTGATTGCCAGTACTGTGGTTCTGTAATATTATTTGTGTATAATTAATTATTAATTTATATGATGAGGAAAATATTGATTTTATGTGGATATAGATGGAGAAAATTTTTAATGTGACAATTGTTGTAAATAAATATTTTATCTTTTTCTGATAAAATAATTCATTTAAATATATTATTTTAATAATATATTAATGGTGATATTTTTACAATGAATGTGGGATATATGAATAAATGAGGAGGAAGAGTATTTTTGTTAGATTAAATGATTAACACATGTTTTGTGTGTTGGTGGACACAATTCTTGACCGAAAATTTATTATTGACTGTAAAATCGCCCGTTTGTGGATTTCGGTCAATTTCTGTTTGGAATTTAGAAAAACTTTCTTCTGCAAAGTTGTAGAGAATTGAATTTCCTATAAAAACTCGGGAGATTCGAATTTTCTGATAAAAGGGCTATTTATTATGAATTATTGAAGTTCTGAAGTTCCGAAATTATTGATTTTTGGAAGTTTTAATTATTTTTATTAAGAAAAACGTTTTTTCTTACTTTTTCTAGAAGGTTAGCATGTGTTTATGGCTGAATTCAAGTATATAGAGGTGGGCTTGAATATTTTATAATTATATTATTATTATATTTAATTTTCTGCTTTGGTGTTCTAAGCATTTTCCTATAAATAGGGTGCTTAGGTTAGAATTGAAAATCACACCAGAAACTGAAGTTTTCTCTCTATTTTTCTCTCTATATATCGAGCGTATTCTTATGAGTATTTTGATATCTTGAGTGTTGCTATACGGTGCAAGTTCATTCAGCGTTATTCGAGTCAGAAGTACTGCTCTTTTGAGGTAAGGGATAGTACGGGATTGTAAGGGATAGTAAGGGATGTTATTTCTTCTTAAATGATATTATTTTCTCCAATATCATTATGCCGAAGTATTGATCTGAACTTTTTATCAAATTTAGAACTTTTCATGTCGGGGTTACTATTCATGAGTTACTATTCATGAGTTACTATTCACGAGTTACTATTCACGAGTTATTATTCACGAGTTACTATTCACGAGTTACTATTCACGAGTTACTATTCATGGGTTACTATTCACGAGTTACTATTCATGACAAAATTGGTTTCTTTTTCTAACCAAATTATAGTTGATTTATGAATATTACTCTTGAGATTAAAACTATTTATTGATTATATTGTTTTTATTATCATATATAACATTTTTATGACCCTGATGTTGAATTTTTCTTTTACTTGAGTGTAAAGATGAACAGTTATTGAATATCTTTGGCCTATAGTGCAAAGATGAACTGTTAAGGAATATCTTTGGCCGTAGTGCAAAGATGAACAGTTATTGAATATCTTTGGCCTATAGTGCAAAGATGAATTGTTATTGAATATCCTTAGCTTAAGTGCAAAGGTGAATTGATTAACATGGTTATAATTATTGGTTATATAAATTCTGAAATGATTATATATTCTTTGAGATAATAATATATTTGGCCTGTAGTGCAAATATGAACGGTTGATGAATATATTTGGCCTGTAGTGCAAATATGAACTGTTGAGGAATATCTTTGGCCTGTAGTGCAAAGATGAATTGTTGATTAATATCTTTGGCCTGTAGTGCAAAGATGAATTGTTGATGAATATCTTTGGCCCGTAGTGCAAAGATGACATGTTGTTGAATATCTTTGGCCAGTAGTGCAAAGATGAACATGTGTTGAGATGAACATGACCAACTGGTGATACAAATGAATATCTTTGACCGTAGTACAAAGATGAAGTTATTAGTATGATTATGAACAGGAAATGTGATTTGGTGTAACCATGATCTTTGATGTTTCAGGTAAAGATAGGTGATGAAAATTATCTTCGTCCTGGATGAGAAGAGGAATTTAGAACTACAATTATGATTATGAGTTATTCATATGATTGTGGACCAGAATTGTTGATTGATGTTACAGGGATAAAACATTGTTGGTGGATTTTTAAAATGGAGAAGATAATAGACTTTATAGTCTATTTGACTCTTCTAATGGATTGCTCGTTCCGCTGCAACTATGGTTGAAAAGTTTTATCATCTACCATATGTTCTAAATCTCTGATTTATTACTGATGAATGCTATTGATAATTTAATTATCTTTAGTCATGATATTCTTTACTGGGCTAGTTGTGCTCACCCTTCTGTTTCACAATTCCTTTCAGGTAATAAGAGTGTAGCTAGGTCGAGCGGGGGTAACAGGGGAATAGAACGGTGGTCATCATTTAGTAGTTATATTTGGTGAATCGTCTAGGGTGAAGCGAACCCAACGTTGGAAGGGTGTTTTGCCACTATCATACAAGATGTCTAACGACACACAACCTCGTGTCATCATAAGACATGGTTGTGCACATCCACTTGTTGAGTATATCTACAAGCACTACCTATATGATCTTGGAGTTTGGTTGAAGTATAATTCTCAATTAGAGACAGTGGAGATAATGATATGTCAAGAGAAGACTCGCCATTGGGAAGAATATGATAGTAATCTTCTCATTTTTCTTTGGGGTCTATTGGGTCAACCAAGGATAATTCTGTGGCCATATGATGTCTATCATAACCTAGAAGCATGGCCTCCCATGTATGAGGGTTTCCTTGAGCACTTCCCAAAGATTCTAATTTTTAAAACAGTTTTTGACTATACCTTTATGTAAGGTGTCATTGTGACGTGCTATCCAAGGTTGGGACATGAGTCACAGTTGGTATATATTTGTACCCAAACTCATAGCATATGTGTTGTTGTATTTTGCACGACAATTGTTGTAATAAAGTTGTAGTTGTTATCTGTACCATGTATTTGGCGACTCAAAATGGGTTGGATGGAATGGACCTGTTTTGGGGGCACAAGGGTTATAAAAATATTATATATGATAATAAAATCAATATAATCAATACATAGTTTTAATCTCCAGAGTAATATTCATAAATCAACTATAATTTGGTTAGAAAAAGAAACTAATTTTGTAGTGAATAGTACCCGTGAATAGTAACTACAGAATAGTAACTCGTGAATAGTAACCCGTTGTGAATAGTAACTCGTGAATAGTAAATCGAGAATAGTAACTCATGAATAGTAACTCGTGAATAGTAACTCATGAATAGTAACTCCGACACAAAAAGGTAGAAACTCCACAATAAAATCCATACCAATATTTTGGTATAATAATATGGAAAGAATAACATTTCTTAAACTTATAAATAATTTATTTTAATTGTTTACACTTTACTAAATAATGCATTTAATCATTCTAAAATGCAAAACTCATAAGATTTCATCACCAATAACCAAAACCCTCATAAAAAATCTGCATATACCTCCGTATAGCAACACTCAAGATATCAAAATACTCACAAGAATACACTCGATAATATAGAGAGAGAAATAGAGAGAAAACTTCAGGTTCTGGTGTGATTTTCAATTCTAACCTAAGCACCCTATTTATAGGAAATTGCTTAGAACACCAAAGCAGAAAATTTAATATAATATTAATATATATATAAATTTTCAAGCCCACCTTTAAAGATCTGAATTCAGCACATTTTAACAACCAATGGGCCCCACCATCTCACAAAAAAATATTTTTCTCAAAATAATTAACTTAAACTCCCAAAAATCAATTATTTCGAAACTTCGAAACTTCAATAATTCATAATAAATAGCCCTTTGATCAGAAAATTCGAATCTCGTCAATTTTTATAGGAAATTCAATTCTCTACAACTTTGCAGAAGAAAGTTTTTCCAAATTCCAAACAGAAATTGACCGAAATCCACAAACGGGCGATTTTACAGTCTATAATAAATTTTCGGTCAAGAATTGTGTCCACCAACACAAAAAATATGTGTTAATCATTTAATGCCACAAAAATACTCTTCCTCCTCATATACTCATATATCCCACATTCATTATAAAAATATCACCATCAATATATTATTAAAATAATATATTTAAATGAATTATTTTATCAAAAAAAGGTAAAATATTAATTTTCAACAATTGTCACATTAAAAATTTTCTCCATCTACATCCACATAAAATCAATATTTTTCTCATCATATAAATCATTAATTAATTATACACAAATAATATTACAGAATCATAGTACTGGCAACCAGGCCGTTCCCAGGAAAGAGGCTTACTGGCGCGTAATTAGGTGACCAAACATCTCCTTAGACAGAACATTCTAGACATTGCCAATAATGTTATCTAATAATATTATTCAAATAATATGAATTATTGATTTGATAATGGGAAATACTGTGCAGTGACAATTATTGAACAACAATAATATAAAATTTTAACGTAGCAATTATTGAATCAATAAAATAAAATATTAAACAATAATTACTGTAACAATTATTGAGTAGTGCCTTCTTACGTAAGAATCAATATTTTTAAAAATACTATGTAATACCGTGTGCTACTGTGCAATAACGCGTATTACTGTATTTTAACCACCGGGTATTCCAACAGTGTTAACGGTAACAACTACGCCGTTATTTGTAAAAACTCAAATTTGTGATTTTTCTTCACCCGACAGTTATTCGTTATGGGGCCCACAAAAGACTGCGCCGTCGTACGAATATTCTCCGACAGTAAGAATATTCCACAACCAAGCGAATATTCCCCGACAACAATGAATATTTTATAACCACTTGTGTATTTTGAAAAAAATTTTCATATATCACCCTTAACTTTAACATTTATCAATTTAACCATTTACTAAATAGTAATTATAAGAAAAATTGAATACTTTTATTTCATAAAATTCAGGGTCTTACAATCTCCCCTCCTTATGAAATTTCGTCCTCGAAATTTACATACCTGGTATTTCAAAGAGTTGAGAATACCTTGCTTTCATTTCAGATTCTGTAAGACCCCAACTTTTATAAATAAAGATGAATTTTCTATAAATATCATTTTTGAATATTATGGAGTTAATTTGATATAATGTTATAGTTGTGGGTAATATTTATAAATTTTACAAAGTACGCAAGTTGTTATATAATATTCGATTGGTCGGAGAATATTCGTTTTAACAGGGAATATTCGTACAACGACACAATCAGTGGTGGACCCCACAACGGAATTATTGTCGGATTGAGAAAACGACAAAAATATTTTATTAAAAATAACGGCGGAAGTTTTACCATTGTTACTGTTGAACTACTCGGTAGTAAAAGTACAGTAATACGTGTGGTTGCATAGTAGCACACGGTATTGATTATTAATGCTTATGTGAGAAGTCACTCAGTTTGATTCAATTATTGTCAGTTAATAATATGAATTATTTAGCGATAATGACGTTTTGTTTTATTCGTATTATTAACGTAATAAAACAGAAACATCTTTTTATATAAAACAGAATACTTTATTAAAGTTATTCTATAAATAGAATATATTATATTTTATTTAAAAGATTTTTCTTTAAATATGGACCGTCAGATTAAAGTAATCAATCTGGACCGTTCATGGATTAATTACTATGCATTCTATTTTTCTATAAATAGCAGCTCATTCCTTCATTATTTCTTACGAATTCACTGAACTCTAGAGAGAGAAACTATAGAGAGAAACTATAGAGAAAGAGAAGAAGAGTATTCTGCTACTTAACTACTTTCTTACTTCAGCTCTTCTTTAAAACGGTAAGGGGTGTTATTCTTTCTTATTCATGAAGAGAATTGTTGTTATTCTATTTCTTATTATTCTGTTGGAATAACCTGTATACACGGTCTACCCTATACTTGGTGACATTCTTCTATTATTCTGTTGGAACATCCTGTCTGTGTATTTTACACCGGACCTGGTTCCGTTTTTATTATTATTCTGTTGGAATGGTTCCGTTTTTATTATTATTCTGTTGGAACATCCTGTCTGTGTGTTTTACACCGGACCTGGTTCTATTATTTATTATTTTGTCGGAATATCATGTCTGTGCGTTTACGCCGGACCTGGTTCCATTATTTATTATTCTGTCAGAATATCCTGTCTGTGCGTTTACGCCAGACCTGGTTCCATTATTTATTATTCTGCTGGAATAACCTGTTTGTGCGGTCTATCGCATGCATGGTGATTTCTTTTGTTATTCCATTCTTTATTGTACTCAGTTGGTTAAGTTTTGACTTCTATACTCCATGAAATTTGTGGAATATCCTTGATAATTGCGTTTCATCCAGTATCTTTTCATGAAATATTCTTCTAAGCATTCTTGAATTTTACTCCACAAAGCAATATCATGTTGACAATTTGGACGTTATTGATTCTTGGATAAACTAATTGTTGAACTTGTTTTATTGAATTCTTATATCATTGTCATCATCCTCATGTTCATAAAATGTTGAAAGTCATCTGTGGCCTGTAGTGCATAGATGGACTTGGTATGATTATGACCAGGGATTATTCGGTATAATCATGACCGTAATTTTATAAATGATGTGGTAAAAGTCCTCATTGGCCTGTAGTGCATTGATGGACAGTTGTTGGCATGATCATGACCATTAATGAAGACACGAATATCCTTGGCCGTAGTGCAGGGGTGATTCGATGATGTGGATTATTTTATTAAGCTGAGTCTCAGCGATCACAGTGTTGAAAAACCTTTTAAATCATAAAAGATAGTAGAGTTTATTTTCTACTTGACTCTTTTAATGGATTGCTTGTTCCGCTGCAGTTAAACTTGATGTCTATTATATTTTATCAGTTTAACATTGTTGAAGGCTAATGATAATTTATTCTGCATTATCTTAGTCATAATATTTCTTATTGGGCTAGTTGAGTTCACCCTTTCTTTCACTGTTCTCTTCAGGAAATGAGAACGTAGCTGGGGCAAGTCGGAGAACGGAGTGATGGTTCGAATGATAGTATTAGTTAGTAGTCCTCACTATTCTATGTAATAGTGTGCTAATAAATGTAATGAGGACTCCTTTTAAGTATGAATACTCTCTAGAAGATAATATTTGTATTCAAACTCACAGTTTATGTTTTGTCGCATTGTACACGACAGTTGTATTAGTAAGTTGTATTTGTATTCTATACTATATATCTGACGACCCAAGATGGGTGATGTATACCTAATTTTGGGGGCGTCACAGTTGGTATCAGAGCTTAGGGATATGATCCCTGGCTAAGATGTGAGAATAGAACTAGGAGGGAAGAGACGGGGAATTCCTTCGCTAGTATGACCTACCTAAGTTTATTTGTATGGTATTTAATTGGTCGGTCATAATATAAGGATAATATATGACATATCAATTAATTTTTTTTGTGGCAGTATCTGAAAATGGCATCTGAGAATGTTGAGAATAGCAATGGAGCACAGGCGACTGTTGATTCACCACATATCAATAATCAGGATAATGTGCATCAGGAAGGTGACAATCCTCATGCAAACAACAACACTGACCAGATGATGAATGATGGAATGTTCAGAGGTTTAAATGCAATTCATGCAACAACAGGTGAAAGCGGCTCCTGTCCATAACGTAGGTAGAAATACTGGAAACTCTCAGGCGGTCACCGCTAAACAGTTTAAGGAGCTGGGACCACCGGAGTTTAAGGGAGAACCCAAACCACTTGTAGCTGAAACATGGATAAAGCAGATCACCAAGATATTTGATGTCTTGGGTTGCTCCGAGGAGCAAAAGGTTCCCTTTGCCGCCTTTATGTTGCGAGGAGAGGCAGATTACTGGTGGGAATCGATAAAGCGTACTCAACCTGCCGCACTGAAGATGTCCTGGGAGAAGTTCCAAGAGCTGTTTAACGACAAATACTTTCCCGAGAGTATTCGTCACATGAAGGAGGTGGAGTTCATCAAATTGGAGCAGAATAATATGACCGTGTCGCAGTACGAGGCAAAATTTGCGGAGTTATCCCGGTTTGCGTCCCACCTGGTGGATAATGAAGAAAGAATGACGCGGATGTTTTTAAGAGGTTTGAAGCCGGAGATACGTCAACATCTTGTTTCTCATAAACTGTGTTTGTATTCAGATGTTGTAAATAGGGCTCAGTTGGTGGAGCGCGATAACGAGACAACGCAACCAAAAGAGAGCAGCCGGCAAAATGATAATACCAGTGAAAGCAGTCATCGAAGCGGTGACAACAAGCGTGGAGGGAATCAACAGGCCAGAAATGGTAACCACTTCGGTGGTAATCAGGCCAAAACAATAAGAATGGGCATTTCAAGAAGAGGAGATTCAACAATGATGGAAAGACGTCAGCACCAGCACCTGTCGTTAAGGAAGGAGAACGACCACCTATCATATGTTTCAAATGCGGAGGGGAGGGGCACATCAGTCCAAACTGCGCGATGCCGTCCAAAGCA
This sequence comes from Panax notoginseng, assembly GCA_016801055.1. NCBI lineage: Eukaryota > Viridiplantae > Streptophyta > Magnoliopsida > Apiales > Araliaceae > Panax > Panax notoginseng. The sequence continues at coordinate 15,142,828 of CM029020.1, forward strand.
TGTTATAATTGTGGAAGAGAAGGTCATTTAGCCCGATTTTGTCGTTTACCGAAGACAAATTCAGCTAGGATGGAGGCACCAAAGGCCGTCCCAGAAAAGTCAAAACCGGTTGTGCAAGGGAGAGCGTTTGTTGTGAACTCCCAGAGAGCAAGGAACCCGAATGAGGTCATCACGGGTAAGCTTATCATAAACTCTAACGAAGTCTATACTTTATTTGATACCGGTTCTACCCATTCTTTTATTTCTCCTACTTGCGCTCATCGATTAAATTTGATTCCGGAGAAATTAGACTTTGACTTAGCAGTTGAAACTCCATTGGGAGAAACCTTCATTACATCCACGGTTTATAAGTCTTGTTTGGTTCAAGTTGGTACCCACACATTACCTGTCGATCTTATTTCATTAAAAATACTTGCATTTGACGTGATTCTAGGGATTGATTGGTTAACTACTCATCATGCAAAAATTGATTGTTTTCGTAAGGTTGTTAGCTTTCATATTCCTAATCGACCTATTATGCGAATTCAAGCAACCAAACCATTAAAATCAATCGCTGTCATCTCAAGCCATAAAGCTATTCGTTTATTGAAAAACGGATGTCAAGCTTTCTTAGCTCATGTCACAGATCTAAACAAAAATACGTCAGCTTTGAATGATATTTCTATTGTTAATAAATTTCCTGACGTATTTCCCGAAGAACTTCCTGGCCTACCCCCAGAGCGTGAAATTGAATTTTGTATCGACCTTGAACCCGGTACAAAACCCATTTCCAAAGCCCCATATCGAATGGCTCCTATTGAACTTCAGGAGTTAAAGACCCAACTGCAGGAATTGTTAGACATTGGTTTTATTCGTCCTAGTACTTCTCCTTGGGGTGCTCCTGTTCTGTTCGTGAAGAAGAAAGATGGGAGTATGCGACTTTGTATTGATTATCGGGAGTTGAATCATGTCACCATCAAAAACAGGTACCCATTGCCACGTATTGATGACTTGTTTGACCAGTTACAAGGAGCACAATTCTTTTCAAAGATCGATCTTCGTTCTGGATATCATCAGCTGAAGGTTAGAACTGAGGATATTCCAAAGACGGCTTTTAGAACTCGGTACGGGCATTATGAATTCCTAGTCATGTCTTTTGGATTGACTAATGCTCCTGCTGCCTTCATGGATATGATGAACAGGGTATTCAAGGAATATTTGGATCACTTTGTGGTCGTCTTTATCGATGACATCCTTGTTTATTCCAAAAGCCGTGAAGATCATGAGCAACACTTGAGGTTGGTACTCCAAAAGCTTCGTGAATACAAACTTTATGCCAAGTTGAAGAAATGCGAGTTCTGGCTGGAAGAGGTAGCATTCCTTGGGCACGTAGTATCAAGTCGTGGAATATCGGTTGACCCGGCAAAGATTGAAGCTATTCAAAGCTGGGAGCAACCTAAATCAGTGACCGAAGTACGTAGCTTTCTTGGTTTAGCTGGTTATTATCGGAGATTCGTGGAAGGATTTTCTCGAATCGCTACTCCATTAACTCAGCTGACTCGGAAAGATACAAAGTTCGGTTGGAGCGAAGAATGTGAGCAGAGTTTTCAAGAACTCAAGAGGAGACTCATTTCAGCACCTGTTCTAACAATACCATCTGGCTCGGAGGGATTTGTCATCTACAGTGATGCTTCGAGCAAAGGGTTGGGATGTGTTCTCATGCAACATGGAAAAGTCATAGCCTATGCATCAAGACAACTCAAGGAATATGAGAGGAATTATCCTACTCATGATCTAGAGTTGGCAGCTGTTGTCTTTGCACTTAAAATTTGGAGGCATTACTTGTATGGGGAGAAGGTGGAGATCTTTACGGATCATAAAAGCCTCAAATATTTCTTCACTCAAAAGGAACTCAACATGCGACAACGACGTTGGCTTGAACTGTTGAAAGATTATGATCATACCATTCAATACCATCCTGGAAAAGCGAACGTGGTAGCTGACGCATTGAGTAGAAGATCATATGCAAGTACGAGTGCGATATTGTCAACACAAAGGCCCATTTTGTGTGATTTGCAAAGGATGGAGATAGAGTTAAAGACTCCAGGGACCCATGTGATGATGGCGAATATACGAGTAGAACCGACTTTAATCGATAAAGTTAAAGCTGCTCAAGCTACAGACCTGGAGCTGATGCGTATAAGGAAGAAAGTGCAAGAAGGTGCTATGCCGGAAGCAAGAATCGATGAAGAAGGAATACTTCGAGTCAACTCCAGACTTTGTGTTCCTAACAACCCTGATTTAAAGTATGAAATCATGATGGAGGCGCACAACACACCGTTTGCAATCCATCCTGGAAGTACCAAAATGTATCATGATCTTCGTCATACATTTTGGTGGAGCAATATGAAGAGAGAGATAGCGTTGTTTATCTCAAGGTGTCTAACTTGTCAACGAGTCAAAGCGGAGCATCAAGTACCAAAAGGTCCATTGCAACCACTTGAAATTCCAGAATGGAAGTGGGAGCACATTACCATGGATTTCGTTACCGGTCTTCCTAAGGTTTCTCAAGGTATAGATGCGATTTGGGTCATTGTTGATAGATTGACCAAGTCTGCTCATTTCTTACCGATACGAGAAACTTATACACTTGAACGTCTTGCTCGTATGTACATAAACGAGATTGTAAGACTGCATGGTATGCCAGTATCCATAGTTTCTGACCGAGACCCAAGATTCACTTCACGATTTTGGGTTAGTTTACAAAAAGCTATGGGCACGGATTTACGATTTAGTTCAGCATATCATCCTCAGACGGACGGACAATCAGAGAGGACTATTCAAACTCTTGAAGATCTATTAAGACTCTGTGTCTTTGACTTCAAGGGAAGTTGGGACAAGTTCTTACCATTGGTGGAGTTTTCCTACAACAACAGTTATCAAGCAAGTATTGGCATGGCTCCATTCGAAGCATTGTATGGAAGAAAATGTCGTTCTCCAGTATGTTGGGATGAGGTGGGTGAAGCAACGTTGTTGGGACCGGAGTTGGTACGTATGACTACAGAAAAGATTCAAACGATCCGACAACGTAACAAAAGAGTTATGCTGATCTTCATCGAAAGGACGTGGAATTTGATGTAGGAGATCATATGTTCTTACGTGTTGCTCCATGGAAAGGAGTAACGAGATTTGGAAAGAGAGGAAAGCTCAATCCTCGATTCATCGGTCCATTTTTAATCCTCGATCGAGTAGGAACTGTGGCTTATAGACTCGCTTTACCGCCAAGTATGTCTCATGTTCATAACATTTTTCACATATCCATGTTACGCAAATATGTGGAAGACCCGAACCACATTATTGAGTTAGAACCGGACGAAATAGCGGAGGATTTGACGTATGAAGAAGTTCCTGTTCAAATCTTGGATAAGAAGGAACATATTCTACGCTCCAAGGTTATACCTCAAGTCAAAGTTTTGTGGAGAAACCACGATGTTGAGGAAATGACTTGGGAGTTAGAATCTGAAATGAAATCAAGGTATCCTTACCTCTTCGACATACCAGGTACGTACCCTAATTTCGAGGGCGAAATTTCATAAGAAGGGGAGGTTGTAAGACCCCAACTTTTATAAATAAAGATGAATTTTCTATAAATATCATTTTTGAATATTATGGAGTTAATTTGATATAATGTTATAGTTGTGGGTAATATTTATAAATTTTGCAAAGTACGCAAGTTGTTATATAATATTCGATTGGTCGGAGAATATTCGTTTTAACAGGGAATATTCGTACAACGACACAATCATTGGTGGACCCCACAACGGAATTATTGTCGGATTGAGAAAACGACAAAAATATTTTATTAAAAATAACGGCGGAAGTTTTACCATTGTTACTGTTGAACTACTCGGTAGTAAAAGTACAGTAATACGTGTGGTTGCATAGTAGCACACGGTATTGATTATTAATGCTTATGTGAGAAGTCACTCAGTTTGATTCAATTATTGTCAGTTAATAATATGAATTATTTAGCGATAATGACGTTTTGTTTTATTCGTATTATTAACGTAATAAAACAGAAACATCTTTTTATATAAAACAGAATACTTTATTAAAGTTATTCTATAAATAGAATATATTATATTTTATTTAAAAGATTTTTCTTTAAATATGGACCGTCAGATTAAAGTAATCAATCTGGACCGTTCATGGATTAGTTACTATGCATTCTATTTTTCTATAAATAGCAGCTCATTCCTTCATTATTTCTTACGAATTCACTGAACTCTAGAGAGAGAAACTATAGAGAGAAACTATAGAGAGAGAGAAGAAGAGTATTCTGCTACTTAACTACTTCCTTACTTCAGCTCTTCTTTAAAACGGTAAGGGGTGTTATTCTTTCTTATTCATGAAGAGAACTGTTGTTATTCCATTTCTTATTATTCTGTTGGAATAACCTGTATACGCGGTCTACCCTATACTTGGTGACATTCTTCTATTATTCTGTTTGAATATCCTGTCTGTGTGTTTTACACCGGACCTGGTTCCGTTTTTATTATTATTCTGTTGGAACATCCTGTCTGTGTGTTTTACACCGGACCTGGTTCCATTTTTATTATTATTCTGTTGGAACATCCTGTCTGTGTGTTTTACACCGGACCTGGTTCCATTATTTATTATTTTGTCGGAATATCCTGTCTGTGCGTTTACGCCGGACCTGGTTCCATTATTTATTATTCTGTCGGAATATCCTGTCTGTGCGTTTACGCCGGACCTGGTTCCATTATTTATTATTCTGTTGGAATAACCTGTTTGTGCGGTCTATCGCATGCATGGTGATTTCTTTTGTTATTCCATTCTTTATTGTACTCAGTTGGTTAAGTTTTGACTTCTATACTCCATGAAATTTGTGGAATATCCTTGATAATTGCGTTTCATCCAGTATCTTTTCATGAAAATATTCTTCTAAGCATTCTTGAATTTTACTCCACAAAGCAGTATCATGTTGACAATTTGGACGTTGTTAATTCTTGGATAAATTAATTCTTGAACTTGTTTTATTGAATTCTTATATCATTGTCATCATCCTCATGTTTATAAAATGTTGAAAGTCATCTGTGGCCTGTAGTGCATAGATGGACTTGGTATGATTATGACCAGGGATTATTCGGTATAATCATGACCGTAATGTTACAAATGATGTGGTAAAAGTCCTCATTGGCCCGTAGTGCATTGATGGACAGTTGTTGGCATGATCATGACCATTAATGAATACACGAATATCCTTGGCCGTAGTGCAGGGGTGATTCGATGATGTGGATTATTTTATTAAGCTGAGTCTCAGCGATCACAGTGTTGAAAAACCTTTTAAATCATAAAAGATAGTAGAGTTTATTTTCTACTTGACTCTTTTAATGGATTGCTTGTTCCGCTGCAGTTAAACTTGATGTCTATTATATTTTATCAGTTTAACATTGTTGAAGGCTAATGATAATTTATTCTGCATTATCTTAGTCATAATATTTCTTACTGGGCTAGTTGAGCTCATCCTTTCTTTCACTGTTCTCTTCAGGAAATGAGAACGTAGCTGGGGCAAGTCGGGGAACGGAGTGATGGTTCGAATGATAGTATTAGTTTGTAGTCCTCACTATTCTATGTAATAGTGTGTTAATAAATGTAATGAGGACTCCTTTTGAGTATGAATACTCTCTAGAAGATAATATTTGTATTCAAACTCACAGTTTATGTTTTGTTGTATTGTACACGACATTTGTATTAGTAAGTTGTATTTGTATTCTATACTATATATCTGACGACCCAAGATGGGTGATGTATACCTAATTTTGGGGGCGTCACAGATTCTATCTTTCCTGTCATCATAATTTCTTCATTGCTCATCTCCTGTATTTCAGATATCATTCTAGAATACAGCTTCAAAACAAAGGTTAATTAAACAAATTAACATATCACATAATATCCCGATATTATGACTGACCAACAAATAAGCTTAGGTAGGACACACTAGCGAAGGATTTACTCGTCTCTCTCCTCCTAGTCCTATTCCCCGATCTCCGCCAGAGATCATATCCCTAAGCTCTGATACCAAATGTAACGCCCCCAAAATAGGTCCATTCCATCCAACCCATTTTGAGTCGCCAAATACATGGTACAGATAATAACTACAACTTTATTACAACAATTATCGTGCAAAATACAACAACACATATGCTATGAGTTTGGGTACAAATATATACTAACTGTGACTCATGTCCCAACCTTGGATAGCACGTCACAATGACACATTACATAAAGGTATAGTCAAAAATTGTTTTAGAAATTAGAATCTTTGGGAAGTGCTCAAGGAAACCCTCGTACATGGGAGGCCATGCTTCTAGGTTATGATAGATATCATATGGCCACAGAATTATTCTTGGTTGACCCAATAGACCCCAAAGAAAAATAAGAAGGTTACTATCATATTCTTCCCAATGGTGAGTCTTCTCTTGACTTATCATTATCTCCACTGTCTCTAATTGAGAATTATACTTCAAACAAACACCAAGATTATATAGGTAGTGCTCGTAAATATACTCAGCAAGTGGATGAGCACATCCCTGTCTTATGATGACACGAGATTGTATATCATTAGACATCTTATATGATAGTGGCAAAACACCATTCCAACGTTGGGTTCGCCTCACCCTAGATGATTCACCAAATATAACTACTAAATGATGACTACCGTTCTATTCTCCTGTTACCCCCGCTCGACCCAGCTACACTCTTATTGTAAGACCCTAACTTATTAATGAATAAAATTAAATTTTCTCTAAATATTATTGTGAATAATAAGGGATTAATTTGATATAATACTTTGGTTATGGGTGAAATGTACAAATTTTGTAAAATAAGCAAGTGGTTATAAAATATTCATTTTGTCGGGGAATATTCGTACGACGGCGCAACCTTGTGTGGGCCCCATAACGGAAAGCGATTGGATGAAGAAAACGACAAGTATAAGTTATTTATAAATAACGGCGTAGTTATTACCGTTAATACTGTTGGAATACCCGGTGGTTAAAATACAGTAGCACACGGTATTGCACCAATTATTGATTCTTACGTAAGAAGGCACTACTCAATAATTGTTATAGTAGTTATTATTCAATATTTTATTTTATTGATTCAATAATTGCTGCGTTGATATTTTATATTATTGTTGTTTTAATAATTGTTGCTGCACAGTATTTTTCATTATCAGATCAATAATTCATATTATTTGAATAATATTATTAGATAACATTATTGACAATGTCTAGAAAGTTCTATCTAAGGAGAGGTTTGGTCATCTAATTGCGCGCCAGTAAGGAGAAATCCTTATTGGAAAGCCCTCTCTTTCCTGGGAACGGCCTGGTTGTCATAAATGTGATTCTGTAATATTATTTGTGAATAATTAATTATTGATTCATATGATAAGGAAATATTTATTTTATGTGGATATAAATAAGGGATATATTTTTGTGGTTAAAAATGAAGGAGTTAATGTTGAGTTGTTTTATCAGTATTTTTATCGGAATGGAGGTATTAAAAATCAAATCAGGGTTTTTGAGAAATATTGTGGGTGTTATAATTTTTAATCCGACCGTTGGATCGTGGTAATTTTTGGATATGTTATACATATATAAGTTGAGTATATGTCCACAAATTTTGAACCGTTAAAAATGAACGTATGATTTATTATGAATTTTGCGAGATGACTGGTTCAGAAATTGTTGAATTTTCGGAGTTTATCATTTTGATGGAAAATTTTAGAATTGGTGGGCCCCACTTGTAGTTGGTGAAGAAATGTGCTGAATTATATTTCAAATGTGGTGGGTGGGAATAGTCGCAGGTAAAGCCATCAGGTTGCAGGTCAAGCCTACTAAAATTTTCCTATAAATAGAGGGCTAAGTTAGAATTGAAAATCACACCAGAAACAAGTTTTCTCTCTTTCTCTCTCTAGATTATTGAGTGTATTTTGTGAGTATTTAGATACTTTGAGAGTTTCTATTCATCAGAGCAAGTTTCTTTCAGCCTTATACCGGTATTCCGACCAGAAGTACTGATATCTTGAGGTAAGAGATATTATTTTCTTCTTAAATGATATTATTTTCTTCAATATCATTATGCTGAAATATTGATATGAGCTTTTATCAAATTTGGAACTTTTTGTGTCGGAGTTACTATTCACGTATACGGCACTATTCACGTATACGGTACTATTCACGAATACGGCACTATTCACCGAAAAATAAAATTTTCCCTTTTTGTCCAAGATGTCTATTATGGTTACTATCTTTGATTGTATCCATATTTTGATCTTTATTTTTGAATTCTATTTCACAATTGATTATCATGAAGTATTATTGATCTTGGATAAACTGTTATACGAATCCCTACTATTTGTCCTTCTGTCTCACTGGATTCGTTTTCTTTAAGATATTTTTCATCATCCTCAGTCCTAAATGATGATATTACTGAATATCTTTGGCCTGTAGTGCAAAGATGTATGATTACTTGATGAATATCTTTGGCCTGTAGTGCAAAGATGAACAGGTGTTGAGATGAACATGACCGACTGGTGATACAAATGAATATCTTTGGCCTGTAGTGCAAAGATGAATATTTGGTTAAAGATGATTATTAATCGATGTTACAGGGATAAAATATTGATGATGGACTTTTAAATCTTGGAAGATAGTAGAATTCTTTCTCTACTTGACTCTTCTAATGGTTTGCTGTTTCCGCTGCAGTTGTTGATCTAAAACTTGTTGTCGATTATATTCTATCAGATTTTTCCCTGTTGAATACTAATGATAATTTGTTGTATATTATCTTAGTCATAATATTCTTTATTGGGCTAGTTGAGCTCACCCTTTTTCTTTTTGTTCCATTTTTCTTCTCAGGAGGTGAGAACATAGCAGGATCTAGTCGGGGTATGGAGTGATGGTTTTAGAAAGATGTTTTAGCAGTCCTCACTATTTCTATAAAATAGTGTTTGAATAATTGTATTGAGGACTTATTTGAGTGTGGATATTGTCTAGAAGATAATATTTGTATTTAAACTCATAGTATGTGTTGTCGTATTTTGCACGACAATTGTATTATTGAAGTTGTAGTTTACTTTCTATACCATGTATTTGGCGACTCAGAATGGGTGTTGTATACCTATTTTGGGGGAGTCACAGTTGGTATCAGAGCTTAGGAATATGATCCCTGGCTGAGATGTGAGACAAGAACTAGGAGGGGAGAGACGGGGAAGTCCTTCGCTAGTATGACTTGACTAAGTTTATTTGGTGTTTATTTGGTCGGTCAGAGTATAGGGATAATATATGACATGACTATTAACCCTTGTTTTATGGCAGTATTTAAGAATGACAGCTGAGAACGTTAATAATGGAGTAAATCAGACTGTGGAGACACCTTTGATCACCACCCAGGAGAACATGCAACAGGAAGGCAATATTCCTCCTGTAAACAACGTTACCGAGCAAACGATGAATGATGGAATGTTTATGAGCTTTTTGTAGTTCATGCAAAATCAGACGAGGGAGACTCGTGTGCAGAATACGGGTGGAAATGATAACAACGCGCGGTTTGTCACAGCTAAGCAGTTCAAAGAATTGGGACCACCAGAATTTAAGGGAAAGCCGGATCCGATTATGGCGGAAACGTGGGTCAAGCAAATTACCAAGATATTCGATGTCTTGGGATGCACGGAGGAACAGAAGGTTCCATTCACCACTTTTATGTTCCGCGGTGAAGCAGACTACTGGTGGGAGTCTGTGAAGCGTACCCAGCCTGACGCACTCAACATGTCCTGGGAAACATTTCAAAACTGTTCAATGACAAGTACTTTCCTGAAAGTATTCGTCATATGAAGGAGGTGGAGTTTATCAGACTAGAACAAAACAACATGACAGTGTCTCAGTACGAGGCGAAGTTTGCAGAGTTATCCATGTTTGCACCTCATTTGGTCGAAAATGAGGAACGAATGACAAGAATGTTTCTGAGAGGTCTAAAATCCGAGATTCGACAATATCTTATCTCTCAAATTTTTTTTTTATATTCAGATGTTGTAAACATGGCTCAATTATTAGAGCGAGATAATGAGTATGTGCAACCGAAGGACCACAACCAGGGTCATACCGGTGGCGGCAGTCATCGAAGCAATGAAAACCAGCAGGGAGGAAAACATTCGGACAAAAGCGGTAACCACTCTGGCGGTAATCGTGGTCGTGAAGAGACAATTATTACGTGAAGACGTCAGCACAAACATCAACTGTTTCTAGGGGAGGAGAACGACCACCGGTCGTATGTTACAAATGTGGGAAAGAGGGACATATCAGCCCAAACTGCCCACAACAATCTAAGGTATGTTATAACTGTGGAAAAGAGGGTCATATAGCTCGAGAGTGTTCTGTAGCAAAACCAAGTCCAGCTGGGACGGTGACACCAAAGGCGGATACGGACAAAATAAAGTCGGCGGTTTCTAGAAGAGCGTTTGTCGTGACTGCTCAAAACGCGAGGAACCCGAACGAAGGTATAACGGGTTAGTTAATTATAAATTCTTGCGAAGTTTATACCTTACTAGATACCGGTTCTAACCATTCTTTTATCTCTTCTGCTTGTGCTCAACGTTTAAACTTGACTCCAGAAAAAATTAGACTTTGACTTATCTGTGGAAACTCCGTTAAGAGAAACTTTCGTTACATCCACTGTTTATAAATCTTGTTTGATCCAAGTTGGCACCATCACATTACCTGTTGACCTTATCTCTTTAAAGATACTTACTTTTGATGTGATTTTAGGGATCGATTGGTTAACTACTCATTATGCCAAATTGATTGCTTTTGTAAGGTTGTTAGTTTTCATATTCCTAAGCAACCTGTTATTCAAATTCAAGCAACCAAACCATTGAAGTCAAACTCTTTCATATCAAGCCGTAAAGTTATTCGTTTATTGAAAAACGGATGTCAAGCTTTCTTAGCTATGTTATGGACTTGAACAAAAATACGTCAAATTTGAATGATATTTCTATTGTTAGTAAATTCCTAACGTATTTCCAGAAGAATTTCTTGGCCTACGCGTGATATTGAATTTTGTATCATCTTTGAATCTGGTACAAAACTCATTTCTAAAATCTCATATCGAATAGCTCCTATTGAACTTCAGGAGTTAAAAACCTAACTGTAGAAGTTTGTACCCGAGCCTCTATCTGGTGACTTCCTTTGTGAAATGCACCAAAGCCAGACTCTCCGTAGGGGACTCTATATTTGTGTGGTGGTAAAACAATAGGTGTCATTGTGACGTGCTATCCAAGATTAGGATAGGAATCACAATTGAGAGCAACCGAAGTCGGTGACCAAAGTACGTAGCTTTCTGGGCTTAGCTGGTTACTATCGGAGATTCGTGGAATAATTTTCTCGAATAGCTACTCCGTTAACTTAGCTGACTCAGAAAGATACAAAATTCGTATGGAGCGAGGAATGCGAGAAGATTTTCCAATACCTCAAGAGGCGACTCATTCGGAACCTGTTCTGACCATACCATCCTGGAAAAGCAAACGTGGTAGCTGACGCGTTGAGTAGAAGATTGTACGCGAGTACGAGTGTGATATTGTTGAACACAAAGACCTATTTTGTATAATTTATAAATGATAGAGATAGAGTTAATGACTCTAGGGATCCACGTGATGATATACGAGTAAAATTGACTCTAATCGATAAAGTTAAAGCTGCTCAAGCTACGGACATAAAGCTGATCCGTATGAAGAAGAAAGTGCAAGAAGGTGCTATTCCAGAAGCAAGAATCGATGAAGAAGGAATACTTCGAGTCAACTCCAGACTTTGTGTTCCTAACGATTTTGACTTGAAGCATAGAATAATGATGGAGGCACACAACACACCGTTTGCAATCCATCCTGGGAGTACCAAAATGTATCACGATCTTCGACATACATTTTGGTGGAGCAATATGAAAAGAGAGATCGCGGAGTTTATCTCGAGGTGTTTAACTTGTTAACGTGTAAAGGCGGAGCATCAAGTGCCAAATGATCCATTGCAACCACTTGAGATTCTGAAATGGAAGTGGGAACACATTACTATGGATTTTGTTACGGGTCTTCCCAAGGTTTCTCAAGGCATAGATGCGATTTGGGTTATTGTTGATAGATTAACTAAGTCCGCTCATTTCTTGCTGATACGTGAGACTTATTGTTCAATAATTGCCGATACGTAAGAAGGCACTACTCAATAATTGTTACAGTAATTATTGTTCAATATTTTATTTTATTGATTCAATAATTGCTACGTTGAAATTTTATATTATTGTTGTTCAATAATTGTCACTGCACAATATTTCCTATTATCAGATCAATAATTCATATTATTTGAATAATATTATTAGATAGCATTATTGATAATGTGTAGAAAGTTCTGTCTAAGGAGAGGTTTGGTCATCTAATTGCGCGCCAGTAAGGAAAAATTCTTATTGGAAAGCCCCCTCTTTCCTGGGAACAGCCTGGTTGTCATAAATGTGATTCTGTAATATTATTTGTGAATAATTAATTATTGATTCATATGATAAGGAAATATTTATTTTATGTGAATATAAATGAGGGATATATTTTTGTGGTTAAAAATGAAGGAGTTAATGTTGAGGTATTTTATCAGTATTTTTGTCAGAATGGAGGTATTAAAAATCAAATTAGGGTTTTTGAGTTATTTTGCGGGGGTTATAATTTTTAATCCGACCGTTGGATCGTAGTAATTTTTGGATATGTTATACATATATAAGTTGAGTATATGTCCATAAATTTTGAACCGTTAAAAATGAACGAATGATTTGTTACGAATTTTACGAGATGACTGGTTCAGAAATTATTGAATTTTTGGAGTTTATCATTTTGGTGGAAAATTCTAGAATTGGTGGGCCCCACTCTTAGTTGGTGAAGAAATGTGCTGAGATTTTTATTCAAATGTGGTGGGTGAGAATAGTAGCAGGTAAAGCCATCAGGTTACAGGTTAAGTCTGATTCGGCGTGCTAACATTTTCCTATAAATAGAGAGCTAAGTTAGAATTGAAAATCACACCAGAATTTATAAGTTTTCTCTCTTTCTCTCTCTAGATTATTGAGTGTATTTTATGAGTATTTAGATACTCTGTGAGGTTCTATTCATCAGTGTAAGTTTCCTTCAGCGTTATACCGATCAGAAGTACTGCTCTTTTGAGGTAAGGGATAGTAAGAGATAGTAAGAGATTTTAAGGGTTGTTATATTTTTCAGTTTCGTAATTTTTCTGTCCTTCAAAAATTTTAGAAAATTTTGAAATGATATTTTGATGAGTTTTCTTGATTGTGTCCAAAAATGGTGATTTTTGGATGTATAGATTAAGAGTTATGAATTTTATAAGAAAAGACTATTTTAAAAGTAACCGCTTATAATTCCTTGTGGTTAACTCCAAAATTGATGAAATTTTTATTGGGAGTACATCTATATAATATCAGTGTACTCTGTGAATTTTGGAATTTTTGGATAAAGGTACAATTTATGATAAATGTCTAAATATTCGGCGGTTTTGGCCATATGAAAAATAATAAATGAATTTTAAAAATTCTGAAAAAAATATATGTTCAATATGGGACTATATTCTGATAAATCCCAGAAAAGAAATATTTTTGGAACGGATTTGGTATTTTTCATAAAAATAGACTAGTTATAAGTAAATGAATTAAATATGTTATGTGAAGTAAGAAAATTAAAAAATAGGATTTTATGGCTTGAGAATCCTATATGATGTATATGCAGATTTTTGATGAGAATTTTGGTTATTGGTGATGAAATCTTAAGAGTTGACATTTTATGATGATTAAATGCATTAATTAGTAAAGTGTAAACAATTTAAATAAATTGTTTATAAGGTTAAGAAATATTATTCTTTCAATATCATTATGCCGAAATATTGATATGGATTTTATTGTGAAATTTCTACCTTTTTCATGTCGGAGTTACTATTCATGAGTTACTATTCACGAGTTACTATTCATGAGTTACTATTTACGAGTTACTATTCACAGGAAAATTGGTTTCTTTTTCTGACCAAATTATCGTTGATTTATGATTGTTGCTCTTGAAAATAAATGCAGTTGTTGATAATATTGTTTTTATTATCATATATAACATTTTTATAACCTTGATGTTGAATTTCTCTTTCACTTGAGTATAAAGATGGGTAAATTATTGGTATGATCGTGACTGAGGAATATCTTTGGCCAGTAGTGCAAAGATAAATTGTTAACTGGTATGATCATGACCATTGAATTTATAATTGAATATCTTTAGCTTAAGTGTAAAGATGAATTGATTAACATGGTTATAATTATTGTTTATATAAATTCTGAAATGATTATATATTTCTTTGAGATATTAATATCTTTGGCCTGTAGTGCAAATATAAACTATTGAGGAATATCTTTGGCCTGTAGTGCAAAGATGAGTTGTTGTTGAATATCTTTGGCCCGTAGTGCAAAGATGAACTTTTGTTGAATATCTTTGGCCGTAGTGCAAAGATTGATTTATTAGTATAATTATGAACAGGAACTGTGATTTGGTATAACCATGATCTTTGATGTTTCAGGTAAAGACAAGTGATGAAAATATTCTTCGTCCTGGGTGCGAAGAAAAATTTAGAATCACAATTATGATTATGAGTTATTCATATGATTACGGAAATGAACTGTTGAGTGATGTTACAGGGATAAAATATTGTTGGTGGATTTTTAACATGGAAAAGATAATAGACTTTATGGTCTATTTGACTCTTCTAATGGATTGCTCGTTCCGCTGCAACTATGGTTGAGAAGTTTTATCATCTACCATATGTTCTAAATCTCTGATTTAATTCTGTTGAAGGCTATTGATAATTTAATTATCTTTAGTCATGATATTCTTTACTGGGCTAGTTGTGCTCACCCTTCTGTTTCACAATTCCTTTCAGGTAATAAGAGTGTAGCTGGGTCGAGCGGGGGTAACAAGGGAATAGAAAGGTGGTCATCAGTTAGTAGTTATATTTGGTGAATAAAATAGGGTAAGGCGAACCCAACGTTGGAAGTGTGTTTTGCCACTATCATACAAGATGTGTAATGGCATACAACCTCGTGTCATCATAAGACAGGATTGTGCTTATCTACTTGCTGAGTATATTTACAAGCACTACCTATATAATCTTGGTGTTTGTTTGAAGTATAATTCTCAATTAGAGACAGTGGAGATAATGATATGTCAAGAGAAGACTCACCATTGGGAAGAATATGATAGTAATCTTCTCATTTTTCTTTGGGGTATATTGGGTCAACCAAGGATAATTCTGTGGCCATATGATATCTATCACAACCTAGAAGCATGGCCTCCCATGTACGAAGGTTTTTTTGACCACTTTCCAAAGATTCTAATTTTTAGAACAGTTTTTGACTATACCTTTATGTAAGGTGTCATTGTGAGGTGCTGTCCACGGTTGGGACATGAGTCACATTTGGTATATATTTGTATCCAAACTCACAGCATATGTGTTGTTGTATTTTGTACGATAATTATTGTAATAAAGTTGTAGTTATTTTCTGTACCATGTATTTGGCGACTCAGAATAGGTTGGATGGAATGGACCTATTTTGGGGTTGTCACATATACTGCACTTCTAAAAACTCAAAAGTGTGATATGTTGGGTATCTGTCCAAGAACTAACTGTAGAGTAGAGAATTTATGAAGAGTCGTTGGTCTTACTCGAATGATAGCTGCAACATGAAGAATTGCATGACCCCAAACTGAGGTAGGCAAGTTAGCCCTTAACATTAATGGTCGTGCAATAAGTTGAAGTCTTTTTATTAAAGATTCAGCTAAACCATTTTTTGTATGAATATGAGGAACAAAATGCTCAATAGAGAATCCAATAGTCATACAAAACTCATTAAAAGTTATTGATGAAAATTCAGCTGCGTTATCAAGTCAAACATGAGACCATCTAGTTGAAGCATTTATTAAAACCATGAAATATCGAAATGGGCTAGACAATGGTTGAATAGGTCCACAAATGTCTCCTTGAATTCTCTCTAGGAATTTTGGGGCTTCTTTATAAATTTTTACTAGTGATGGTCGAATAATTAATTTTCCTCGATAACACGTAGCACAAGGAAATTCACTACTAGGAAAAACCCTTTTATCTTTGAGAGGATGACCATTAGAATTTTCAATAATACGACGCATCATAGAAGTACCTGGATGACCGAGTCTTTCATGCCAAAGCATAAAGGATTTGGGATCTATGATTTTTGGAATCATAACAGTATGAGACTCAATTGCTCTAATTTTCATAGTATATAATCCAGAAGAAATTGAATGAAGTTTTTCTAAGATATTCTTTTTTCTAGAAATAGTAGAAGTAATGAGAAGATATTCATTATCATTCTCATTGGTTGTTTCAATGTGAAAATCATTTAGTCGAATATATTTAAGACTAAGCAAATTTCTTCTTGATTTATTAGAATATAGAGTATTTTTGATAAAAACTTGTGTCTCATTTGGTAGCAAGAAACTAGCTTTTCCAAATCCCTCGATTAAATTTGATGTGCCAGAGATAGTTCCTACATTTCCCTTAGCTTTGATTAGTTGTGAAAAATATTTCTCACTTTGAAGGATTGTATGAGTTGTTGCACTGTCTGCTAAACATATATCCTCCATATCCATTAAAGATGGTCTGACACATATAAAAACATAAATAAGAAAAGTTACATTTTAAATATAATTTTATTCATGAGAAACACATACCACATATAGAATGAAAACTAATAATATTATACATGCAGGATGTTTAATTAAAACAAGAAATTAAACGATATCCCAAAAGATACTTTCAGAAGGTTCAGTAATATCATCAACCTTTTCCTCATTGTTGGTCATTGGTGAATCATCAACAATATTGAATTGATAATTAACAAAGTTTGTTTCTGCCTCCATTACTTTGTTCTTTTGAGACTCCTGGAATAAATTAGCCACAGGTACGCGACCAATGCCCTTTCATCCCACACCTAAAACAAACATCTGGTTTGTTCTTTATCGGTGCTGTATTTTCTTTATTTTTACCCGACCCAGACACTTACCACTTCTGGTGGCCTGAATTGTCGCGGTTCTGGAATTTGTTGTTACGATGACCTCGTTTATTCTTTCGCCCTCAAGGCTTCTTATTATATGACCATCTTTTGTCACGTTTATTCTGCTGGAATGACGTGCTCTTAATATCTGACAATGGGATAGCACCCGTTGGCCGTACTTGATGGTTTTTCAACAACAATTCATTATTCTTTTCTGCAACCAGGAGGATAGACAATAAGTCACTAAATTTTGTGAACTTACTCTGTCTATATTGTTGCGACAGAATCATGTTGGTGGGATGAAAAGTTTAGAGTGTTTTCTCTAACATTTGGGATTCAAAAATTGGATCTCCGCACAAAGTCAAAGTAGAGGTAATTCTATAAACATTGGAACTATATTTCGTAATTGATTTGTAATCTTGTAACCTCAAATTAAGCCACTCAAATTTGGCATTAGGGAGAACAACCAATTTTTGGTGGTCAAATCTTTCCTTAAGTTGTGTCCATAAAGATAAAGGATCTTTGACTGTTAAATACTCAGTCTTTAATCCTTCATCAATATGGTGAATTTTGTGCCGAAGTTGCTGTATTTCCTAATTCAATGGTCTTTTCTAACTCATTTGCACTAAGGTTCAATTCTGCATCAAGTGCCCAAGCTAAATAGTTGTCTCCAGAGATTTTCAAAATAGAAAAATCTATTTTTGACAAGTTTGCCATCTATTCTGGGTTAAAATACAATTTTATTATTTATTAAAATAATAAATAATTGCATGTATGAAATACGAAAAATAAACTACGTCACGATCTCAAGTGGTGATAAAATGCAAATATAAATATTCTTATATTTATGTTATTAACATAATGGAAATGGATCTTCACCCGGCATGCGGTAGTCCGCGTAGGCAGATTATTCCAACAAAATAATAAATAATGGAATAACAAAAGAATTTCACCATGCATGCGATAAACCGACCGCACAGACATGTTATTTCCAACAGAATAATAAATGCGGAATAATAAATAATAGAACCAGGTCAGGTAAAATTCACATTGACAGGATATTCCGACTGAATATTAAATGCGAAATAATAAATGATGGAACCAAGTCAGGTGAAATTCGTACCGACAGGATGTTCCAACAGAATAATAAAGAATGTAATAACAAAAAAATTTCACCATGTATAGGGTAGTCCGCGTATACATGTTATTCCAATAATTTAATAAGAAATGAATACAAAGAATTATTCACCAGGTATATGATATTTTACATATACAGGTTATTTCCATAATTTAATAAGCGGTAAAAAGGTTCCCACCAAGTCTCGTAAGATCAACAAGGATAGATGGTACCATTGTAAATAACAGAATTTAAATGCAATTATAAGAATAAAATTATATTATTGGTGGTATAGCTAAACCGGTAATATAATAATAAATTACAAGAATTTAATTTTACCATCTCAGTTGATTAGAGCTTCGTGCTGATAACGTGTTATAAAATTTTAGCAAAAGTGTATAAATATATTCTTATAATTGCTGCATAAATTTAGAGAGAATAAGCAAGAGAAAACAGAGAAATATTTTTCTTCATATAATTCTTTCTCTATTCTTTCATTCAGTATATCACTCCTTTATATAGGAGAAGAAGAAGAGAAGTGTGACGCCCCCAAAATTAGGTATACATCACCCATCTTGAGTCGTCAGATACATAGTACAGAATACAAATACAACTTAATAATACAACTGTCGTGTACAATACGACAAAACATAAACTGTGAGTTTGAATACAAATATTATCTTCTAGAGAGTATTCATACTCAAAAGGAGTCCTCATTACATTTATTAACACACCATTATATAGAATAGTGAGGACTACTAACTAATACTATTCTTCGGACCATCACTCCGTTCCCCGACTTGCCCCAGCTACGTTCTCATTTCCTGAAGAGAACAGTGAAAGAATGGGTGAGCTCAACTAGCCCAGTAAGAAATATTATGACTAAGATAATGCAGAATAAATTATCATTAGCCTTCAACAATGTTAAACTGATAAAATATAATAGACATCAAGTTTAACTGCAGCGGAACAAGCAATCCATTAAAAGAGTCAAGTAGAAAATAAACTCTACTATCTTTTATGATTTAAAAGGTTTTTCAACACTGCGATCGCTGAGACTCAGCTTAATAAAATAATCCACATCATCGAATCACCCCTGCACTACGGCCAAGGATATTCGTGTATTCATTAATGGTCATGATCATGCCAACAACTGTCCATCAATGCACTACGGGCCAATGAGGACTTTTACCACATCATTTGTAACATTACGGTCATGATTATACCGAATAATCCCTGGTCATAATCATACCAAGTCCATCTATGCACTACAGGCCACAGATGACTTTCAACATTTTATAAACATGAGGATGATGACAATGATATAAGAATTCAATAAAACAAGTTCAAGAATTAATTTATCCAGGAATTAACAACGTCCAAATTGTCAACATGATACTGCATTGTGGAGTAAAATTCAAGAATGCTTAGAAGAATATTTTCTTGAAAAGATACTGGATGAAACGCAATTATCAAGGATATTCCACAAATTTCATGGAGTATAGAAGTCAAAACTTAACCAACTGAGTATAATAAAGAATGGAATAACAAAAGAAATCACCATGCATGCGATAGACCGCACAGACAGGTTATTCCAACAGAATAATAAATAATGGAACCAGGTCCGGCGTAAACGCACAGACAGGATATTCCGACAGAATAATAAATAATGGAACCAGGTCCGGTGTAAAACACACAGACAGGATGTTCCAACAGAATAATAACAAGACGGAACCAGGTCCGGTGTA
The DNA here is from genome assembly GCA_016801055.1 of Panax notoginseng. Classification (NCBI taxonomy): domain Eukaryota; kingdom Viridiplantae; phylum Streptophyta; class Magnoliopsida; order Apiales; family Araliaceae; genus Panax; species Panax notoginseng. The sequence goes on from CM029020.1 coordinate 15,162,853, forward strand.
AAACACACAGACAGGATGTTCCAACAGAATAATAACAAGACGGAACCAGGTCCGGTGTAAAACACACAGACAGGATGTTCCAACAGAATAATAATAAAAATGGAACCAGGTCCGGTGTAAAACACACAGACAGGATGTTCCAACAGAATAATAGAAGAATGTCACCAAGTATAGGGTAGACCGCGTATACTGGTTATTCCAACAGAATAATAACGAATGGAATAACAGAAGTTCTCTTCATGAATATAAAAGAAATAATATTCCCTACCTTAAAAGAACTGGATATTGGAAAAGTGATGTAGCAGAATACTTTTATTCTCTCTCTCTTATTCTCTCTATACTTTCTCTCTCTATAGCTTGAATGAATTCGTGAAAAATAATGAAGCCCTAGGCCTCTATTTATAGAAAAACTGAGGGTGGCTCTTGGTCTTAACGAAGGGTCAAATGACTCTTGGTCTTAACGAAGGGTCAAATGACTCTTGGTAATATTGAAGGGACAACTACTATTGACGAAAGTAATTACTATTGACCAAGGTAAATACTATTGACGAAGGTAATTACTATTGACCAAGGTAAATACTATTGACCAAGGTAAATACTATTGACGAAGGTAATTACTATTGACCAAGGTAAATACTATTGACGACGGTAATTACTATTAACGACGGTAATTACTATTGACGACGGTAATTACTATTGACGACGGTAATTACTATTGACGAAGAGACTCTTAGATGATGACATATGGCCCCCCATAAAATAACCAAACTTACCACAACGTCTCAATTATTGATTTAATAATATAACATATTATACAGATGATACTATGACAATAATTTAAGAGATATGATGCAGCAATTACTGTAGCAATAATTGAGTATAGCTGAGTGACTTCTCACGTAAGCATCAATAATCAATACCGTGTGCTACTATGCAACCACGCGTATTACTGTACTTTTACTACCGAGTAGTTCAACAGTTTTAACGGTTTTAACGGTAACACCTCAGCCGTTATTTTTATAGAAAGATAATTCTGTCGTTTTCTCAATCCGACAATAATTCCGTTGTGGGGTCCACCAATGATTGTGCCGTCGTACGAATATTTCCCGACAAAAAGAATATTCTCCGACCAAACGAATATTTTATAACAACTTGCTTACTTTGCAAAATTTATAAATATTACCCACAACTATAACATTATATCAAATTAACTCCATAATATTCAAAAATGATATTTATAGAAAATTCATCTTTATTTATAAAAGTTGGGGTCTTACAACCTCCCCTTCTTATGAAATTTCGCCCTCGAAATTAGGGTACGTACCTGGTATGTCGAAGAGGTAAGGATACCTTGATTTCATTTCTGATTCTAACTCCCAAGTCATTTCCTCAACATCGTGGTTTCTCCACAAAACTTTAACTTGAGGTATAACCTTGGAGCGTAGAATATGTTCCTTCTTATCCAAGATTTGAACAGGAACTTCTTCATACGTCAAATCCTCCGCTATTTCGTCCGGTTCTAACTCAATAATGTGGTTCGGGTCTTCCACATATTTGCGTAACATGGATATGTGGAAAACGTTATGAACACGAGACATACTTGGCGGTAAAGCGAGTCTATAAGCCACAGTTCCTACTCGATCGAGGATTAAAAATGGACCGATGAATCGAGGATTTAGCTTTCCTCTCTTTCCAAATCTCGTAACTCCTTTCCATGGAGCAACACGTAAGAACACATGATCTCCTACATCAAATTCCACGTCCTTTCGATGAAGATCAGCATAACTCTTTTGTCGATCTTGTGAGGTTTTTATACGTTGTCGGATCGTTTGAATCTTTTCTGTAGTCATACGTACCAACTCCGGTCCCAACAACGTTGCTTCGCCCACCTCATCCCAGCATACTGGAGAACGACATTTTCTTCCATACAATGCTTCGAATGGAGCCATGCCAATACTTGCTTGATAACTGTTGTTGTAGGAAAACTCCACCAATGGTAAGAACTTGTCCCAACTTCCCTTGAAGTCAAAGACACAGAGTCTTAATAGATCTTCAAGAGTTTGAATAGTCCTCTCTGATTGTCCGTCCGTCTGAGGATGATATGCTGAACTAAATCGTAACTCCGTGCCCATAGCTTTTTGTAAACTAACCCAAAATCGTGAAGTGAATCTTGGGTCTCGATCAGAAACTATGGATACTGGCATACCATGCAGTCTTACAATCTCGTTTATGTACATACGAGCAAGACGTTCAAGTGTATAAGTTTCTCGTATCGGTAAGAAATGAGCAGACTTGGTCAATCTATCAACAATGACCCAAATCGCATCAATACCTTGAGAAACCCTAGGAAGACCGGTAACGAAATCCATGGTAATGTGCTCCCACTTCCATTCTGGAATTTCAAGTGGTTGCAATGGACCTTTTGGTACTTGATGCTCCGCTTTGACTCGTTGACAAGTTAGACACCTTGAGATAAACAACGCTATCTCTCTCTTCATATTGCTCCACCAAAATGTATGACGAAGATCATGATACATTTTGGTACTTCCAGGATGGATTGCAAACGGTGTGTTGTGCGCCTCCATCATGATTTCATACTTTAAATCAGGGTTGTTAGGAACACAAAGTCTGGAGTTGACTCGAAGTATTCCTTCTTCATCGATTCTTGCTTCCGGCATAGCACCTTCTTGCACTTTCTTCCTCATACGCATCAGCTCCAGGTCTGTAGCTTGAGCAGCTTTAACTTTATCGATTAAAGTCGGTTCTACTCGTATATTCGCCATCATCACATGGGTCCCTGGAGTCTTTAACTCTATCTCCATCCTTTGCAAGTCACACAAAATGGGTCTTTGCGTTGTTAATATTGCACTTGTACCCGCATATGATCTTCTACTCAATGCGTCAGCTACCACGTTCGCTTTTCCAGGATGGTATTGAATGGTATGATCATAATCTTTCAACAGTTCAAGCCAACGTCGTTGTCGCATGTTGAGTTCCTTTTGAGTGAAGAAATATTTGAGGCTTTTATGATCCGTAAAGATCTCCACTTTCTCCCCATACAAGTAATGCCTCCAAATTTTAAGTGCAAAGACAACAGCTGCCAACTCTAGATCATGAGTAGGATAATTCCTCTCATATTCCTTGAGTTGTCTTGATGCATAGGCTATGACTTTTCCATGTTGCATGAGAACGCATCCCAACCCTTTGCTCGAAGCATCACTGTAGATGACAAATCCCTCCGAGCCAGATGGTATTGTTAGAACAGGTGCTGAAATGAGTCTCCTCTTGAGTTCTTGAAAACTCTGCTCACATTCTTCGCTCCAACCAAACTTTGTATCTTTCCGAGTCAGCTGAGTTAATGGAGTAGCGATTCGAGAAAATCCTTCCACGAATCTCCGATAATAACCAGCTAAACCAAGAAAGCTACGTACCTCGGTCACTGATTTAGGTTGCTCCCAGCTTTGAATAGCTTCAATCTTTGCCGGGTCAACCGATATTCCACGACTTGATACTACGTGCCCAAGGAATGCTACCTCCTCCAGCCAGAACTCGCATTTCTTCAACTTGGCATAAAGCTTGTATTCACGAAGCTTTTGGAGTACCAGCCTCAAGTGTTGCTCATGATCTTCACGGCTTTTGGAATAAATAAGGATGTCATCAATAAAGACGACCACAAAGTGATCCAAATATTCCTTGAATACCCGGTTCATCATATCCATGAAGGCAGCAGGAGCATTAGTCAATCCAAAGGACATGACTAGGAATTCATAATGCCCGTACCGAGTTCTAAAAGCCGTCTTTGGAATATCCTCAGTTCTAACCTTCAGCTGATGATATCCAGAACGAAGATCGATCTTTGAAAAGAATTGTGCTCCTTGCAACTGGTCAAACAGGTCATCAATACGTGGCAATGGGTACCTGTTTTTGATGGTGACATGATTCAACTCCCGATAATCAATACAAAGTCGCATACTTCCATCTTTCTTCTTCACGAATAGAACAGGAGCACCCCAAGGAGAAGTACTAGGACGAATAAAGCCAATGTCTAACAATTCCTGCAGTTGGATCTTTAACTCCTGAAGTTCAATAGGAGCCATTCGATATGGGGCTTTGGAAATGGGTTTTGTACCGGGTTCAAGGTCGATACAAAATTCAATTTCACGCTCTGGGGGTAGGCCAGGAAGTTCTTCAGGGAATACGTCAGGGAATTTATTAACAATAGAAATATCATTCAAAACTGACGTATTTTTGTTTAGATCTGTGACATGAGCTAAGAAAGCTTGACATCCGTTTTTCAATAAACGAATAGCTTTATGGCTTGAGATGACAGCGATTGATTTTAATGGTTTGGTTGCTTGAATTCGCATAATAGGTCGATTAGGAATATGAAAGCTAACAACCTTACGAAAACAATCAATTTTTGCATAATGAGTAGTTAACCAATCAATCCCTAGAATCACGTCAAATGCAAGTATTTTTAATGAAATCAGATCGATAGGTAATGTGTGGGTACCAACTTGAACCAAACAAGACTTATAAACAGTGGAGGTAATGAAGGTTTCTCCCAACGGAGTTTCCACAGATAAGTCAAAGTCTAATTTCTCCGGAATCAAATTTAATCGATGAGCGCAAGTAGGAGAAATAAAAGAATGGGTTGAACCGGTATCAAATAAAGTATAAACTTCTTTAGAGTTTATGATAAGCTTACCCGTGATGACCTCATTCGGGTTCCTTGCTCTCTGGGAGTTCACAACAAACGCTCTCCCTTGCACAACCGGTTTTGACTTTTCTGGGACGGCTTTTGGTGCCTCCATCCTAGCTGAATTTGTCTTCGGTAAACGACAAAATCGGGCTAAATGACCTTCTCTTCCACAATTATAACATGCTTTGGACGGCATCGCGCAGTTTGGACTGATGTGCCCCTCCCCTCCGCATTTGAAACATATGATAGGTGGTCGTTCTCCTTCCTTAACGACAGGTGCTGGTGCTGACGTCTTTCCATCATTGTTGAATCTCCTCTTCTTGAAATGTCCATTCTTATTGTTTTGGCCCTGATTACCACCGAAGTGGTTACCATTTCTGGCCTGTTGATTCCCTCCACGCTTGTTGTCACCGCTTCGATGACTGCTCTCACTGGTATTATCATTTTGCCGGCTGCTCTCTTTTGGTTGCGTTGTCTCGTTATCGCGCTCCACCAACTGAGCCCTATTTACAACATCTGAATACAAACACAGTTTATGAGAAACAAGATGTTGACGTATCTCCGGCTTCAAACCTCTTAAAAACATCCGCGTCATTCTTTCTTCATTATCCACCAGGTGGGACGCAAACCGGGATAACTCCGCAAATTTTGCCTCGTACTGCGACACGGTCATATTATTCTGCTCCAATTTGATGAACTCCACCTCCTTCATGTGACGAATACTCTCGGGAAAGTATTTGTCGTTAAACAGATCTTGGAACTTCTCCCAAGACATCTTCAGTGCGGCAGGTTGAGTACGCTTTATCGATTCCCACCAGTAATCTGCCTCTCCTCGCAACATAAAGGCGGCAAAGGGAACCTTTTGCTCCTCGGAGCAACCCAAGACATCAAATATCTTGGTGATCTGCTTTATCCATGTTTCAGCTACAAGTGGTTTGGGTTCTCCCTTAAACTCCGGTGGTCCCAGCTCCTTAAACTGTTTAGCGGTGACCGCCTGAGAGTTTCCAGTATTTCCACCTACGTTGTGGACAGGAGCCGCTTTCACCTGTTGTTGCATGAATTGCATAAAGCCTCTGAACATTTGATCATTCATCATTTGGTCAGTGTTGTTGTTTGCATGAGGATTGACACCTTCCTGATGCACATTATCCTGATTATTGATATGTGGTGAATCAACAGTCGTCTGTGCTCCATTGCTATTCTCAACATTCTCAGATGCCATTTTCAGATACTGCCACAAAATAAAAATTAATTGATATGTCATATATTATCCTTATATTATGACCGACCAATTAAATACCATGCAAATAAACTTAGGTATGTCATACTAGCGAAGGAATTCCCCGTCTCTCCCCTCCTAGTTCTATTCTCACATCTTAGCCAGGGATCATATCCCTAAGCTCTGATACCAACTGTGACGCCCCCAAAATTAGGTATACATCACCCATCTTGGGTCGTCAGATACATAGTACAGAATACAAATACAACTTAATAATACAACTGTCGTGTACAATACGACAAAACATAAACTGTGAGTTTGAATACAAATATTATCTTCTAGAGAGTATTCATACTCAAAAGGAGTCCTCATTACATTTATTAACACACCATTACATAGAATAGTGAGGACTACTAACTAATACTATCATTCGGACCATCACTCCGTTCCCCGACTTGCCCCAGCTACGTTCTCATTTCCTGAAGAGAACAGTGAAAGAAAGGGTGAGCTCAACTAGCCCAGTAAGAAATATTATGACTAAGATAATGCAGAATAAATTATCATTAGCCTTCAACAATGTTAAACTGATAAAATATAATAGACATCAAGTTTAACTGCAGCGGAACAAGCAATCCATTAAAAGAGTCAAGTAGAAAATAAACTCTACTATCTTTTATGATTTAAAAGGTTTTTCAACACTGCGATCGCTGAGACTCAGCTTAATAAAATAATCCACATCATCGAATCACCCCTGCACTACGGCCAAGGATATTCGTGTATTCATTAATGGTCATGATCATGCCAACAACTGTCCATCAATGCACTACGGGCCAATGAGGACTTTTACCACATCATTTGTAACATTACGGTCATGATTATACCGAATAATCCCTGGTCATAATCATACCAAGTCCATCTATGCACTACAGGCCACAGATGACTTTCAACATTTTATAAACATGAGGATGATGACAATGATATAAGAATTCAATAAAACAAGTTCAAGAATTAATTTATCCAGGAATTAACAACGTCCAAATTGTCAACATGATACTGCATTGTGGAGTAAAATTCAAGAATGCTTAGAAGAATATTTTCTTGAAAAGATACTGGATGAAACGCAATTATCAAGGATATTCCACAAATTTCATGGAGTATAGAAGTCAAAACTTAACCAACTGAGTATAATAAAGAATGGAATAACAAAAGAAATCACCATGCATGCGATAGACCGCACAGACAGGTTATTCCAACAGAATAATAAATAATGGAACCAGGTCCGGCGTAAACGCACAGACAGGATATTCCGACAGAATAATAAATAATGGAACCAGGTCCGGTGTAAAACACACAGACAGGATGTTCCAACAGAATAATAACAAGACGGAACCAGGTCCGGTGTAAAACACACAGACAGGATGTTCCAACAGAATAATAACAAGACGGAACCAGGTCCGGTGTAAAACACACAGACAGGATGTTCCAACAGAATAATAATAAAAATGGAACCAGGTCCGGTGTAAAACACACAGACAGGATGTTCCAACAGAATAATAGAAGAATGTCACCAAGTATAGGGTAGACCGCGTATACTGGTTATTCCAACAGAATAATAACGAATGGAATAACAGAAGTTCTCTTCATGAATATAAAAGAAATAATATTCCCTACCTTAAAAGAACTGGATATTGGAAAAGTGATGTAGTAGAATACTTTTATTCTCTCTCTCTCTTATTCTCTCTATACTTTCTCTCTCTATAGCTTGAATGAATTCGTGAAAAATAATGAAGCCCTAGGCCTCTATTTATAGAAAAACTTAGGGTGGCTCTTGGTCTTAACGAAGGGTCAAATGACTCTTGGTCTTAACGAAGGGTCAAATGACTCTTGGTAATATTGAAGGGACAACTACTATTGACGAAAGTAATTACTATTGACCAAGGTAAATACTATTGACGAAGGTAATTACTATTGACCAAGGTAAATACTATTGACCAAGGTAAATACTATTGATGAAGGTAATTACTATTGACCAAGGTAAATACTATTGACGACGGTAATTACTATTGACGACGGTAATTACTATTGACGACGGTAATTACTATTGACGACGGTAATTACTATTGACAAAGAGACTCTTAGATGATGACATATGGCCCCCCATAAAATAACCAAACTTACCACAACGTCTCAATTATTGATTTAATAATATAACATATTATACAGATGATACTATGACAATAATTTAAGAGATATGATGTAGCAATTACTGTAGCAATAATTGAGTATAGCTGAGTGACTTCTCACGTAAGCATCAATAATCAATACCGTGTGCTACTATGCAACCACGCGTATTACTGTACTTTTACTACCGAGTAGTTCAACAGTTTTAACGGTTTTAACGGTAACACCTCAGCCGTTATTTTTATAGAAAGATAATTCTGTCGTTTTCTCAATCCGACAATAATTCCGTTGTGGGGTCCACCAATGATTGTGCCGTCGTACGAATATTCCCCGACAAAAAGAATATTCTCCGACCAAACGAATATTTTATAACAACTTGCTTACTTTGCAAAATTTATAAATATTACCCACAACTATAACATTATATCAAATTAACTCCATAATATTCAAAAATGATATTTATAGAAAATTCATCTTTATTTATAAAAGTTGGGGTCTTACAAGAAGTGCATGAGAGAAGTCACGGGAGGTGTATGAGAGAAGCCACGAGAGGTGTATGAGAGAAACAATCAAGGAAATCAATTGTGTAATAGGCTAATCTATCGTGGGCTGGAAGCTGGATATATACCACTTAATTTATATAACGATGACAGTATTAACAGAACTGGGATTAGACTTTCTCTATACGGGACCAGGTCAGTATATATCCAGATAAAAATAAATTAAAAAATGTTTTAATTTTGTTCAACAAAAAATGTTTTCTTCATTATGAAGACTTTATATAGATTAGAAAAGGTAAAAATAAAAACAAAATACTTAATAATTATATTCTTTTTAAAACAATAACTATTTTTTATATTCTAATTGACGAGTATGTTTGTTTTAGTTAAAGATGCATAATTAATTAAGCCCCAATATTATCCTGGTTAAAAATTTGATTGGAGTAAAAATATTCATCATATATTGTTAATTACTCCTCCGTTCTACCAAAAAAATAAAGTATTATTTGTAAAATTTGTTAATGGTGAAATGATAATAAAATTATGACCAAAAAATTAATAATATTGCTGGTCTTATATTGGTATCAACAAAAATATATATATATTTTTAATAAAAACATTTGACAAATGAGACATACTACCTCCGTCCTAAATTATTTGCTGTTTTAGCAAAAAAAATTTGTCCCACAATATCAGCTTTTTCAAGATTTCAATGCATTTTTTCCTTTTGTTTTCCAAGTTTGTCCATTTACCCTAATTAATGATAGTCATTACTCTCATTCATGACTCTCCTCTTTTTTAAGCATCTTTTCATATTTACACCAATAAGGATTCATGCGCAGAAAATAAAAAAGTCAGCACATAAGGGTATTTTAATATTTTTATCACATATATTAGTATGTGCATGAAACTCTAGAAAAGCAGATAATTTAAGACGGAGGGAGTATTTTGTGTGAAACTGAAAACTGAAAAGTTTTAATTATATATTTTGACCTTTGTGGAGGAGAGTGGGAGACTAATAATTCTCATTCATACGTTAAAGTAAAACCCTAAGCATTAAAAGCTTCTCGCCGAAGATTTCCGTTTCTGTTGCGTGTCTTCTCTGAGAAGCTCAATCTATGAATGCCACACCAATAAATATTCCCAACATGTCGGATATTTATAGGGATAATAGTCATACATAACTGTATAAATATATTTTATTTATGTACAGTCTATCAAAATTACGTCATTTTATTTTTGATATTTGATTTAAGAGAAGAGAAACTGTTTTTTTTTTAAAAATAAATTTGCCAAAACGACGTAGTTTTAACTAACTATGCACAAATAAAACACACACATCTGTATATGACCATATTACCCATATATATATATATATATATATATATATATATATATATATATATATATATATATATATATATATATATATATTCTGTGACTTAATTATATATTGATTTTTATTACGAGTTACGTGCATAGTAGATCAATTTTATTGTTATATCAAATTTCATGTATTGATGTATGTCACAATTATAATTCGACCGAACTCTTTCGTAATAAATAACATGACTCATATATACTCAATCTGTTCTTAAAAGATTGTCGTTTAAGGTTAATGCACACATATTAAAGAATATAATTAATACCTAGTAAAAATATTATACTACCCTTATTAATTGTCTCAACCAATTATTTCCTTCTCAATATTTTTTATTCAATTCAACCAATTACTTCTTATTCAATCAATTACTACTTGGATTATAACATTGAATTGAATAAGAATCATTGGGAAGTGAAGAAAATTTTAAATAAGAGAAAACTTTAAATAAGGATAAAGTAGGGAAAAAATAGCTAATGTGTATTGATAAACTCAAAACGACAATCTTTTAGAAACGGAGGAAGTATCTTTTACAGTTATTTAAAAAGGATTAATTATTTTTCTACTACAATCTTGATCCTGCCCAATGCATATTGATTGGAAATATGCAAATATTATAAAACCCTAACTACAAAATACTTTTATACAATTTTAAGCTCATAACCAATTTGTATATTACAGGCAGCCCACAATTAAGTCATAAAAACTCAGAAACTAATCAAATTATTCTGATTCTAAACCGTCTATCTATGTGGGCATATATATATATATATATATATATATATATATATATATATATATATATATATATATATATATATATATACACAACCGATCCGGTCTGGGAGTCCGGATTTTCTTAAAATCCGGACCTTTTTTTTTTTTGCTTTTTTTTTAAAACAACTAAAAAAAAAAATTTAATATTTTATGGAACTGAAATTTTTTCATAATATAATGTTTTGAGTGTGTTTTGAATACCTATACCAAAAAGTGGTGGTACAGTCTGCACAGACTGTACCACCATATTTTGTTATACGTACCCAAATCACGCCCAAAATACTTTATTATGAAAAAATTTCAATTCCATAAATTTTTTTTTTTTTAGTTGTTTCAAAAAAAAAAAAAGCAAAAAAAAATAAAAAAAATAAAGGTCCGGATTTTATAGAGTCCGGGATCCCGGACTGGATCCGGACTATATATATATGTAAGACCCCAATTTTTATAAATAAAGATGAATTTTCTATAAATATCATTTTTGAATATTATGGAGTTAATTTGATATAATGTTATAGTTGTGGGTAATATTTATAAATTTTGCAAAGTAAGCAAGTTGTTATAAAATATTCGTTTGGTCGGAGAATATTCTTTTTGTCGGGGAATATTCGTACGACGGCACAATCATTGGTGGACCCCACAACGAAATTATTGTCGGATTGAGAAAACGACAGAATTATCTTTCTATAAAAATAACAGCTGAGGTGTTACCGTTAAAACCGTTAAAACTGTTGAACTACTCGGTAGTAAAAGTACAGTAATACGCGTGGTTGCATAGTAGCACACGGTATTGATTATTGATGCTTACGTGAGAAGTCACTCAGCTATACTCAATTATTGCTACAGTAATTGCTGCATCATATCTCTTAAATTATTGTCATAGTATCATCTGTATAATATGTTATATTATTGAGACGTTGTGGTAAGTTTGGTTATTTTATGGGGGGCCATATGTCATCATCTAAGAGTCTCTTCGTCAATAGTAATTACCGTCGTCAATATTAATTACCGTCGTCAATAGTAATTACCGTCGTCAATAGTATTTACCTTAGTCAATAGTAAATACCTTCGTCAATAGTATTTACCTTGGTCAATAGTAATTACCTTCGTCAATAGTATTTACCTTGGTCAATAGTATTTACCTTGGTCAATAGTAATTACCTTCGGCAATAGTATTTACCTTGGTCAATAGTAATTACTTTCGTCAATAGTAGTTGTCCCTTCAATATTACCAAGAGTCATTTGACCCTTCGTTAAGACCAAGAGTCATTTGACCCTTCGTTAAGACCAAGAGCCACCCTCAGTTTTTCTATAAATAGAGGCCTAGGGCTTCATTATTTTTCACGAATTCATTCAAGTTATAGAGAGAGAAAGTATAGAGAGAATAAGAGAGAGAGAATAAAAGTATTCTGCTACATCACTTTTCCAATATCCAGTTCTTTTAAGGTAGGGAATATTATTTCTTTTATATTCATGAAGAGAACTTCTGTTATTCCATTTGTTATTATTCTGTTGGAATAACCAGTATACGCGGTCTACCCTATACTTGGTGACATTCTTCTATTATTCTGTTGGAACATCCTGTCTGTGTGTTTTACACCGGACCTGGTTCCGTTTATTATTCTGTTGGAACATCCTGTCTGTGTGTTTTACACCGGACCTGGTTCCGTTTTATTATTATTCTGTTGGAATATCCTGTCTGTGTGTTTTACACCGGACCTGGTTCCATTATTTATTATTCTGTCGGAATATCCTGTCTGTGCGTTTACGCCGGACCTGGTTCCATTATTTATTATTCTATTGGAATAACCTGTCTGTGCGGTCTATCGCATGCATGGTGATTTCTTTTGTTATTCCATTCTTTATTGTACTCAGTTGGTTAAGTTTTGATTTCTATACTCCATGAAATTTGTGGAATATCCTTGATAGTTGCGTTTCATCCAGTATCTTTTCAAGAAAATATTCTTCTAAGCATTCTTGAATTTCACTCCACAATGCAGTATCATGTTGACAATTTGGACGTTGTTAATTCCTGGATAAATTAATTCTTGAACTTGTTTTATTGAATTCTTATATCATTGTCATCATCCTCATGTTTATAAAATGTTGAAAGTCATCTGTGGCCTGTATTGCATAGATGGACTTGGTATGATTATGACCAGGGATTATTCGGTATAATCATGACCGTAATGTTACAAATGATGTGATAAAAGTCCTCATTGGCCCGTAGTGCATTGATGGACAGTTGTTGGCATGATCATGACCATTAATGAATACACGAATATCCTTGGCCGTAGTGCAGGGGTGATTCGATGATGTTTATTAAGCTGAGTCTCAGCGATTACAGTGTTGAAAAACTTTTTAAATCATAAAAGATAGTAGAGTTTATTTTCTACTTGACTCTTTTAATGGATTGCTTGTTCCGCTACAGTTAAACTTGATGTCTATTATATTTTATCAGTTTAACATTGTTGAAGGCTAATGATAATTTATTCTGCATTATCTTAGTCATAATATTTCTTACTGGGCTAGTTGAGCTCACCCTTTGTTTCACTGTTCTCTTCAGGAAATGAGAACGTAGCTGGGACAAGTCGGGGTACGGAGTGATGGTCCGAATGATAGTATTAGTTAGTAGTCCTCACTATTCTATGTAATGGTGTGTTAATAAATGTAATGAGGACTCCTTTTGAGTATGAATACTCTCTAGAAGATAATATTTGTATTCAAACTCACAGTTTATGTTTTGTCGTGTTGTACACGACAAATGTATTAATCAGTTGTATTTGTATTCTGTACTATGTATCTGACGACCCAAGATGGGTGATGTATACCTAATTTTGGGGGCGTCACAGTTGGTATCAGAGCTTAGGGATATGATCCCTGGCAAAGATGTGAGAATAGAACTAGGAGGGGAGAGACGGAGAATTCCTTCGCTAGTATGGCATACCTAAGTTTATTTGCATGGTATTTAATTGGTCGGTCATAATATAAGGATAATATATGACATATCAATTAATTTTTATTTTGTGGCAGTATCTGAAAATGGCATCTGAGAATGTTGAGAATAGCAATGGAGCACAGACGACTGTTGATTCACCACATATCAATAATCAGGATAATGTGCATCAGGAAGGTGTCAATCCTCATGCAAACAACAACACTGACCAAATGATGAATGATCAAATGTTCAGAGGCTTTATGCAATTCATGCAACAACAGGTGAAAGCGGCTCCTGTCCACAACGTAGGTGGAAATACTGGAAACTCTCAGGCGGTCACCGCTAAACAGTTTAAGGAGCTGGGACCACCGGAGTTTAAGGGAGAACCCAAACCACTTGTAGCTGAAACATGGATAAAGCAGATCACCAAGATATTTGATGTCTTGGGTTGCTCCGAGGAGCAAAAGGTTCCCTTTGCCGCCTTTATGTTGCGAGGAGAGGCAGATTACTGGTGGGAATCGATAAAGCGTACTCAACCTGCCGCACTGAAGATGTCTTGGGAGAAGTTCCAAGATCTGTTTAACGACAAATACTTTCCCGAGAGTATTCGTCACATGAAGGAGGTGGAGTTCATCAAATTGGAGCAGAATAATATGACCGTGTCGCAGTACGAGGCAAAATTTGCGGAGTTATCCCGGTTTGCGTCCCACCTGGTGGATAATGAAGAAAGAATGACGCGGATGTTTTTAAGAGGTTTGAAGCCGGAGATACGTCAACATCTTGTTTCTCATAAACTGTGTTTGTATTCAGATGTTGTAAATAGGGCTCAGTTGGTGGAGCGCGATAACGAGACAACGCAACCAAAAGAGAACAGCCGGCAAAATGATATTACCAGTGAGAGCAGTCATCGAAGCGGTGACAACAAGCGTGGAGGGAATCAACAGGCCAGAAATGGTAACCACTTCGGTGGTAATCAGGGCCAAAACAATAAGAATGGACATTTCAAGAAGAGGAGATTCAACAATGATGGAAAGACGTCAGCACCAGCACCTGTCGTTAAGGAAGGAGAACGACCACCTATCATATGTTTCAAATGCGGAGGGGAGGGGCACATCAGTCCAAACTGCGCGATGCCGTCCAAAGCATGTTATAATTGTGGAAGAGAAGGTCATTTAGCCCGATTTTGTCGTTTACCGAAGACAAATTCAGCTAGGATGGAGGCACCAAAAGCCGTCCCAGAAAAGTCAAAACCGGTTGTGCAAGGGAGAGCGTTTGTTGTGAACTCCCAGAGAGCAAGGAACCCGAATGAGGTCATCACGGGTAAGCTTATCATAAACTCTAAAGAAATTTATACTTTATTTGATACCGGTTCAACCCATTCTTTTATTTCTCCTACTTGCGCTCGTCGATTAAATTTGATTCCGGAGAAATTAGACTTTGACTTATCTGTGGAAACTCCGTTGGGAGAAACCTTCATTACCTCCACTGTTTATAAGTCTTGTTTGGTTCAAGTTGGTACCCACACATTACCTATCGATCTGATTTCATTAAAAATACTTGCATTTGACGTGATTCTAGGGATTGATTGGTTAACTACTCATTATGCAAAAATTGATTGTTTTCGTAAGGTTGTTAGTTTTCATATTCCTAATCGACCTATTATGCGAATTCAAGCAACCAAACCATTAAAATCAATCGCTGTCATCTCAAGCCATAAAACTATTCATTTATTGAAAAACGGATGTCAAGCTTTCTTAGCTCATGTCACAGATCTAAACAAAAATACGTCAGTTTTGAATGATATTTCTATTGTTAATAAATTCCCTGACGTATTCCCTGAAGAACTTCCTGGCCTACCCCCAGAGCGTGAAATTGAATTTTGTATCGATCTTGAACCCGGTACAAAACCCATTTCCAAAGCCCCATATCGAATGGCTCCTATTGAACTTCAGGAGTTAAAGATCCAACTGCAGGAATTGTTAGACATTGGCTTTATTCGTCCTAGTACTTCTCCTTGGGGAGCTCCTGTTCTATTCGTGAAGAAGAAAGATGGAAGTATGCGACTTTGTATTGATTATCGGGAGTTGAATCATGTCACCATCAAAAACAGGTACCCATTGCCACGTATTGATGACCTGTTTGACCAGTTGCAAGGAGCACAATTCTTTTCAAAGATCGATCTTCGTTCTGGATATCATCAGCTGAAGGTTAGAACTGAGGATATTCCAAAGACGGCTTTTAGAACTCGGTACGGGCATTATGAATTCCTAGTCATGTCCTTTGGATTGACTAATGCTCCTGCTGCCTTCATGGATATGATGAACCGGGTATTCAAGGAATATTTGGATCACTTTGTGGTCGTCTTTATTGATGGCATCCTTATTTATTCCAAAAGCCGTGAAGATCATGAGCAACACTTGAGGCTGGTACTCCAAAAGCTTCGTGAATACAAGCTTTATGCCAAGTTGAAGAAATGCGAGTTCTGGCTGGAGGAGGTAGCATTCCTTGGGCACGTAGTATCAAGTCGTGGAATATCGGTTGACCCGGCAAAGATTGAAGCTATTCAAAACTGGGAGCAACCTAAATCAGTGACCGAGGTACGTAGCTTTCTTGGTTTAGCTGGTTATTATCGGAGATTCGTGGAAGGATTTTCTCGAATCGCTACTCCATTAACTCAGCTGACTCGGAAAGATACAAAGTTTGGTTGGAGCGAAGAATGTGAGCAGAGTTTTCAAGAACTCAAGAGGAGACTCATTTCAGCACCTGTTCTAACAATACCATCTGGCTCGGAGGGATTTGTCATCTACAGTGATGCTTCGAGCAAAGGGTTGGGATGTGTTCTCATGCAACATGGAAAAGTCATAGCCTATGCATCAAGACAACTCAAGGAATATGAGAGGAATTATCCTACTCATGATCTAGAGTTGGCAGCTGTTGTCTTTGCACTTAAAATTTGGAGGCATTACTTGTATGGGGAGAAAGTGGAGATCTTTACGGATCATAAAAGCCTCAAATATTTCTTCACTCAAAAGGAACTCAACATGCGACAACGACGTTGGCTTGAACTGTTGAAAGACTATGATCATACCATTCAATACCATCCTGGAAAAGCGAACGTGGTAGCTGACGCATTGAGTAGAAGATCATATGCGGGTACAAGTGCAATATTAACAACGCAAAGGCACATTTTGTGTGACTTGCAAAGGATGGAGATAGAGTTGAAGACTCCAGGTGTGACGCCCCCAAAATTAGGTATACATCACCCATCTTGGGTCGTCAGATGCAAAGTACAGAATACAAATACAACTTACTAATACAACTGACGTGTACAATACGACAAAACATAAACTGTGAGTTTGAATACAAAGATTGTCTACTAGAGAGTATTCATACTCAAAAGGAGTCATCATTATAATTATTATCACACTATTACATAGAATAGTGAGGACTACTAATGCTATCATCTGGTCCATCACTCCATTTTCCGACTCGTCCCAGCTATATTCTCATTTCCTGAAGAGAACCATGAAAGAAAGGGTGAGCTCAACTAGCCCAGTAAGAAATATTATGACTAAGATAATGCAAAATAAATTATCATTAGTCTTCAATGATGTTAAACTGATAAAATACAATAGACATCAAGTTTAACTGCAGCGGAACAAGCAATCCATTAAAAGAGTCAAGTAGAGAATAAAATCTACTATCTTTTATGATTTAAAAGGTTTTTCAACACTTTTATCGCTGGGACTCAGCTTAATAAATAATCTACATCATCGAATCACCCCTGCACTACGGCCAAGGATATTCTTTAGTATCACGACCACGAATTATCCATGCACTACGGCTAAAGATAATCATGTTTTCATCAACGGTCATGATCATGCCATAAAACAATTCATCTCTGCACTACGGCCAAAGAGAATTCATAGCCATAATCATACCAAAAACTGTCCATCAATGCACTACGGGCCAATGAGGACCTTTTTCACATCATTTGTAACATTACGGTCATGATTACACCGAATAATCCCTGGTCATAATCATACCAAGTCCATCTATGCACTACAGGCCACAGATGACTTTCAACATTTTATAAACATGAGGATGATGACAATGATATAAGAATTCAATGAAACAAGTTCAAGAATTAATTTATCCAAGAATTAACAACGTCCAAATTGTCAACATGATACTACTTTGTGGAGTAAAATTCAAGAATACTTAGAAGAATATTTTCATGAAAAGATACTGGATGAAACGCAATTATCAAGGATATTCCACAAATTTCATGGAGTATAGAAGTCAAAACTTAACCAATTGAGTACAATAAAGAATGGAATAACAAAAGAAATCACCATGCATGCGATAGACCGCACAAACAGGTTATTCCAACAGAATAATAAATAATGGAACCAGGTCCGGCGTAAACGCACAGACAGGATATTCCGACAGAATAATAAATAATGGAACCAGGTCCGGTGTGAAACACACAGACAGGATGTTCCAACAGAATAATAACAAGACGGAACCAGGTCCGGTGTAAAACACACAGACAGGATGTTCCAACAGAATAATAATAAAAACGGAACCAGGTCCGGTGTAAAACACACAGACAGGATGTTCCAACAGAATAATAATAAAAACGGAACCAGGTCCGGTGTAAAACACACACAGACAGGATGTTCCAACAGAATAATAGAAGAATGTCACCAAGTATAGGGTAGACCACGTATACAGGTTATTCCAACAGAATAATAAGAAATGGAATAACAACAGTTCTCTTCATGAATAAGAAAGAATAACACCCCTTACAGTAAAAGAAACTGGATATAAGAGTAGGGAAGTAGCAGAATACTTTTCTATAGTTTCTCTATAATTTTCTCTCTCTGGAGTTTCAGTGAATTTGTAAGAAATAATGAAGGAATGAGCTTCTATTTATAGGAGAATAGAAAGGCACTATTCATGGATGAAATAATTTTACAAAATTATTTTTCAATCAACTAGCAATTAAGTCAATCATCTAACCAATAAAATCACAACAAAAATTAAAATATAATACATATATATAAACACATGTTTTCATATTATATAAATCAATATTATATATACACCACTTAATTTTTCTCCCCCATAACCAACATCAATCCCCCACCCACCAATAATCAAATTCACTACACTCTTATATATCACTATCACACTACCACTTTTCCACCATTTTCCACTCACATACATCACTTTCACTCTTCCTTTTTCTCCCACCACTCTCCACTAACAAATATAATATTATATATATACACACACATCACAATCTTATATATATAAACTCCTTCCCCATACGTAACTCTCTCCCACCCCCATTTCTAAAATCAGTTTTTCAACACATATGGGCCCCACATATGGCCCCCACATGTGGGCCCCACCTTTAAATAAATTCTACCGATTATTTTGAAAAATAGGTAAATGGGAGTCTATAAAATAAGCAAAATTGAGTAACTTCTCACATAAGCATCAATAATCAATACCGTGTGCTACTATGCAACCACGCGTATTACTGTACTTTTACTACCAAGTAGTTCAACAGTATTAACGGTAAAACTTTCGCAGTTATTTTCATAAAAATATTTTTGTCATTTTTCTCAATCCGACAATAATTCTGTTGTGGGGTCCACCAATGATTGTGTCATCGTACGAATATTTCCCGACACAAAGAATATTCCCTGACCAATCGAATATAATATGACAACTTGCATACTTTGCAAAATTTATAAATACTACCCACAACTATAACATTATCTCAAATCCACACCATAATATTAAAAAAAAAATATTTCGAGAAAATTAAATATTTATTCATAAAATCTGGGGTCTCACACCAGGGACCCATGTGATGATGGCGAATATACGAGTAGAACCGACTTTAATCGATAAAGTTAAAGCTGCTCAAGCTACAGACCTGGAGCTGATGCGTATGAAGAAGAAAGTGCAAGAAGGTGCTATATTGGAAGCAAGAATCGATGAAGAAGGAATACTTCGAGTCAACTCCAGACTTTGTGTTCCTAACAACCCTGATTTAAAGTATGAAATCATGATGGAGGCGCACAACACACCGTTTGCAATCCATCTTGGAAGTACCAAAATGTATCATGATCTTCGTCATACATTTTGGTGGAGCAATATGAAGAGAGAGATAGCGTTGTTTATCTCAAGGTGTCTAACTTGTCAACGAGTCAAAGCGGAGCATCAAGTACCAAAAGGTCCATTGCAACCACTTGAAATTCCAGAATGGAAGTGGGAGCACATTACCATGGATTTCGTTACCGGTCTTCCTAGGGTTTCTCAAGGTATTGATGCGATTTGGGTCATTGTTGATAGATTGACCAAGTCTGCTCATTTCTTACCGATACGAGAAACTTATACACTTGAACGTCTTGCTCGTATGTACATAAACGAGATTGTAAGACTGCATGGTATGCCAGTATCCATAGTTTCTGACCGAGACCCAAGATTCACTTCACGATTTTGGGTTAGTTTACAAAAGGCTATGGGCACGGAGTTACGATTTAGTTCAGCATATCATCCTCAGACGGACGGACAATCAGAGAGGACTATTCAAACTCTTGAAGATCTATTAAGACTCTGTGTCTTTGACTGCAAAGGAAGTTGGGACAAGTTCTTACCATTGGTGGAGTTTTCCTACAACAACAGTTATCAAGCAAGTATTGGCATGGCTCCATTCGAAGCATTGTATGGAAGAAAATGTCGTTCTCCAGTATGCTGGGATGAGGTGGGCGAAGCAACGTTGTTGGGACCGGAGTTGGTACGTATGACTACAGAAAAGATTCAAACGATCCGACAACGTATAAAAACCTCACAAGATCGACAAAAGAGTTATGCTGATCTTCATCGAAAGGACGTGGAATTTGATGTAGGAGATCATGTGTTCTTACGTGTTGCTCCATGGAAAGGAGTTACGAGATTTGGAAAGAGAGGAAAGCTAAATCCTCGATTCATCGGTCCATTTTTAATCCTCGATCGAGTAGGAACTGTGGCTTATAGACTCGCTTTACCGCCAAGTATGTCTCGTGTTCATAACGTTTTCCACATATCCATGTTACACAAATATGTGGAAGACCCGAACCACATTATTGAGTTAGAACCGGACGAAATAGCGGAGGATTTGACGTATGAAGAAGTTCCTGTTCAAATCTTGGATAAGAAGGAACATATTCTACGCTCCAAGGTTATACCTCAAGTTAAAGTTTTGTGGAGAAACCACGATGTTGAGGAAATGACTTGGGAGTTAGAATCAGAAATGAAATCAAGGTATCCTTACCTCTTCGACATACCAGGTACGTACCCTAATTTCGAGGGCGAAATTTCATAAGAAGGGGAGGTTGTAAGACCCCAATTTTTATAAATAAAGATGAATTTTCTATAAATATCATTTTTGAATATTATGGAGTTAATTTGATATAATGTTATAGTTGTGGGTAATATTTATAAATTTTGCAAAGTAAGCAAGTTGTTATAAAATATTCGTTTGGTCGGAGAATATTCTTTTTGTCGGGGAATATTCGTACGACGGCACAATCATTGGTGGACCCCACAACGAAATTATTGTCGGATTGAGAAAACGACAGAATTATCTTTCTATAAAAATAACAGCTGAGGTGTTACCGTTAAAACCGTTAAAACTGTTGAACTACTCGGTAGTAAAAGTACAGTAATACGCGTGGTTGCATAGTAGCACACGGTATTGATTATTGATGCTTACGTGAGAAGTCACTCAGCTATACTCAATTATTGCTACAGTAATTGCTGCATCATATCTCTTAAATTATTGTCATAGTATCATCTGTATAATATGTTATATTATTGAGACGTTGTGGTAAGTTTGGTTATTTTATGGGGGGCCATATGTCATCATCTAAGAGTCTCTTCGTCAATAGTAATTACCGTCGTCAATAGTAATTACCATCGTCAATAGTAATTACCGTCGTCAATAGTATTTACCTTAGTCAATAGTAAATACCTTCGTCAATAGTATTTACCTTGGTCAATAGTAGTTACCTTCGTCAATAGTATTTACCTTGGTCAATAGTATTTACCTTGGTCAATAGTAATTACCTTCGGCAATAGTATTTACCTTGGTCAATAGTAATTACTTCGTCAATAGTAGTTGTCCCTTCAATATTACCAAGAGTCATTTGACCCTTCGTTAAGACCAAGAGTCATTTGACCCTTCGTTAAGACCAAGAGCCACCCTCAGTTTTTCTATAAATAGAGGCCTAGGGCTTCATTATTTTTCACGAATTCATTCAAGTTATAGAGAGAGAAAGTATAGAGAGAATAAGAGAGAGAGAATAAAAGTATTCTGCTACATCACTTTTCCAATATCCAGTTCTTTTAAGGTAGGGAATATTATTTCTTTTATATTCATGAAGAGAACTTCTGTTATTCCATTTGTTATTATTCTGTTGGAATAACCAGTATACGCGGTCTACCCTATACTTGGTGACATTCTTCTATTATTCTGTTGGAACATCCTGTCTGTGTGTTTTACACCGGACCTGGTTCCGTTTATTATTCTGTTGGAACATCCTGTCTGTGTGTTTTACACCGGACCTGGTTCCGTTTTATTATTATTCTGTTGGAATATCCTGTCTGTGTGTTTTACACCGGACCTGGTTCCATTATTTATTATTCTGTCGGAATATCCTGTCTGTGCGTTTACGCCGGACCTGGTTCCATTATTTATTATTCTATTGGAATAACCTGTCTGTGCGGTCTATCGCATGCATGGTGATTTCTTTTGTTATTCCATTCTTTATTGTACTCAGTTGGTTAAGTTTTGATTTCTATACTCCATGAAATTTGTGGAATATCCTTGATAGTTGCGTTTCATCCAGTATCTTTTCAAGAAAATATTCTTCTAAGCATTCTTGAATTTTACTCCACAATGCAGTATCATGTTGACAATTTGGACGTTGTTAATTCCTGGATAAATTAATTCTTGAACTTGTTTTATTGAATTCTTATATCATTGTCATCATCCTCATGTTTATAAAATGTTGAAAGTCATCTGTGGCCTGTATTGCATAGATGGACTTGGTATGATTATGACCAGGGATTATTCGGTATAATCATGACCGTAATGTTACAAATGATGTGATAAAAGTCCTCATTGGCCCGTAGTGCATTGATGGACAGTTGTTGGCATGATCATGACCATTAATGAATACACGAATATCCTTGGCCGTAGTGCAGGGGTGATTCGATGATGTGGATTATTTTATTAAGCTGAGTCTCAGCGATTACAGTGTTGAAAAACTTTTTAAATCATAAAAGATAGTAGAGTTTATTTTCTACTTGACTCTTTTAATGGATTGCTTGTTCCGCTACAGTTAAACTTGATGTCTATTATATTTTATCAGTTTAACATTGTTGAAGGCTAATGATAATTTATTCTGCATTATCTTAGTCATAATATTTCTTACTAGGCTAGTTGAGCTCACCCTTTCTTTCACTGTTCTCTTCAGGAAATGAGAACGTAGCTGGGACAAGTCGGGGTACGGAGTGATGGTCCGAATGATAGTATTAGTTAGTAGTCCTCACTATTCTATGTAATGGTGTGCTAATAAATGTAATGAGGATTCCTTTTGAGTATGAATACTCTCTAGAAGATAATATTTGTATTCAAACTCACAGTTTATGTTTTGTCGTGTTGTACACGACAGATGTATTAATCAGTTGTATTTGTATTCTGTACTATGTATCTGACGACCCAAGATGGGTGATGTATACCTAATTTTGGGGGCGTCACACACACACACACACACATATATATATATATATATATATATATATATATATATATATATAGTCCCCTTCAGTTGAGGGATCCCTCAAATAGTGTTATTTGAGGGATAGTGCGCTCAACCGTTCGATCTGTTTTAATAACTTTATGTGACTGAGATTTTACATCTTTTTAAACCTGTTTTCCCAAATAACCCAACACATCCAATGCAACGGTTATCCAATGCAACACATAAGATGTAAAATCTCAGCCACATAAAGTTATTAAAATAGATCTAACGGTTGAGCGCACTATCCTTCAAATAACACTATTTGAGGGATCCATCAACTGAACGGAACTGTATATATATATATATATATATATATATATATATATATATATATATATATGAGAAGTATTTGTATGATAAAAAAGTTGCGTTTAGAATAGATTAATTTTTGTTATACAATTAAGTATTATATAAATATAAATTTTATTTTACTCATATAGATAGGATTTAATTTGAAAACCAAATCTCATTAAATCTAGTCCATGCGTGTGTGTGTATATATATTGGATTGGGATCCAGTCCGAGAGTCCGGACTTGTTAAAGTTACGGAATTTTTTATTTTTTTACTTTTTTTTTTTTGAAAAACAATTAAAAAAAAAGTTAAATATTTTATGGAAAGTGTTTTGGGTGTGATTTAGATACATATAAGAAAATGCGGGAGTCCGGATAGGAACCGGACACACACACACACACACACACACACACACACATATATATATATATATATATATATATATATATATAAAGAAAACAAAACTTGACGTCCAAGTAACTTAATTGTTTATATAATATAGAAGATAGTGCAGAAAAAGTGTAGAACTCTTCTGAATTTCCTTCCCAAAAGCAGCAACAAAAAGCTTGTAGAACCAAAATTTTTAGGTTAGTTTGGAGAGGTGGAGAGAGAAACCAAATTAGTGATGGGATGAAGACCAAAATGAGATGATGGTGCAATGAAATGGAAACATTATTAATATGCCCTTCATGTAGCCATATTATACAACTTCAAGATCAGGTATCATTTCATTTCATTTTCTTCTCTTTTTTGTTAGCTAGCTAGCTAGCTCCTGGCCTTTTCTTTTATTTGACCTTTTTTTTTGGTTATAAATATTAAATAAAATTTGAAATAATTAGGCCGGATTTGAAGATCTGTCGGCGCTACCAGCTGGAGTGAAATTTCATCCATCTGATCAAGAGATAGTTGAACATTTAGAGGCAAAGGTGGTATATAATAATGATCATAGCTATAAGCTGCACCCTCTTATAGACCAATTTATTCCAACCCTTGAAGGAGAAAATGGAATTTGTTATACTCATCCTGAAAAATTACCAGGTGATCGATTTATTAATTCTCACTAGATCCATTAATTATTTTGTGCAAAATTAATTAATTAGGGATCGAGCTTGTTTTGAATTCCTTTGGTTTGGTTTGGTTTGATGATCTAAATTTCAGTACATAAATACAATATCAGATCTAGAATAACTTGGACCATTAATGGTGCTAAATAAAGTTAAAAAATAGTAATAAATGTCGGAACATGCGGATTAAACATTCTTCTATATATAAATCTTGAATCCTTTTGTTTATTTTTATTTTTTGTTTAAATTTAAGTTCCATATATGTTTAAAATTTAGATATATTTGGATGATGCATGCATGCAGGAGTAAATAAGGATGGCCAAATCAGGCACTTTTTTCATCGACCTTCAAAGGCATACACAACGGGGAGTAGGAAGCGAAGAAAGGTGCAGACAGATGCTGGCGGGGGCGAAACAAGGTGGCACAAAACAGGCAAGACTAGACCAATTCTTATAGATGGGAGCATAAAAGGGTACAAGAAAATATTAGTCCTGTATACAATCTATGGGAGGCAGAAGAAGCCTGAAAAAACTAATTGGGTTATGCACCAATATCAGCTTGGTGATAATGAGGAGGAAAAAGACGGAGAATTAGTTGTTTCAAAGGTGTTCCACCAAACACAGCCTAGACAAAGTGGTTCTTCTGCTGCCATTAAGGAGGAGTTATCAGTACCTAATCATGAAAAAGTATCAATGAGTAGTTTAAGTAAGGTTGATCACAAGAACCCTAGCTATATTGAGATTTACAATCCTAATTTTATCCCTTACAATGTTGGAGAGATCCCAAATTTGGCCGATCAAGGAGCTAGACGGTTAATTCATCCTTTTTTAATTTACCAAGAAAAAGAAAACGAGGACACAGAAATTTAGGAGATCGATTGGGGTGGTAATTAACTGGTACGTACGTACGTAGTTGTTGATTGTTTTATTATTATTAGTGGAGTAGAGTATTATTTTATAACCATATTTCTTAATTACTACTGAAATATAATTAGGTAGGTGTGTTAGACTTGTGTTTGTGTTGTAGTATTTCACTTTTAATTCTTGCAACCATAATAATAGGCCCTCCCAATAAAACTAATACACCTCCAAGGTTTTCTTTATTTTGGGCTCTTCAAAATTATGTGCTTTTGACAAACAAAAAAATTGTATGTTTTATTTCAAGTTGTTACTGAATTTATAAAGGAAAATAATAGAAAAATTTTTACATTTAAATTACTAACTTGCTCTTATATTAATTTTATTATGTTTATAATTTAGATGGTATAATAGAGATTATAAAAAATAATCTTCTGCTATTTAGCTTTCCGTCCAAATACGTTCATTTTTGGACGGAAAAGCTTGGAACAAGAAAAGTGGTTTCTGACCATTTTTTTTTACTTTTTCGTTCCTTAATGTTGCGCTTGTAAGTTTGGAGGAATGGAATGGGATGAGATGGGAAAGTATAGGAGGGGAAGGGATGAGAATCGATTATAATTTTTCTTTGTCATGTTTGTGAATTTTTAGAAAGGAAGGGAAGTGATGAGATTTTAATAATATTTTTCTCTTGTTTGTGAGTTTAGAAGTAGAGAATGGGAGGAAAATGATTCTTATTTTTAAACTACACTATTATTATATTACCCTTACATATATAAATATAAGAAATGATATGATTTACTAATATCTGTCTATTAGAATTATTTTGCTTATAGTATTTTTTTTTGCTTTGTTACACACACACACACACACACACACACACACACACACACATATATATATATATATATATATATATATATATATGGTCCGTCTCTAAAGCGAACCTTAAAGAGCGAACCAAAGACGAACCGTCGTCTTTGGTGTCTATGGCGACGGTTCGATCCGTCGCCATAGCCATGTAGTCTTTGGCGACGGGTCGAACCGTCGCTATAGACACCAAAGACGACGTTTCGTCTTTGGTTCGCTCTTTAAGGTTCGCTTTAGAGCCTCTCATTATATATATATATATATATATATATATATATATATATATATATATATATATATATATATACGGTCTGGATCTTAAGCTCACTCCTTATTCAACTCACCTGAGCTCACCCCCCTTTAGCGACGGACCCGGCGACTGTTCGGTCATACAACCGTCGTCTATACTTTTAGCGACGCTATATGTTACCCTTCGCTAAATGTATAGACGACGGTTGTATGACCGAACCGTCGCCGGGTCCGTCGTTAAGGGGGGTGAGTTCGGGTGAGTTGTATATATATATATATATATATATATATATATATATAGAGAGAGAGAGAGAGACTTGTACTCCTACATAAAATATATTTTAAAATTTTAATAACTAGTACAATAAGATAATATTATATTCTTGAAGGTTCATTAAAAATTTAATCACAACATGATATCTAACGACACATATAATTAACCGCCTATATCTAATTAAACTCCCACATTTTCACTTTTTAAATATCATCATTACTATAAATTAAACTAATACTCTCATCATTTTTTACTATATAAAGCAATGTAAAGTATAGATTGATCTAAGACTCTCATCATTTACTAATGCTCTCGTCATTTTAATTATATATGATATTTTATTATCGTAGAGTGAATTGTCATATTATTTATTTTAAAAGGTTAATTTTGATAATGTAAAATGTCTCTATTCCCATCCTTTCTCATCCCTCCAAATCTTCTCTCTTTTAGGAGAAAAGTTTTGAGCCAAAAATAAAATTAATTTTACATCCAAATCTCTTCCCTTTCCCTCAAATAAAAGCTTACAAACACACTAAAAGTCAATTAAAAAAAAGTGTAAAGAAAAAATTTACCTTGAATTACATTAAAAGGAATTAAGTGGGACCATTCTCTTTTAATATTATTTTATTTTTAAAAAAAATCTTCAAAATAACATAATTTTAATAAAGGTATATTATTTAAAAGGTATGTTATATATATATATATATATATATATATATATATATATATATTTATATATACGGTCCGGATCTTAAACTCACCCCTTATTCAACTCACCCGAGCTCACCCCCCTTTAACGACGGACCTGACGACGGTTCGGTCATACAACTGTCGTCTATAATTTTAACGACGCTATATGTTGTCCGTCGCTAAAAGTACAAACGACAGTTGTGACGCCCCCAAAATTAGGTATACATCACCCATCTTGGGTCGTCAAATACATAGTACAGAATACAAATACAACTTACTAATACAACTGTCGTGTACAATACGACAAAACATAAACTGTGAGTTTGAATACAAATATTATCTTCTAGAGAGTATTCATACTCAAAAGGAGTCCTCGTTACATTTATTAACACACCATTACATAGAATAGTGAGGACTACTAACTAATACTATCATTCGGACCATCACTCCGTTCCCCGACTTGCCCCAGCTACGTTCTCATTTCTTGAAGAGAACAATGAAAAAAAGGGTGAGCTCAACTAGCCCAGTAAGAAATATTATGACTAAGATAATGCAGAATAAATTATCATTAGCCTTCAACAATGTTAAATTTATAAAATATAATAGACATCAAGTTTAACTGTAGCGGAACAAGCAATCCATTAAGAGAGTCAAGTAGAAAATAAACTCTACTATCTTTTATGATTTAAAAGATTTTCCAACACTGTGATCGCTGGGACTCAGCTTAATAAAATAATCCACATCATCGAATCACCCCTGCACTACGGCCAAGGATATTCGTATATTCATTAATGGTCATGATCATGCCAACAACTGTCCATCAATGCACTACGGGCCAATGAGGACTTTTATCACATCATTTGTAACATTACGGTCATGATTACACCGCATAATCCCTGGTCATAATCATACCAAGTCCATCTATGCACTACAGGCCATAGATGACTTTCAACAGAATATAAACATGAGGATGATGACAATGACATAAGAATTCAATAAAACAAGTTCAAGAATTAATTTATCCAAGAATTAACAACGTCCAAATTGTCAACATGATACTACTTTGTGGAGTAAAATTCAAGAATGATCAGGAGAATATTTTCATGAATAGATACTAGATGAAGCGCAAATGTCAAGGATATTCCATAAATTTCATGGAGTATAGAAGTCAAAACTTAACCAACTGAGTATAATAAAGAATGGAATAACAAAAGAAATCACCATGCATGCGATAGACCGCACAGACAGGTTATTCCAACAGAATAATAAATAATGGAACCAGGTCCGGCGTAAACGCACAGACAGGATATTCCGACAGAATAATAAAGAACAGTATAATAAATAATGGAACCAGGTCCGGTGTAAAACACACAGACAGGATATTCCGACAGAATAATAATAAAGACGGAACCAGGTCCGGTGTAAAACACACAGACATGATGTTCCAACAGAATAATAATAAAAACGGAACCAGGTCCGGTGTAAAACACACATACAGGATGTTCCAACAGAATAATAGAAGAATGTCACCAAGTATAGGGTAGACCGCGTATACAGGTTATTCCAACAGAATAATAAGAAATGGAATAACAGTTCTCTTCATGAATAAGAAAGAATAACACCCCTTACCGTTTTAAAGACGAGCTGAAATAAGGAAGTAGTCAAGTAGCAGAATACTCTTCTTCTCTCTCTCTATAGTTTCTCTCTATAGTTTCTCTCTCTAGAGTTCAGTGAATTCGTAAGAAATAATGAAGGAATGAGCTGCTATTTATAGAAAAATAGAATGCATAGTAACTAATCCATGAACGGTCCAGATTAATTACTTTAATCTGACGGTCCATATTTAAAGAAAAATCTTTTAAATAAAATATAATATATTCTATTTATAGAATAACTTTAATAAAGTATTCTGTTTTATATAAAAAGATGTTTCTGTTTTATTACGTTAATAATACGAATAAAACAAAACGTCATTATCGCTAAATAATTCATATTATTAACTGACAATAATTGAATCAAACTGAGTGACTTCTCACATAAGCATTAATAATCAATACCGTGTGCTTACTATGCAACCACACGTATTACTGTATTTTTACTACCGAGTAGTTCAACAGTAACAATGGTAAAACTTCCGCCGTTATTTTTAATAAAATATTTTTGTCGTTTTTTCAATCCGACAATAATTCCGTTGTGGGGTCCACCAATGATTGTGTCGTTGTACGAATATTCCCTGTTAAAACGAATATTCCCCGACCAATCGAATATTATATAACAACTTGCGTACTTTGTAAAATTTATAAATAATACCCACAACTATAATATTATATCAAATTCACACCATAATTATTTCGAGAAAATTAAATATTTATTCATAAAATCTGGGGTCTCACAATCTCCCCTCCTTATGGAATTTTGCCCTCGAAATTTACGTACATACCTGATATGCCGAACAGGTGAGGATACATTGACTTCAATTCAAATTCTAACTCTTGAGGTATAACCTTTAAGCATCGAATATGATCCTTCTTATCCAAGATGTTAACACGTATCTCCTCATACGTTAAATCTTTCGCTATCTCGTCCGGTTCTAAATTAATAATGTGGTTCGGGTCGTCCACAACATCGATACGTAAAAAAAATATTCTGAACACGCAACATACTTGGCGGTAAAACGAGTCTATAGGCCACAGTTCCTACTTCATCGAGGATTTCAAATGGGCCAATTAAATCGAGAGTTGAGATTTCCTCTCTTCGTCGATTCTTGCTTCTAGAATAACGCCCTCTTGAACCTTCTTCTTCACATTTATCAGCTCTGAGTATGTAGGTTGAGCAGCTTTAACTTTATCGATTAAAGTCGATTTTAATCGTATATTCGTTATCTTCACATGGGTTCGGATATTCGCACTTGTAACCATATACGATCTTCTACACAACGCGTCAGCTACCACGTTCGCTTTTCCATGATGTTACGATCGTAATCTTCAACAGCTCGAGCCAACGTCTTTGGCGCATAATACGTTCGTTTTAGTTGAAGAAATATTTGAGGGTTTAAGAAATGAGTTTTGTACTGGGGTCAATACAAAATTTAATTTTATGCTCTGGGGTAGACTAAGAAGTCTTCAAGAATACGTCAAGAAATTTATTAACAATAGAAATATCGTTCAAAACAGTGACCCTCATCCAAGACTTGGATAACACGTCACATTGATACCTATCAACTTGCCATCGTCATTTACAACGTCTCCTACGGAAAGTCTAGCTTCGGTGCATTCCACACCAGGAAGTCAACAACGAAAGGAACGGGGATTTTTACTTATGGCTTGATATGACAATGATTGACTTTAGTGGTTTGGTTACTTGAATTCGCATAATAGGTTGGTTAGGAATATGAAAACTAACAACCTTACGAAAAGCATGATGAGCAGTTAACCAATCGTTTCCAAAAATCACATCAATGCAAGTATTTTCAAAGAGATAAGATCAACAGGTAACGTGAAAGTGTTGATTTGAACAAGATTTATAAATAGTGGAGGTAACAAAGGTTTCTCCCAACGGAATTTCAACAGAGAAATCAAAGTCTAACTTCTCCGGAGTTAAGTTCAAATATTGAACACAACTAGGTGAAATAAAAGAGTGAGTAGAACCGGTATCTAACACGGTATAGACTTCGCAAGAGTTTATGACTAACATACCCGTGATAATTTTATTCAGGTTCCTCGTCACGAAAAAAAACGCTCTCTCTTAAACAACTGGCTTTGGCTTTTCTGGGACGGTCTTTGGTGCCTCCATCCTATCTGAACTTGTCTTCGGTGAAAGACAAAATCGGGCTAAGTGACCTTCTCTTCCACAATTATAGCATGCTTTAGACGGCATCACGCAGTTTGGACTGATGTGCCCCTCCCCTCCGCATTTGAAACATATGATAGGTGGTCGTTCTCCTTCCTTAACAACGGGCGCGGGTGCTGGTGCTGACGTCTTTCCACCATTGTTGAATCTTCTCTTCTTGAAATGACCATTCTTATTGTTTTGGCCCTGATTACCACCGAAGTGGTTACCATTTCTGGCCTGTTGATTCCCTCCACGCTTGTTGTCACCACTTCGATGACTGCTCTCACTGGTATTATCATTTTGCCTACTGCTCTCTTTTGGTTGCGTTGACTCGTTATCGCGCTCCACTAACTGAGCCTTATTCACAACATCTGAATACAAACACACTTTATGAGAAATAAAATGTTGACGTATCTCAGGTTTCAAACCTCGCAAAAATATTCGCGTCATTCGCTCTTCATTATCCACCAAGTGGGACGCAAACCGGGACAACTCAGCAAACTTGGCTTCGTACTGCGACACGGTCTTGTTGTTTTGCTCCAACTTGATAAATTCCACCTCCTTCATGTGACGAATACTTTCAGGAAAGTATTTGTCGTTGAACAGCTCTTGGAACTTCTCCCAAGACATCTTCAGTGCGGCAGGTTGAGTACGCTTTATCGATTCCCACCAGTAATCTGCCTCTCCTCACAACATAAAGGCGGCAAAGGGAACCTTTTGCTCCCCGGAGCAACCCAAGACATCAAATATCTTGGTGATCTGCTTTATCTATGTTTCAGCTACAAGTGGTTTGGGTTCTCCCTTAAACTCCGGTGGTCCCAACTCCTTAAACTGTTTAGCGGTGACCGCCTGAGAGTTTTCAGTATTTTCACCTACGTTGTGGACAGGAGCCGCTTTTACCTGTTGTTGCATGAATTGCATAAAGCCTCTGAACATTTGATCATTCATCATTTGGTTAGTGTTGTTATTTGTATGAGGATTGTCACCTTCCTGATGCACATTATCCTGATTATTGATATGTGGTGAATCAACAGTCGCCTGTGCTCCATTGCTATTCTCAACATTCTCAGATGCCATTTTCAGATACTGCCACAAAATAAAAGTTAATTGATATGTCATATAGTATCCTTATATTATGACCGACCAATTAAATACCATGCAACTAAACTTAGGTAGGTCATACTAGGGAAGGAATTCCCCGTCTCTCCCCTCCTAGTTCTATTCTCACATCTTAGCCAGGGATCATATCCCTAAGCTCTGATACCAACTGTGACGCCCCCAAAATTAGGTATACATCACCCATCTTGGGTTGTCAGATACATAGTACAGAATACAAATACAACTTACTAATACAACTGTCGTGTACAATACGACAAAACATAAACTGTGAGTTTGAATACAAATATTATCTTCTAGAGAGTATTCATACTCAAAAGGAGTCCTCGTTACATTTATTAACACACCATTACATAGAATAGTGAGGACTACTAACTAATACTATCATTCGGACCATCACTCCGTTCCCCGACTTGCCCCAGCTACGTTCTCATTTCTTGAAGAGAACAATGAAAAAAAGGGTGAGCTCAACTAGCCCAGTAAGAAATATTATGACTAAGATAATGCAGAATAAATTATCATTAGCCTTCAACAATGTTAAATTTATAAAATATAATAGACATCAAGTTTAACTGTAGCGGAACAAGCAATCCATTAAGAGAGTCAAGTAGAAAATAAACTCTACTATCTTTTATGATTTAAAAGATTTTCCAACACTGTGATCGCTGGGACTCAGCTTAATAAAATAATCCACATCATCGAATCACCCCTGCACTACGGCCAAGGATATTCGTATATTCATTAATGGTCATGATCATGCCAACAACTGTCCATCAATGCACTACGGGCCAATGAGGACTTTTATCACATCATTTGTAACATTACGGTCATGATTACACCGCATAATCCCTGGTCATAATCATACCAAGTCCATCTATGCACTACAGGCCATAGATGACTTTCAACAGAATATAAACATGAGGATGATGACAATGACATAAGAATTCAATAAAACAAGTTCAAGAATTAATTTATCCAAGAATTAACAACGTCCAAATTGTCAACATGATACTACTTTGTGGAGTAAAATTCAAGAATGATCAGGAGAATATTTTCATGAATAGATACTAGATGAAGCGCAAATGTCAAGGATATTCCATAAATTTCATGGAGTATAGAAGTCAAAACTTAACCAACTGAGTATAATAAAGAATGGAATAACAAAAGAAATCAACATGCATGCGATAGACCGCACAGACAGGTTATTCCAACAGAATAATAAATAATGGAACCAGGTCCGGCGTAAACGCACAGACAGGATATTCCGACAGAATAATAAAGAACAGTATAATAAATAATGGAACCAGGTCCGGTGTAAAACACACAGACAGGATATTCCGACAGAATAATAATAAAGACGGAACCAGGTCCGGTGTAAAACACACAGACAGGATGTTCCAACAGAATAATAATAAAAACGAAACTAGGTCCGGTGTAAAACACACATACAGGATGTTCCAACAGAATAATAGAAGAATGTCACCAAGTATAGGGTAGACCGCGTATACAGGTTATTCCAACAGAATAATAAGAAATGGAATAACAGTTCTCTTCATGAATAAGAAAGAATAACACCCCTTACCGTTTTAAAGACGAGCTGAAATAAGGAAGTAGTCAAGTAGCAGAATACTCTTCTTCTCTCTCTCTATAGTTTCTCTCTCTAGAGTTCAGTGAATTCGTAAGAAATAATGAAGGAATGAGCTGCTATTTATAGAAAAATAGAATGCATAGTAACTAATCCATGAACGTTCCAGATTAATTACTTTAATCTGACGGTCCATATTTAAAGAAAAATCTTTTAAATAAAATATAATATATTCTATTTATAGAATAACTTTAATAAAGTATTCTGTTTTATATAAAAAGATGTTTCTGTTTTATTACGTTAATAATACGAATAAAATAAAACGTCATTATCGCTAAATAATTCATATTATTAACTGACAATAATTGAATCAAACTGAGTGACTTCTCACATAAGCATTAATAATCAATACCGTGTGCTTACTATGCAACCACACGTATTACTGTACTTTTACTACCGAGTAGTTCAACAGTAACAATGGTAAAACTTCCGCCGTTATTTTTAATAAAATATTTTTGTCGTTTTTTCAATCCGACAATAATTCCGTTGTGGGGTCCACCAATGATTGTGTCGTTGTACGAATATTCCCTGTTAAAACGAATATTCCCCGACCAATCGAATATTATATAACAACTTGCGTACTTTGTAAAATTTATAAATAATACCCACAACTATAATATTATATCAAATTCACACCATAATTATTTCGAGAAAATTAAATATTTATTCATAAAATCTGGGGTCTCACAATCTCCCCTCCTTATGGAATTTCGCCCTCGAAATTTACGTACATACCTGATATGCCGAACAGGTGAGGATACATTGACTTCACTTCAAATTCTAACTCTTGAGGTATAACCTTTAAGCATCGAATATGATCCTTCTTATCCAAGATGTTAACACGTATCTCCTCATACGTTAAATCTTTCGCTATCTCGTCCGGTTCTAAATTAATAATGTGGTTCGGGTCGTCCACAACATCGATACGTAAAAAAAATATTCTGAACACGCAACATACTTGGCGGTAAAATGAGTCTATAGGCCACAGTTCCTACTTCATCGAGGATTTCAAATGGGCCAATTAAATCGAGAGTTGAGATTTCCTCTCTTCGTCGATTCTTGCTTCTAGAATAACGCCCTCTTGAACCTTCTTCTTCACATTTATCAGCTCTGAGTATGTAGGTTGAGCAGCTTTAACTTTATCGATTAAAGTCGATTTTAATCGTATATTCGTTATCTTCACGTGGGTTCGGATATTCGCACTTGTAACCATATACGATCTTCTACACAACGCGTCAGCTACCACGTTCGCTTTTCCATGATGTTACGATCGTAATCTTCAACAGCTCGAGCCAACGTCTTTGGCGCATAATACGTTCGTTTTAGTTGAAGAAATATTTGAGGGTTTAAGAAATGAGTTTTGTACTGGGGTCAATACAAAATTTAATTTTACGCTCTGGGGTAGACTAAGAAGTCTTCAAGAATACGTCAAGAAATTTATTAACAATAGAAATATCGTTCAAAACAGTGACCCTCATCCAAGACTTGGATAACACGTCACATTGATACCTATCAACTTGCCATCGTCATTTACAACGTCTCCTACGGAAAGTCTAGCTTCGGTGCATTCCACACCAGGAAGTCAACAACGAAAGGAACGGGGATTTTTACTTATGGCTTGATATGACAATGATTGACTTTAGTGGTTTGGTTACTTGAATTCGCATAATAGGTTGGTTAGGAATATGAAAACTAACAACCTTACGAAAAGCATGATGAGCAGTTAACCAATCGTTTCCAAAAATCACATCAATGCAAGTATTTTTGTGACAACCCCAAAATAGGTCCATTCCATCCAACCCATTCTGAGTCACCAAATACATGGTACAGAAAATAACTACAACTTTATTACAACAATTGTCGTGTAAAATATAACAACACATATGTTGTGAGTTTGGATACAAATATATACCAAATGTGACTCATGTTCCAATTGTGGACATCACCTCACAATGACACCTTACATAAAGGTATAGTCAAAAACTATTTTAGAAATTAGAATATTTGGGAAGTGCTTAAGGAAACCTTCGTACATGGGAGGCCATGCGTCTAGGTTATGATAGATATCATATGGCCACAGAATTATCCTTGGTTGACCCAATAGACCCCAAAGAAAAACGAGAAGATTACTATCATATTCTTCCCAATGGTGAGTCTTCTCTTGACTTATCCTTATCTCCACTGTCTCTAATTGAGAATTATACTTCAAACAAACACCAAGATTATATAGGTAGTGCTCGTATATATACTCAGCAAGTGGATGAGCACAACCCTGTCTTATGATGACACGAGGTTGTATGTCGTTAGACATCTTGTATGATAGTGGCAAACCACCCTTCCAACGTTGGGTACACCTTACCCTATTGGATTCACCAAATATAACTACTAAATGAACTTTTCTATACTGCTTCGGGAGAACATCCACAGCTAGAGACCACCGTTCTATTTCCCCGTTACCCTCGCTCGACCCAGCTACACTCTTATTACCTGAAAGGAATTGTGAAGCAAAAGGGTGAGCACAACTAGCTCAGTAAAGAATATCATGACTAAAGATAATTAAATTATCAATAGCCTTCATCAATAATAAATCAGAGATTTAGAACATATGGTAAATGATAAAAATTTCAACCATAGTTGCAGCGGAACGAGCAATCCATTAGAAGAGTCAAATAGACTATAAAGTCTATTATCTTCTCCATGTTAAAAATCCACCAACAATGTTTTATCCATGTAACATCACTCAACAGTTCCTTTCCACAATCATATGAATAACTCATAATCATAATTGTGACTCTAAATTTTTCTTCGCATCCAGGACGAAGAATATTTTCATCACCTGTCTTTACCTGAAACATCAAAGATCATGGTTATACCAAATCACAGTTCCTGTTCATAATCATACTAATAACTTCATCTTTGCACTACGGCCAAAGATATTCATTTGTATCACCAGTTGATCATGTTCATCTCAACATATGTTCATCTTTGCACTACTGGCCAAAGATATTCAACAACATGTCATCTTTGCACTACAGGCCAAAGATATTCATCAACAATTCATCTTTGCACTACAGGCCAAAGATATTCCTCAACAATTCATATTTGCACTACGGCCAAATATATTCATCAACAGTTCATATTTGCACTACAGGCCAAATATATTAATATCTCAAAGAAATATATAATCATTTCAGAATTTATATAAACAATAATTATAACCATGTTGATCAATTCACCTTTGCACTTAAGCTAAAGATATTCACTTATAAATTCAATGGTCATGATCATACCAGTCAACAATTCAACTTTGTACTACTGGCCAAAGAGAACCCATAGTCATGATCATACCAGAAATCTACCCATCTTTACACTCAAGTCAAAGAGAAATATCATCATTAGGGTTATAAAAATGTTATATATGATAATAAAATCAATATAATCAACATATAGATTTAATCTCAAGAGTAATATTCATAAACCAACTATAATTTGGTCAGAAAAAGAAACCAATGTTGTCGTGAATAGTAACTCGTGAATAGTAACTCGTGAATAGTAACCCTGACATGAAAAAGGTAGAAATTCCACAATAATATACATACCAATATTTAGGTATAATGATATTGAAAGAATAATATTCTTAAGCTTATAAACAATTTATTTAAATTGTTTACACTTTACTAATTAATGCATTTAATCATCATAAAATGTCAACTCTTAAGATTTCATCATCAATAACCAAAACCCTCATCAAAAATCTGCATATACCTCATATATAGGATTCTCAAGCCATAAAATCCTATTTTCCAATTTTCTTACTTCACATAACATATTTAATTCATTTTCTCATAACTAGATTATTTTCATGAAAAATACCAAATCCGTTCCAAAAATATTTCTTTTCTGGAATTTAGCATAATATAGTCCCATAGTGAACATATATTTTTCTCAGAATTTTTAAAAGTCATTTACTATTTTTCATATGGCCAAAATAGCCGAATATTTAGACATTTATCAAAAATTATACTTTTATCCAAAAATTCTGAAATTTACAGAGTATACTTCTATCATATACATGTACTTCCAATAAAAATTTCATCAATTTTGGAGTTAACCACAAGGAATTATAAGCTGTTACTTTTAAAATAGTCTTTTCTCATAAAATTCATAACTCTCAATCTATACATCCAAAAATCACCATTTTTGGATACAATCAAGAAAACTCATCAAAATATCATTTCAAATTTTTCCAGAATTTTTGAAGATCAGAAAAATTACGAAACTGAAAATCATAACAACCCTTAAAATCCCTTAATATCCCTTACTATCCCTTACCTCAAAAGAGCAGTACTTCTGATCGGTATAAGGCTGAAGAAAACTTGCACTGATGAATAGCAACTCACCAAGTATCTAAATACTCACAAAATACACTCAATAATCTAGAGAGAGAAAGAGAGAAAGCTTATGTTTCTGGTGTGATTTTTAATTCTAACTTAGCCCTCTATTTATAGGAAAATTTTGGTAGGTTTGACCTGCAACCTGATGGCTTTACCTGCTACTATTCCCACCCACCACATTTGAAATATAATTCAGCACATTTCTTCACCAACCACAAGTGGGGCCCACCAATTCTAGAATTTTCCACCAAAATGATAAACTCCGAAAATTCAACAATTTCTGAACTAGTCATCTCGTAAAATTCATAACAAATCATACATTCATTTTTAACGGTTCAAAATTTGTGGACATATACTCAACTTATATATGTATAACATATCCAAATATTACTACGATCCAACGGTCGGATTAAAAATTATAACCCCCGCAAAATATCTCAAAAACCATGATTTTTAATACCTCCATTCCGACAAAAATACGGATAAAAATCTCAACATTAACTCCTTCATTTTTTAACCACAAAAATATATCCCTCATTTATATCCACATAAAATAAATATTTTCTTATCATATGAATCAATAATTAATTATTCACAAATAATATTACAGAATCACATTTATGACAACCAGGCCGTTCCCAGGAAAGAGGGGGCTTTCCAATAAGGATTTCTCCTTACTAGCGCGCAATTAGATGACCAAACCTCTCCTTAGACAGAACTTTCTAGACATTGTCAATAATGCTATCTAATAATACTATTCAAATAATATGAATTATTGATCTGATAATAGAAAATACTGTGCAGCAACAATTATTGAACAACAATAATATAAAATTTCAACGTAGCAATTATTGAATCAATAAAATAAAATATTGAACAGTAATTACTGTAACAATTATTGAGTAGTGCCTTCTTACGTAAGAATCAATAATTTCAAAAATACTGTGCAATACCGTGTGCTACTATGCAATAACGCGTATTACTGTATTTTAACCACCGGGTATTTCAACAGTATTAACGATAACAACTACGCCGTTATTTGTAAAAACTCAAATTTGTCGTTTTCCTTCACCCGACAGTTATTCGTTATGGGGCCCACAAATAGCTGCGCCGTCGTACGAATATTCTCCGACAGAAAGAATATTCCACGACCAAACGAATATTCCCCGACAACAATGATTATTTTATAACCACTTGCTTATTTTGAAAAAAAAATCATATTTCACTCATAACTTTAAACTTTTATCAATTTAACCATTTACTGAATAGTAATTATAAGAAAAATTGAATACTTTTATTTCATAAAATTCGGGGTCTTACAATCTCCCCTCCTTATGAAATTTCGTCCCCGAAATTTACGTACCTGGTATTTCAAAGAGTTGAGAATACCTTGCTTTCATTTCAGATTCCATCTTCCCTATCATCATGATTTCTCCATTGCTCATCTCCTGTATTTCAGATATCATTCTAGAATACAGCTTCAAAATAAGGGTTAATTGAACAAATTAACATATCACATAATATCCCAATATTATGACTGACCAACAAATAAGCTTAGGTAGGACACACTAGCGAAGGATTTACTCATCTCTCCCCTCCTAGTTATATTTCCCGGATCTCCGCCAGAGATCATATCCCCAAGCTCTGATACCAAATGTAACTCTGGACACCAACCTATGTCAGCACCTTACATTGATACCTATCAGTTTTCCACCGCAGAACGGCGTCCCCTACGGAGAGTCTGGCTTCGGTGCATCCCCCATCAACAGGAAGTCACCAGCGAGAGGCTCGGGGCTCTTTACTTATAGCTCTGATACCAAATGTGACAACCCCAAAATAGGTCCATTCCATCCAACCCATTCTGAGTCACCAAATACATGGTACAGAAAATAACTACAACTTTATTACAACAATTGTCGTGTAAAATATAACAACACATATGTTGTGAGTTTGGATACAAATATATACCAAATGTGACTCATGTTCCAATCGTGGACATCACCTCACAATGACACCTTACATAAAGGTATAGTCAAAAACTGTTTTAGAAATTAGAATATTTGGGAAGTGCTTAAGGAAACCTTCGTACATGGGAGGCCATGCGTCTAGGTTATGATAGATATCATATGGCCACAGAATTATCCTTGGTTGACCCAATAGACCCCAAAGAAAAACGAGAAGATTACTATCATATTCTTCCCAATGGTGAGTCTTCTCTTGACTTATCCTTATCTCCACTGTCTCTAATTGAGAATTATACTTCAAACAAACACCAAGATTATATAGGTAGTGCTCGTATATATACTCAGCAAGTGGATGAGCACAACCCTGTCTTATGATGACACGAGGTTGTATGTCGTTAGACATCTTGTATGATAGTGGCAAACCACCCTTCCAACGTTGGGTACACCTTACCCTATTGGATTCACCAAATATAACTACTAAATGAACTTTTCTATACTGCTTCGGGAGAACATCCACAGCTAGAGACCACCGTTCTATTTCCCCGTTACCCTCGCTCGACCCAGCTACACTCTTATTACCTGAAAGGAATTGTGAAGCAAAAGGGTGAGCACAACTAGCTCAGTAAAGAATATCATGACTAAAGATAATTAAATTATCAATAGCCTTCATCAATAATAAATCAGAGATTTAGAACATATGGTAAATGATAAAAATTTCAACCATAGTTGCAGCGGAACGAGCAATCCATTAGAAGAGTCAAATAGACTATAAACTCTATTATCTTCTCCATGTTAAAAATCCACCAACAATGTTTTATCCATGTAACATCACTCAACAGTTCCTTTCCACAATCATATGAATAACTCATAATCATAATTGTGACTCTAAATTTTTCTTCGCACCCAGGACGAAGAATATTTTCATCACCTGTCTTTACCTGAAACATCAAAGATCATGGTTATACCAAATCACAGTTCCTGTTCATAATCATACTAATAACTTCATCTTTGCACTACGGCCAAAGATATTCATTTGTATCACCAGTTGATCATGTTCATCTCAACATATGTTCATCTTTGCACTACTGGCCAAAGATATTCAACAACATGTCATCTTTGCACTACAGGCCAAAGATATTCATCAACAATTCATCTTTGCACTACACGCCAAAGATATTCCTCAACAATTCATATTTGCACTACAGCCAAATATATTCATCAACAGTTCATATTTGCACTAAAGGCCAAATATATTAATATCTCAAAGAAATATATAATCATTTCAGAATTTATATAAACAATAATTATAACCATGTTGATCAATTCACCTTTGCACTTAAGCTAAAGATATTCACTTATAAATTCAATGGTCATGATCATACCAGTCAACAATTCAACTTTGCACTACTGGCCAAAGAGAACCCATAGTCATGATCATACCAGAAATCTACCCATCTTTACACTCAAGTCAAAGAGAAATATCATCATTAGGGTTATAAAAATGTTATATATGATAATAAAATCAATATAATCAACATATAGATTTAATCTCAAGAGTAATATTCATAAACCAACTATAATTTGGTCAGAAAAAGAAACCAATGTTGTCGTGAATAGTAACTCGTGAATAGTAACTCATGAATAGTAACTCGTGAATAGTAACCCTGACATGAAAAAGGTAAAAATTCCACAATAATATACATACCAATATTTAGGTATAATGATATTGAAAGAATAATATTCTTAAGCTTATAAACAATTTATTTAAATTGTTTACACTTTACTAATTAATGCATTTAATCATCATAAAATGCCAACTCTTAAGATTTCATCATCAATAACCAAAACCCTCATCAAAAATCTGCATATACCTCATATATAGGATTCTCAAGCCATAAAATCCTATTTTCCAATTTTCTTACTTCACATAACATATTTAATTCATTTTCTCATAACTAGATTATTTTCATGAAAAATACCAAATCCGTTCCAAAAATATTTCTTTTCTGGAATTTAGCACAATATAGTCCCATAGTGAACATATATTTTTCTCAGAATTTTTAAAAGTCATTTACTATTTTTCATATGGCCAAAATAGCCGAATATTTAGACATTTATCAAAAATTGTACTTTTATCCAAAAATTTTGAAATTTACAGAGTATACTTCTATCATATACATGTACTTCCAATAAAAATTTCATCAATTTTGGAGTTAACCACAAGGAATTATAAGCTGTTACTTTTAAAATAGTCTTTTCTCATAAAATTCATAACTCTCAATCTATACATCCAAAAATCACCATTTTTGGATACAATCAAGAAAACTCATCAAAATATCATTTCAAATTTTTCCAGAATTTTTGAAGATCAGAAAAATTACGAAACTGAAAATCATAACAACCCTTAAAATCCCTTAATATCCCTTACTATCCCTTACCTCAAAAGAGCAGTACTTCTGATCGGTATAAGGCTGAAGGAAACTTGCACTGATGAATAGCAACTCACCAAGTATCTAAATACTCACAAAATACACTCAATAATCTAGATAGAGAAAGAGAGAAAGTTTATGTTTCTGGTGTGATTTTCAATTCTAACTTAGCCCTCTATTTATAGGAAAATTTTGGTAGGTTTGACCTGCAACCTGATGGCTTTACCTGCTACTATTCCCACCCACCACATTTGAAATATAATTCAGCACATTTCTTCACCAACCACAAGTGGGGCCCACCAATTCTAGAATTTTCCACCAAAATGATAAACTCCGAAAATTCAACAATTTCTGAACCAGTCATCTCGTAAAATTCATAACAAATCATACATTCATTTTTAACGGTTCAAAATTTGTGGACATATACTCAACTTATATATGTATAACATATCCAAATATTACTACGATCCAACGGTCGGATTAAAAATTATAACCCCCGCAAAATATCTCAAAAACCCTGATTTTTAATACCTCCATTCCGACAAAAATACGGATAAAAATCTCAACATTAACTCCTTCATTTTTTAACCACAAAAATATATCCCTCATTTATATCCACATAAAATAAATATTTTCTTATCATATGAATCAATAATTAATTATTCACAAATAATATTACAGAATCACATTTATGACAACCAGGCCGTTCCTAGGAAAGAGGGGGCTTTCCAATAAGGATTTCTCCTTACTAGCGCGCAATTAGATGACCAAACCTCTCCTTAGACAGAACTTTCTAGACATTGCCAATAATGCTATCTAATAATACTATTCAAATAATATGAATTATTGATCTGATAATAGAAAATACTGTGCAGCAACAATTATTGAACAACAATAATATAAAATTTCAACGTAGCAATTATTGAATCAATAAAATAAAATATTGAACAGTAATTACTGTAACAATTATTGAGTAGTGCCTTCTTACGTAAGAATCAATAATTTCAAAAATACTGTGCAATACCGTGTGCTACTGTGCAATAACGCGTATTACTGTATTTTAACCACCGGGTATTTCAACAGTATTAACGATAACAACTACGCCGTTATTTGTAAAAACTCAAATTTGTCGTTTTCCTTCACCCGACAGTTATTCGTTATGGGGCCCACAAATAGCTGCGCCGTCGTACGAATATTCTCCGACAGAAAGAATATTCCACGACCAAACGAATATTCCCCGACAACAATGATTATTTTATAACCATTTGCTTATTTTCAAAAAAATCATATTTCACTCATAACTTTAAACTTTTATCAACTTAACCATTTACTGAATAGTAATTATTAGAAAAATTGAATACTTTTATTTCATAAAATTCGGGGTCTTACAATTTTCAAAGAGATAAGATCAACAGGTAACGTGAAAGTGTTGATTTGAACAAGATTTATAAATAGTGGAGGTAACAAAGGTTTCTCCCAACGGAATTTCAACAGAGAAATCAAAGTCTAACTTCTCCGGAGTTAAGTTCAAATATTGAACACAACTAGGTGAAATAAAAGAGTGAGTAGAACCGGTATCTAACA
Organism: Panax notoginseng; assembly: GCA_016801055.1. Taxonomy (NCBI): domain Eukaryota; kingdom Viridiplantae; phylum Streptophyta; class Magnoliopsida; order Apiales; family Araliaceae; genus Panax; species Panax notoginseng. The sequence goes on from CM029020.1 coordinate 15,207,670, forward strand.
CGGTATAGACTTCGCAAGAGTTTATGACTAACATACCCGTGATAATTTTATTCAGGTTCCTCGTCACGAAAAAAACGCTCTCTCTGAAACAACTGGCTTTGGCTTTTCTGGGACGGTCTTTGGTGCCTCCATCCTATCTGAACTTGTCTTCGGTGAAAGACAAAATCGGGCTAAGTGACCTTCTCTTCCACAATTATAGCATGCTTTAGACGGCATCACGCAGTTTGGACTGATGTGCCCCTCCCCTCCGCATTTGAAACATATGATAGGTGGTCGTTCTCCTTCCTTAACAACGGGTGCGGGTGCTGGTGCTGACGTCTTTCCACCATTGTTGAATCTTCTCTTCTTGAAATGACCATTCTTATTGTTTTGGCCCTGATTACCACCGAAGTGGTTACCATTTCTGGCCTGTTGATTCCCTCCACGCTTGTTGTCACCACTTCGATGACTGCTCTCACTGGTATTATCATTTTGCCTACTGCTCTCTTTTGGTTGCGTTGACTCGTTATCGCGCTCCACTAACTGAGCCTTATTCACAACATCTGAATACAAACACACTTTATGAGAAATAAAATGTTGACGTATCTCAGGTTTCAAACCTCGCAAAAATATTCGCGTCATTCGCTCTTCATTATCCACCAAGTGGGACGCAAACCGGGACAACTCAGCAAACTTGGCTTCGTACTGCGACACGGTCTTGTTGTTTTGCTCCAACTTGATAAATTCCACCTCCTTCATGTGACGAATACTTTCAGGAAAGTATTTGTCGTTGAACAGCTCTTGGAACTTCTCCCAAGACATCTTCAGTGCGGCAGGTTGAGTACGCTTTATCGATTCCCACCAGTAATCTGCCTCTCCTCACAACATAAAGGCGGCAAAGGGAACCTTTTGCTCCCCGGAGCAACCCAAGACATCAAATATCTTGGTGATCTGCTTTATCTATGTTTCAGCTACAAGTGGTTTGGGTTCTCCCTTAAACTCCGGTGGTCCCAACTCCTTAAACTGTTTAGCGGTGACCGCCTGAGAGTTTTTAGTATTTTCACCTACGTTGTGGACAGGAGCCGCTTTCACCTGTTGTTGCATGAATTGCATAAAGCCTCTGAACATTTGATCATTCATCATTTGGTCAGTGTTGTTATTTGCATGAGGATTGTCACCTTCCTGATGCACATTATCCTGATTATTGATATGTGGTGAATCAACAGTCGCCTGTGCTCCATTGCTATTCTCAACATTCTCAGATGCCATTTTCAGATACTGCCACAAAATAAAAGTTAATTGATATGTCATATATTATCCTTATATTATGACCGACCAATTAAATATCATGCAACTAAACTTAGGTAGGTCATACTAGCGAAGGAATTCTCCGTCTCTCCCCTCCTAGTTCTATTCTCACATCTTAGCCAGGGATCATATCCCTAAGCTCTGATACCAACTGTGACGCCCCCAAAATTAGGTATACATCACCCATCTTGGGTCGTCAGATACATAGTACAGAATATAAATACAACTTACTAATACAACTGTCGTGTACAATACGACAAAACATAAACTGTGAGTTTGAATACAAATATTATCTTCTAGAGAGTATTCATACTCAAAAGGAGTCCTCGTTACATTTATTAACACACCATTACATAGAATAGTGAGGACTACTAACTAATACAATCATTCGGACCATCACTCCGTTTCCCGACTTGCCACAGCTACGTTCTCATTTCTTGAAGAGAACAGTGAAAAAAAGGGTGAGCTCAACTAGCCCAGTAAGAAATATTATGACTAAGATAATGCAGAATAAATTATCATTAGCCTTCAACAATGTTAAACTGATAAAATATAATAGACATCAAGTTTAACTGTAGCGGAACAAGCAATCCATTAAGAGAGTCAAGTAGAAAATAAACTCTACTATCTTTTATGATTTAAAAGATTTTTCAACACTGTGATCGCTGGGACTCAGCTTAATAAAATAATCCACATCATCGAATCACCCCTGCACTACGGCCAAGGATATTCGTATATTCATTAATGGTCATGATCATGCCAACAACTGTCCATCAATGCACTACGGGCCAATGAGGACTTTTACCACATCATTTGTAACATTACGGTCATGATTACACCGAATAATCCCTGGTCATAATCATACCAAGTCCATCTATGCACTACAGGCCATAGATGACTTTCAACAGAATATAAACGTGAGGATGATGACAATGACATAAGAATTCAATAAAACAAGTTCAAGAATTAATTTATCCAAGAATTAACAATGTCCAAATTGTCAACATGATACTACTTTGTGGAGTAAAATTCAAGAATGATCAGGAGAATATTTTCATGAATAGATACTAGATGAAGCGCAAATGTCAAGGATATTCCACAAATTTCATGGAGTATAGAAGTCAAAACTTAACCAACTGAGTATAATAAAGAATGAAATAACAAAAGAAATCACCATGCATGCGATATACCGTACAGACAGGTTATTCCAACAGAATAATAAATAATGGAACCAGGTCCGGCGTAAACGCACAGACAGGATATTCCGACAGAATAATAAATAATGGAACCAGGTCCGCCGTAAACGCACAGACAGGATATTCTGACAAAATAATAAAGAACAGTATAATAAATAATGGAACCAGGTCCGGTGTAAAACACACAGACAGGATATTCCGACAGAATAATAATAAAGACGGAACCAGGTCCGGTGTAAAACACACAGACAGGATGTTCCAACAGAATAATAATAAAAACGGAACCAGGTCCGGTGTAAAACACACATACAGAATGTTCCAACAGAATAATAGAAGAATGTCACCAAGTATAGGGTAGACCGCGTATACAGGTTATTCCAACAGAATAATAAGAAATGGAATAACAGTTCTCTTCATGAATAAGAAAGAATAACACCCCTTACCGTTTTAAAGACGAGCTGAAATAAGGAAGTAGTCAAGTAGCAGAATACTCTTCTTCTCTCTCTCTATAGTTTCTCTCTATAGTTTCTCTCTCTAGAGTTCAGTGAATTCGTAAGAAATAATGAAGGAATGAGCTGCTATTTATAGAAAAATAGAATGCATAGTAACTAATCCATGAACGGTCCAGATTAATTACTTTAATCTGACGGTCCATATTTAAAGAAAAATCTTTTAAATAAAATATAATATATTCTATTTATAGAATAACTTTAATAAAGTATTCTGTTTTATATAAAAAGATGTTTCTGTTTTATTACGTTAATAATACGAATAAAACAAAACGTCATTATCGCTAAATAATTCATATTATTAACTGACAATAATTGAATCAAACTGAGTGACTTCTCACATAAGCATTAATAATCAATACCGTGTGCTACTATGCAACCACACGTATTACTGTACTTTTACTACCGAGTAGTTCAACAGTAACAATGGTAAAACTTCCGCCGTTATTTTTAATAAAATATTTTTGTCGTTTTTTCAATCCGACAATAATTCCGTTGTGGGGTCCACCAATGATTGTGTCGTTGTACGAATATTCCCTGTTAAAACGAATATTCCCCGACCAATCGAATATTATATAACAACTTGCGTACTTTGTAAAATTTATAAATAATACCCACAACTATAATATTATATCAAATCCACACCATAATTATTTCGAGAAAATTAAATATTTATTCATAAAATCTGGGGTCTCACAACAGTTGTATGACCGAACCGTCGCCGGGTCTGTCGCTAAAGGGAGGTGAACTCGGTTGAGTTGGATAAGGGGTGAGATTAAGATCCGGACTTTATATATTCATGGCATGACATGCAGTTGAGACACATCATCACATGTCCCCACAATTCGGAGGAATTTATGGGAAATGAAGCGAACACAAGTTCCATGTAAAGAAAAATTTATTTTCCTTAGATGGAATAAGTTCCTAAGTTCTTCCCTCGACACTACATCTATGTATATAGTCAAATAAATTTATGGCCTTAGTTAGTGATACGTACTTGCTTGTGTCCAAGGATATAAATACGTACAAGTCTCTACTTTAAAAATCAAACATACAAACATAAAATATTATAAATGACGAGCAATTTCAATAATCTCTGAACATTAATTAAGTATAAAGTGCAAGTCGGCCAACATATGACATGCATGTATAATATGTATTGTCCCTTTCCCATATTTACATGTGGAGTCTATTATTTAATATTAATAAATAGGTTTTACATATAAAAATATTAAAATGTATTATGAAAATAAACCCCACATACCAAAATATCAAAAAAGCTACGGAAATATAAATTCTCTCTCTCTCTCTCTCTCTCTCTCTCTCTATATATATATATATATATATATATATATATATATATATATATATATATATTGATTTTCATGCATGCGATTGTGCATACCCTCATGGTTGAATGGATTTTGTTTGAGTTTTTGTTGTCGTCATGTCACATTGGCATTTGAAATCAAAGCAGAGATCAGATCATACCAAGGGCGGACAATTATAATTTTCTTTTCATTTCCATCCTCCTTATTTTTTAAATAAAAAAAGTTGAACAAGACTTGATTGTTTTTAAATACGAAATGTCGAAATCAAACTAGAGGACATGGAAAGTCATATATATATATATATATATATATATATATATATATATATATATATATATATATATATAAATTAATTATCCTAGTCAAAATAAAAAAAATAATTTGTGGTGAAATTTCATTAATTTAACTTCGTAAGTTTAATTCCCACCGAAAAATCCATCAAGTAAGTACATAGTTTTTACTTTTTAATAATTTTATTTTTGGGATAGAGACATAATATTAATTGTAATGTCCTGAATAATTGGTGAAGTTCAAATTTTGTAAAAAAAATTGTACTTTTCTGGTTGGCATAAGATTTTTTTAGGAAATTGATATTTTTACATGATTTTTTTGATATTTTTACATGAAAAATATCGCTATAAATGTATAGCGACGATAAAAATCATCACTATAGAATTTATAGCGACGATTTTTATATGAAAATATTAAAAATTCATGTGATATATGGAACCTTATAGTACACACAGCGGAACAAAAAGATGATTCTATAGACTTATTTTAAATATATTAAAGGGCAAAAAAAAATGATCTACAAGCTCAAACCCCTAAATTACAAAATCCATCTCTCTCCTTATTGAGAGTAAATATATCAATCAATTGTCTAATTATTTATATTAATTAATTTATAGACATTATGTCTACTTGCTGAACAAATTTTTGCACAAGAATTACAAAAGAGGCTAACTGACCGAGTCCTCAAAGCCAAAGAGCCTTAGCTTCCTTCAATATAGGTACCAATTCACCAGAAATATGAGTAGACATGACTCTTTCCAGCCCTCCAAACATCTTCCCGCCAATAAACACCGCCGGAAACTGAGTCGGCCGGCAATCTTCGCCACCACCGATAATTCTCGAGAATTCATCCATCACGGCAGCTTCATCTGCCTCATCAACATAGAAAATGACAGGGTTTACACCTAGCCCTACTAGCAAATGCTTGGCCACGTGGCACATGCAACACCCGCGTCGCCCAAACACTATAACTGCATTCTCCTCCACCAGTTTTTTCACGTTTATATCGTTTTCTTTGATGTCATCCGACGGTGACTTCCCGGAGACGGCGGCAGAGGCGGTGGTGGGGCGCCAAGTTTTGTATGGGATTGCCTGTTGCATGGTGACTATTAATTTGGGACAGATTAGATTTTAGAGAAAGAAATAGTTGGAGAGAGAGGGAAAGGAGGAAGAAGGGCGATGGGATTGTGAGTGATTTTATATTATGATTGGGCCGGGGGTATGACGAGGAGACTTTAAAGTCAAAGGCTGTGACGTACTGTTGATCGTCACGGTTACTATTGGGGACGTGGCACTACATCAGTGAATGGCACGGTGGATTCCAAGTTGCTACGTACTTACGAGTTCATGACGGAGGCTTCTTTTCGTATTTATCGTGAGAAAATCTTTATTACCACGCGCCTATTACAAGCGTGTTTATCATGGAAGCATGAGTCCACTGCACAACTATTTTTATATATTAGACTTGTATATAAATTATTAGTTTAAACTATTGTTCATATTTTACTTCGGTGATTCACTTTATAATTTTGTCAATCAGATAATTAAACTATTAATTTTTCTCAATTTAATCATCAGGTAATATTTGAACAAAGAACCACTACTACCATCACCATGTAAACCAAAATCACAATCCAAGCTCACACTCACACAGTCCACACAACTCCCATCACACCGCCACTCAAGCAAAATGCAAACCAATAAAGAAAATTAAAAAAAAACAATTTTCAACCACCACTAAAGAATTTTCAACCACCACTACCCCCACCACTGAGCGAACTTTTTTTTCACCATCATCGTGAATCACTTCAACTCGTCAGCAAATAACTATCATCGTCAATACGCCCATAACCTCCACTCATAACATCCAATTAAAAATACAATAAATTATTCTCATGAAATCATAATTGAGAATCAAACCCAAAAATTAGGATTTGTACGTATATGTACACACATACACATATCTATAAGGAGAAAAAGAGTTTAGTTATGAAAATGATTAAACGTTGAGGGAGGGCCTTCACTCAGCGGCTTCCCCAAATCTCTAGGTGGCCTTCACTCAACGGCTTCCCCAAAGACTAATCGGAAGAGAGAAGAAAAGGGAGTGTGAAATTTGGAGGAAGAAATGAAGGAGGAGGAAGAATCATCTTCAACCTGGGAAATACACCTGGCAAACGGCCGGGCCGGGCCAACGGCGGGGCGGGCCAAAATGGCCCAGGTTTGGGCGTGCCGAATTTTTGAGGCCCGGGTTGGGCCGGTCCGGCCCGCGAGCTTCTTACTTTAATTTTTTTTTTTGTAAAATCTTGATATACCAAAAATAGTAATAATAATAAATATTAAAAATAATAAAATAATTTATAATAAATAATAATTCTAATTATTTACATTAACTACATATCTCAATCAATTAAAATTTTAATAGTATTATAAATTACTTTCAAACACGCTCCAACTTAAGGAGGAGTGTTAGTAGATATTCTAGAGGATTTTAGATATTATTCTAAAGGCATGATTTGGGGATTAAATAAGTAGGAGAATTGCATAATTAAGGGATAATGATTGATTTACTTTTTAAATGTATAATTAAGGGGGCGTGTTAGTAGATATTCTATATTATTGTGTCACAGATTTTGGACTTGCAATCTAAAAAATTAGTAGTTGATTCGGATTATATATTGCTAGTAATTTAAAGTATATAATCAAATTTGATTTTTTAAAATTATACTTTAAAATTAATAAATAGATAATTAATATATAGATAATTTTAAATTTTTATAATAATATTATCTAACTTAAACTAATAATTATTAGTTTTATACTTTGAAATTGAAGAACTATTTCGAAAGTTCATGCAATTGTAATTGTTTGTGAGCGTGAGTAAAGATATATAGAGGATATATTGAGGGAATTAACATTTCTACCAATAAAATTAAAAGGGATATCAATAGTTGTTGTAGTTTAGTTGGTTTGAACTCTTATTTATTTACTTACAAGTCTTGTGTTCAAGCCTCACAACCCACAAGTAGCAATATTTTATTTTTATTTTTTTAAAAAAAAAATCACGAGCCACGGGCCGGGCCAAAATGGCCCACAATTTTTTGGGCTAAAATATAGCGGCCTATAGCCCAAGTTTTTACGGGCGGGCCGGCCCGGCCTGCGGGCCTGGGCCTAAATTGCCAGGTCTACTAGGAAACGAGGGAGTGGAAGCGTTTGGAGACTAGGGAGCAACGACCGAGGGCTTTAACGTCGGTGATCTAGGTTAATAAAAGGAGGAGGAAAGAGTCTGGCAGCCTATCGAAATGATTGATTCCGGCTGAAATTGTTCTAGGTAGACTCTGTTCCTCAAATTTGGGCTCATAAATGAAGACATGTTTGTTCAATATTTTTGTAAATATGTTTGGTTGTATGAAAGAAATATGATAATTTTGTCTGAGAATTTGTTTGTTTTGTTTTAATATAGAATAAAAATTGTTTTACCAATTTTACCCATGCTTCAAAATTCCAAATTAACAAAATGATGAAAAAATTATTATTTTAAGACACATCAGCTGTAGATGGGTCCATTCCGACGATCACGTCAATAATTTATGACGTATCAAGAGAAATTAGATACAAGTGAAAAAAATTAATAGTTTACTCATCTAATTGACAAAATTGAAATGTGAATCATTGAAGTGAAAAAAGGGTAATAGTTTAAATTAGTAAAATATATTTAAGCCATGTATTTTTAATTTAAAATCAAATAACATGCAACATTTCTATTACTAACAATAAATTATATTACAAATATTCTGAATTTAGAATGAAATAACTTAAATAAGTACATATTTATATGTATACAAAAATGCTAATTTTAAATAAATTATGTATACGCATAATCAATTCGAGGTCAAGGTCGGGGGCAGTGACAGAGTGGGGGCGAAAGAGTTATCTAATATCCGATCCTAATCTTATAGAGTTTAAAAAATCGGGTGTCACTAGGGTTCGGATCGTGTGGACCCGATCAAGTTCGAAAAAAAATTATCAGGCCTATTGGTAAATACTTTAAATTTTAGAATCAACTAAACAGAGTAAAACAAAAGCTACACGTTATTTTTAATTGTCTTAATTTATCTATTGATAGGGGTGAAAACGAGTCGAATCTCAGCGAACACTCTAATGGTCAGATTCGGCTCGACTCGAAAAAATTGGACTCGAATTCAATAAGGAATTTCTAATTTTGCGCCAGATTCGACTTGGATCATTACTCGGACCTACTCCTACTCTGCTCGTAAGTACTTGACTCGTTTACAAAATGAGTTACTCACGAGCCTTCAAATCGAGTTTCGAATATGAACCATTTCACTATTCCGGTTAGAAGTAATATTCTATTGATGTAAGAGATGTTATTTTCTTCGTAAATGACGTTATTTCGTTCAATATCATTATGCCGAAATATTGGTATGAATTTTATTATGAAATTTTTATCTTTTCATGTCGAGGTTACTATTCACGTATACGACACTATTCACGAATACGGTACTATCCACGAGTACTATTCACGAAGTATGATTTTTCTTGTAAAATTTCTACATTTTCGTGTCGGGGTTACTATTCACGTATATGACATTATTCATTAATACGGCACTATTCACATAAAAATAAAATTTTCTTTTCTTTGTCCAAGTTGTCTATTTTGGTCACTATCTTTAATTGTATCCATGTTTTGATCTTCATTCTTGAATTTTACTCCACAATTGATTATTATGGAGTATTTTTAAACTTGGATAAACTAAAGTACGAATCTGTAATATTTGTCATTTTTTCTCACTGGATTCATTTTTTTAAGATATTTTTTATCATCCTCAGTCTTAAATAATATAACTGAATATCTTTGGCCTGTAGTGCAAAGATGAATGATTATCTGATGAATATTTTTGGTCCATAGTGTAAATATGGACAGATGTTGAGATGAACATGATCAACTGGTGATATAAATGAATATCTTTGGCCCGTAGTACAAAGATGAATATTTGATTCAAGATGTATACTGATTGATGTTACAGGGATAAAATATTGATGATGGACCTTTAAATCATAGAAGATAGTAGATTTCATTCTCTACTTAACTCTTCTAATGAATTGTTATTTTCGCTGCGAATATTGAACTAAAACTTGTTGTCCATTATATTTTATCTGATTTATTGAAGGCTAACAATAATTTATTCTACATTATCTTAGTCATAATATTTTTTACTAGGCTAGTTGAGCTCGCCCTTTTCTTTTTTGTTCCATTTTTCTTCTCAAGAGGTGAAAATATAGCGGGAACTAGTCGAGGTGTGGAGTGATGGGTTCAGACAGTTATTTTAGCAGTCATCACTATTTTTTAAAATATTATATCAATAATTATAATGAAGACTTATTTGAGTTTTAATATTGTCTAGGAGATAATATTTGTATTTAAACTCACAGCATCTGTTGTAAGACCCCAACTTATTAATGAATAAAAATAAATTTTCTCTAAATATTATTGTGAATAATAAGGTGTTAATTTGATATAATGCTTTGGTTATGGGTAAAATGTGTAAATTTTACAAAAGAAGCAAGTGGTTATAAAATATTCATTTGTTGTCGTGGAATATTCGTTTGGTCGTGGAATATTCTTTCTGTCAGAAAATATTCGTACGACGGCGCAGCCTTGTGTGGGCCCCATAATGGAAAGCAATTGGATGAAGAAAACGACAAGTATAAGTTGTTTATAAATAACGGCGTAGTTGTTACCGTTAATACTGTTGGAATACCTGTTGGTTAAAATACAGTAATACTCGTGGTTGCAAAGTAGCACACGGTTTTACACAGTATTTTTGAATTATTGATCCTTACGTAAGAAGGCACTACTCAATAATTGTTATAGTAGTTACTGTTCAATATTTTATTGATTCAATAATTGCTGCGTTGATATTTTATATTATTATTGTTTCAATAATTGTTACTGCACAGTATTTCTCATTATCAGATCAATAATTCATATTATTTGAATAATATTATTAGATAGCATTATTGGCAATGTCTAGAAAGTTCTGTCTAAGGAGAGGTTTGGTCACCTAATTGTGCGCCAGTAAGGAAAAATCCTTATTTATTTATTTGTGAATAATTAATTATTGATTTATATGATAAGGAAATATTTATTTGATGTGGATATAAATGATGAATTTATTTATGTAAGACCCCAACTTTTATAAATAAAGACGAATTTTCTATAAATATCATTTTTGAATATTATGGAGTTAATTTGATATAATGTTATGGTTGTGGGTAATATTTATAAATTTTGTAAAGTACGCAAGTTGTTATATAATATTCGATTGGTCGGAGAATATTCATTTTAATAGGGAATATTCGTACAACGGCACAATCATTGGTGGACCCCACAACGAAATTATTGTCGGATTGAGAAAACGAGAAAAATATTTTATTAAAAATAACGGCGGAAGTTTTACGCACAGACAGGATATTCTAACAGAATAATAGTAAAGACGGAACCAGGTCCAGCGTAAAACGCACAGACAGGATATTCCAACAGAATAATAATAAAGACGGAATAATAGAAGAATGTCACCAAGTATAGGGTAGTCCGCGTATACTGGTTATTTCAGCAGAATAATAAAGAATGGAATAACAGAAGTTCTCTTCATGAATACAAAAGAAAATAATACTCCTTACGAGTACAACAAATAATATCTCTTACCGTAAAAGAAACTTGATATCGGAGTAGTGAAGTAGCAGAATACTTTACTTCTTTCTCTCTATAGTTTTTTTCTCTAGAGTTTCAGTGAATTCGTAAGAAAATAATGAGGGAATGAGCTTCTATTTATAGAAAAATAGACTACATAGTAACTAACTCATGAACGGTCTAGATTGATTTACTTTAATCTGACGGTCCATATTTAAAGCAAAATCTTTTAAATAAAATATATTTTATTTATAATCTAATAAAACGAATAACTTTATAAAAGATTTTACTATGCAGGCACTATACAAATACTATGCATAATAAAATATAATATATTCTAATTATTGTCTAATAAAATAGATAACTTTATAAAATCATTCTGTTTTATATATAAAGATTTTACTATTAGCCTAATAAAACGAATAACTTTATAAAAGTATTATGTTTTATATAAAAAGCTTTTCTGTTTTATTACATTAATAATACCAATAAAACAAAACTGAGTGACTTATCACGTAAGCATCAATAATCAATACCGTGTGCTACTATGCAACCATGCGTATTACTGTACTTTTACTACCGATTAGTTCAACAGTATTAATGGTAAAACTTCCGCCGTTATTTTCATAAAGTATTTTTGTCGTTTTCTCAATCCGACAATAATTCTGTTATGGGGTCCACCAATGATTGTGTCGTCGTACGAATATTTTCTGTTAAAACGAATATTTTCCGACCAATCGAATATTATATAGCAACTTGCGTACTTTGTAAAATTTATAAATATTATCCACAACTATAACATTATATCAATTTCACTCCATAATATTCAAAAATGATATTTATAGAAAATTTGTCTTTATTTATAAAAGTTGGGGCCATATCAATTTCACTCCATAATATTGATATTTATATCAATCCTCATGTTTATATTTATACCTGGTTTCGTCTTTATTATTATTCTGTTGGAACATCCTGTCTGTGTGTTTTACACTAGACCTGGTTCCGTCTTTATTATTATTCTGTTGGAATATCATGTATGTGCGTTTTACGTCGGACCTGGTTCTATTATTTATTATTCTGTTGGAATAACCTGTCTGTGCGGTCTATCGCATGCATGGTGATTTCTTTTGTTATTCCATTCTTTATTATACTCAGTTGGTTAAGTTTTGACTTCTATACTCTATGAAATTTGTGGAATATCCTTGATAATTGCGTTTCATCCAGTATCTTTCATGAAAATATTCTTCTAAGCATTCTTGAATTTTACTCCACAAAGCAGTATCATTTTGACAATTTGGACGTTGTTAATTCTTGGATAAATTAATTTTTGAACTTGTTTTATTGAATTCTTATATCATTGTCATCATCCTCATGTTTATAAAATGTTGAAAGTCATATGTGGCCTGTAGTGCATTGATAGACTTGGTATGATTATGACCAGGGATTATTCGGTATAATCATGACCGTAATGTTACAAATGATGTGGTAAAAGTCCTCATTGGCCCGTAGTGCATTGATGGACAGTTGTTGGAATGATCATTACCATTAATGAATATACGAATATCCTTGGCCGTAGTGCAGGGGTGATTCGATGATGTAGATTATTTTATTAAACTGAGTCCCAGCGATAACAATGTTGAAAAACCTTTTAAATCATAGAAGATAGTAGATTTTATTTTCTACTTTACTCTTTTAATGGATTGCTTATTCCGCTGCAGTTAAACTTGATGTTCGTTATATTTTATCAGTTTAACACTGTTGAAGGCTAATGATAATTTATTCTGCATTATCTTAGTCATAATATTTCTTACTGGGCTAGTTGAGCTCACCCTTTCTTTCACTGTTCTCTTCAAAAAATAAAAATATAGCTGGGACGAGTCGGGGAACGGAGTGATGGACCAGATGATAGTATTAGTAGTCCTCACTATTCTGTTAAATAGTGTGAAAATAATTGTAATGAGGACTCCTTTTGAGTTTGTATAGTCTCTAGTAAAAAATAATTGTATTCAAACTCACAGTTATGTTTTGTCGTATTGTACACGACAGTTGTATTAGTAAGTTGTATTTATATTCTGTACCATGTATCTGACGACCCAAGATGGGTGATGTATACCTAATTTTGGGGGCATCACATAAACTGTAATACGAATCCCTAATATTTGTTCTTTTATCTCACTGGATTCATTTTTTTAAGATATTTTTCATCATCCTCAGTCCTAAATGATGATATTACAGAATATCTTTGGCCTGTAGTGCAAAGATGAATGATTACCTGATGAATATCTTTGGCTCGTAGTGCAAAGATGAACAGGTGTTGAGATGACCATGTCCAACTGAGTATTATTCTTGAATTTTACTTCACAAAGTAGTATCATGTTGACAATTTGGACGTTATTGACTTCTGAATAAATTAAATTATAAATCTTTAAAATTTATCTTTGAACTTGTTTAATTGAATGATTATATCATTGTCATCATCCTCATGTTTATATTTTGTTGAAAGTCATCTGTGGCCTGTAGTGCATAGATGGACTTGGTATGATTATGACCAGGGATTATTCGGTATAATCATGACCGTAATGTTACAAATGATGTGGTAAAAGTCCTCATTGACCCGTAGTGCATTGATGAATAATTTTTGGTATGATTATGGCCATGGATTCTCTTCGGTCAAGGGTGCAAAGATGAATTGTTTTATGGCATGATCATGATCGTTGATGAAAACACGATTATCTTTGGCCCGTAGTGCAGGGATGTTTCGATGATGTGGTGTGACAACCCCAAAACAGGTCCATTCCACTCAACCCATTCTGAGTCGTCAAATACATGGTACAGAAAACAACTACAACTTTATTACAATAATTATCGTGCAAAATACAACAACACATATGCTGTGAGTTTGGATACAAATATATACCAAATGTGACTCATGTTCCAACCGTGGACATCACCTCACAATAACACCTTACATAAAGGTATAGTCAAAAACTGTTTTAGAAATTAGAATCTTTGGGAAGTGCTCAAGAAAACCTTCGTACATGGGAGGCCACGCGTCTAGGTTATGATAGATATCATATGGCCACAGAATTATCCTTGGTTGACCCAATAGACCCCAAAGAAAAACGAGAAGATTACTATCATATTCTTCCCAATGGTGAGTCTTCTCTTGACTTATCATTATCTCCACTGTCTCTAATTGAGAATTATACTTCAAACAAACACCAAGATTATATAGGTAGTGCCCATAGATATACTCAGCAAGTGGATGAGCACAACCCTGTTTTATGATGACACGAGGTTGTATGTCATTAGACATCTTGTATGATAGTGACAAAACACCCTTCCAACGTTGGGTTCGCCTCACCCTATTTTCTTCACCAAATATAACTACTAAATGATGACCACCGTTCTATTCCCTTGTTACCCCCACTCGACCCAGCTACACTCTTATTACCTGAAAGGAATTGTAAATGATAAAAATTTCAACCATAGTTGCAGCGGAACGAGCAATCCATTAGAAGAGTCAAATAGACTATAAAGTCTATTATCTTCTCCATGTTAAAAATCCACCAACAATATTTTATCCATGTAACATCACTCAACAGTTCCTTTCCACAATCATATGAATAACTCATAATCATAATTTTGACTATAAATTTTTCTTCGCACCCAGGACGAAGAATATTTTCATCACCTATCTTTACCTAAAACATCAAAGATCATGGTTATACCAAATCACAGTTCCTGTTTATAATCATACTAACAAATCCATCTTTGCACTACGGGCCAAAGATATTCATCAACAAACCATCTTTGCACTACGGGCCAAAGATATTCAACAACAGTTCATCTTTGCACTACAGGCCAAAGATATTCATCAACAGGCCATCTTTGCACTACATGCCAAAGATATTCATCAACAATTCATATTTGCACTACAGGCCAAATATATTCATATCTCAAAGAAATATATAATCATTTCAGAATTTATATAAACAATAATTATAACCATGTTGATCAATTCACCTTTGCACTTAAGCTTAAGATATTCAATTATAAATTCAATGGTCATGAACATACCAGTCACAATTCAACTTTGCACTACAGGCCAAAGAGAACCCTAGTCATGATCATACCAATAATCTACCCATCTTTACACTCCAGTGAAAGAGAATTTCAACATCAGGGTTATAAAAATGTTATATATGATGATAAAAATAATATGATCAACATATAATTTTAATCTCAAGAGTAATATTCGTAACTCATGAATAGTAAATCGTGAATAGTAACTCATGAATAGTAACCCTGACACAAAAGATAGAAATTCCACAATAAAATCCATACCAATATTTCGGTATAATGATATTGAAAGAATAACATTACTTAAATTTATAAACAATTTATTTTAATTGTATACACTTTACTAATTAATGCATTTAATCATCATAAAATGCCAACTCTTACAATTTCATCATCAATAACCAAAACCCTCATCAAAAATCTGCATATACCTCATATAGGATTCTCAAGTCATAAAATCCTATTTTTCAATTTTCTTTCTTCACAAAACATATTTAATTCATTTACTCATAACTAGACCATTTTCATGAAAAATACCAAATCAGTTCCAAAAATATTTCTTTTCTGGGATTTAGCATAATATAGTCCCATAGTGAACATATATTTTTCTCAGAATTTTTAAAAGTCATTTACTATTTTTCATATGGCCAAAATAGCCGAATATTTAGACATTTATCAAAAATTGTACTTTTGTCTAAAAATTCTGAAATTTACAGAGTATACTTCTATCATATACATGTACTCCCAATAAAAATTTTATCAATTTTGGAGTTAACCACAAGGAATTATAAGCGGTTACTTTTAAAATAGTCTTTTCTCATAAAATTCATAACTCTCAATTTATACATCTAAAAATCACCATTTTTGGACACAATCAATAAAACTCATCAAAATATCATTTCAAATTTTTCCAGAATTTTTGAAGTTCAGAAAAATTACGAAACTGAAAATCATAACAACCCTTAAAATCCATTACTATCCCTTGCTATCCCTTACTATCCCTTACAATCCCTTACCTCAAAAGAGCAGTACTTCTGACTGGATATCGGATATGATGCTGAAGAAAACTTGCACTGATGAATAGTAACTCACCAAGTATCTAAAAACTCACAAAATATGCTTCATAATATAGAGACAGAAGGAGAGAAAGCTTATGTTTCTGGTGTGATTTTCAATTCTAACTTAGCCCTCTATTTATAGGAAAATTTTGGTAGGTTTGACCTGCAACCTGATGGCTTTACCTGCTACTATTCCCACCCACCACATTTAAAATATAATTCAGCACATTTCTTCACCAACCACAAGTGGGGCCCACCAATTCTAGAATTTTCCATCAAAATGATAAACTCCAAAAATTCAACAATTTCTGGACCAGTCATCTCGTAAAATTCATAACAAATTATACGTTCATTTTTAACGGTTCAAAATTTGTAGACATATACTCAACTTATATATGTATAACATATCCAAATATTACCACGATCCAACGGTCGGATTAAAAATTATAACCCTCGCAAAATATCTCAAAAACCCTGATTTTTAATACCTCTATTCCGACAAAAATACTGATAAAAATCTCAACATTAACTCCTACATTTTTAACCACAAAAATATATCCCTCATTTATATCCACATAAAATAAATATTTCCTTATCATATGAATCAATAATTAATTATTCACAAATAATATTACAGAATCATATTTATGACAACTAGGCCGTTCCCAGGAAAGAGGGGGCTTTCCAATAAGGATTTCTCCTTACTCGCGCAATTAGATGACCAAACCTCTCCTTAGACAGAACTTTCTAGACATTGCCAATAATGTTATCTAATAATATTATTCAAATAATATGAATTATTGATCTGATAATAGAAAATACTGTGCAACAACAATTATTAAAACAACAATAATATAAAATATCAACGCAGTAATTATTGAATCAATAAAATAAAATATTGAACAGTAATTACTGTAACAATTATTGAGTAGTGCCTTCTTACGTAAGAATCAATAATTTCAAAAATACTGTGCAATACCGTGTGCTACTGTGCAATAACGCGTATTACTGTATTTTAACCACTCCAACAGTGTTAACGGTAACAACTACGTCGTTATTTGTAAAAACTCAAATTTGTCGTTTTCTTCATCCGACAGTTATTCGTTATGGGGCCCACAAATAGTTGCGTCGTCGTACGAATATTCCCCGACAGAAAGAATATTCCACGACCAAACGAATATTCCCCGACAACAATGAATATTTTATAACCACTTGTGTATTTTGAAAAAAATTTATATATCACCCTTAACTTTAACATTTATCAATTTAACCATTTACTGAATAGAAAAATTGAATACTTTTATTTCATAAAATTCGGGGTCTTACAATCTCCCCTCCTTATGAAATTTCGTCCCCGAAATTTACGTACCTGGTATTTCAAAGAGTTGAGAATACCTTGCTTTCATTTCAGATTCCATCTTCCTTATCATCATGATTTCTCCATTGCTCATCTTCTGTATTTCAGATATCTTTCTAGAATACAGCTTCAAAACAAGGGTTAATTTAACAAATTAACATATCACATAATATCTCAATATTATGACTGACCAACAAATAAGCTTAGGTAGGACACACTAGCGAAGGATTTACTCATCTCTCCCCTCCTAGTTATATTCCCCGATCTCCGCCAAAGATCATATCCCTAAGCTCTGATACCACCTGTGACAACCCCAAAACAGGTCCATTCCACCCAACCCATTCTGAGTCGTCAAATACATGGTACAGAAAACAACTACAACTTTATTACAACAATTGTCGTGCAAAATACAACAACACATATGCTGTGAGTTTGGATACAAATATATACCAAATGTGACTCATGTTCCAACCGTGGACATCACCTCACAATAACACCTTACATAAAGGTATAGTCAAAAACTGTTTTAGAAATTAGAATCTTTGGGAAGTGCTCAAGAAAACCTTCGTACATGGGAGGCCACGCGTCTAGGTTATGATAGATATCATATGGCCACAGAATTATCCTTGGTTGACCCAATAGACCCCAAAGAAAAACGAGAAGATTACTATCATATTCTTCCCAATGGTGAGTCTTCTCTTGACTTATCATTATCTCCACTGTCTCTAATTGAGAATTATACTTCAAACAAATACCAAGATTATATAGGTAGTGCCCATAGATATACTCAGCAAGTGGATGAGCACAACCCTGTCTTATGATGACACGAGGTTGTATGTCATTAGACATCTTGTATGATAGTAACAAAACACCCTTCCAACGTTGGGTTCGCCTCACCCTATTTTCTTCACCAAATATAACTACTAAATGATGACCACCGTTCTATTCCCTTGTTACCCCCGCTCGACCCAGCTACACTCTTATTACCTGAAAGGAATTGTGAAGCAAAAGGGTGAGCACAACTAGCTCAGTAAAGAATATCATGACTAAAGATAATTCAATTATCAATAGCCTTCATCAACAATAAATCAGAGATTTAGAACATATGGTAAATGATAAAAATTTCAACCATAGTTGCAGCGGAACGAGCAATCCATTAGAAGAGTCAAATAGACTATAAAGTCTATTATCTTCTCCATGTTAAAAATCCACCAACAATATTTTATCCATGTAACATCACTCAACAGTTCCTTTCCACAATCATATGAATAACTCATAATCATAATTTTGACTATAAATTTTTCTTCGCACCCAGGACGAAGAATATTTTCATCACCTATCTTTACCTAAAACATCAAAGATCATGGTTATACCAAATCACAGTTCCTGTTTATAATCATACTAACAAATCCATCTTTGCACTACGGGCCAAAGATATTCATCAACAAACCATCTTTGCACTACGGGCCAAAGATATTCAACAACAGTTCATCTTTGCACTACAGGCCAAAGATATTCATCAACAGGCCATCTTTGCACTACATGCCAAAGATATTCATCAACAATTCATATTTGCACTACAGGCCAAATATATTCATATCTCAAAGAAATATATAATCATTTCAGAATTTATATAAACAATAATTATAACCATGTTGATCAATTCACCTTTGCACTTAAGCTTAAGATATTCAATTATAAATTCAATGGTCATGAACATACCAGTCACAATTCAACTTTGCACTACAGGCCAAAGAGAACCCTAGTCATGATCATACCAATAATCTACCCATCTTTACACTCCAGTGAAAGAGAATTTCAACATCAGGGTTATAAAAATGTTATATATGATGATAAAAATAATATGATCAACATATAATTTTAATCTCAAGAGTAATATTCGTAACTCATGAATAGTAAATCGTGAATAGTAACTCATGAATAGTAACCCCGACACAAAAGATAAAAATTCCACAATAAAATCCATACCAATATTTCGGTATAATGATATTGAAAGAATAACATTACTTAAATTTATAAACAATTTATTTTAATTGTTTACACTTTGCTAATTAATGCATTTAATCATCATAAAATGCCAACTCTTACAATTTCATCATCAATAACCAAAACCCTCATCAAAAATCTGCATATACCTCATATAGGATTCTCAAGTCATAAAATCCTATTTTCCAATTTTCTTTCTTCACAAAACATATTTAATTCATTTACTCATAACTAGACGATTTTCATGAAAAATACCAAATCAGTTCCAAAAATATTTCTTTTCTGGGATTTAGCATAATATAGTCTCATAGTGAACATATATTTTTCTCAGAATTTTTAAAAGTCATTTACTATTTTTCATATGGCCAAAATAGCCGAATATTTAGACATTTATCAAAAATTGTACTTTTGTCTAAAAATTCTGAAATTTACAGAGTATACTTCTATCATATACATGTACTCCCAAAAAAAATTTCATCAATTTTGGAGTTAACCACAAGGAATTATAAGCGGTTACTTTTAAAATAGTCTTTTCTCATAAAATTCATAACTCTCAATCTATACATCCAAAAATCACCATTTTTGGACACAATCAATAAAACTCATCAAAATATCATTTCAAATTTTTCCAGAATTTTTGAAGTTCAGAAAAATTACGAAACTGAAAATCATAACAACCCTTAAAATCCATTACTATCCCTTACGAGATGGTTTTCAGTTTCGTAATTTTTTTGATCTTTAAAAATTCTGGAAAAATTTAAAATGATATTTTGATGAGTTTTCTTGATTGTATCCAAAAATGGTAATTTTTGGATGTATAGATTGAGAGTTATGAATTTTATGAGAAAAGACTATTTTAAAAGTAACAGCTTATAATTTCTTGTGGTTAACTCCAAAATTGATGAAATTTTTATTGGGAGTACATGTATATGATAGAAGTATACTCTGTAAATTTCAGAATTTTTAGACAAAAGTACAATTTTTGATAAATGTCTAAATATTCGGCTATTTTGGCCATATAAAAAATAGTAAATAACTTTTAAAAATTCTGAGAAAAATATATGTTCACTATGGGACTATATTATGCTAAATCCCAGAAAAGAAATATTTTTGGAACTGATTTGGTATTTTTCATGAAAATGGTCTAGTTATGAGTAAATGAATTAAATAGGTTTTGTGAAAAAAGAAAATTAGAAAATAGGATTTTATGGCTTGAGAATCCTATATGAGGTATATGCAGATTTTTGATGAGGGTTTTGGTTATTGATGATGAAATTGTAAGAGTTGGCATTTTATGATGATTAAATGCATTAATTAGTAAAGTGTAAACAATTAAAATAAATTATTTATAAATTTAAGTAATGTTATTCTTTCAATATCATTATACCGAAATATTGGTATGGATTTTATTGTGAAATTTCTATCTTTTGTGTCGGGGTTACTATTCACGATTTACTATTCACGATTTACTATTCATGAGTTACGAATATTACTCTTGAGATTAAAACTATATGTTGATCATATTATTTTTATCATCATATATAACATTTTTATAACCCTGATGTTGAAATTCTCTTTCACTGGAGTGTAAAGATGGGTAGATTATTGGTATGATCATGACTAGGGTTCTCTTTGGCCTGTAGTGCAAAGTTGAATTGTGACTGGTATGATCATGACCATTGAATTTATAATTGAATATCTTAAGCTTAAGTGCAAAGGTGAATTGATCAACATGGTTATAATTATTGTTTATATAAATTCTGAAATGATTATATATTTCTTTGAGATATGAATATATTTGGCCTGTAGTGCAAATATGAATTGTTGATGAATATCTTTGGCATGTAGTGCAAAGATGGCCTGTTGATGAATATCTTTGGCCTGTAGTGCAAAGATGAACTGTTGTTGAATATCTTTGGCCCGTAGTGCAAAGATGGTTTGTTGATGAATATCTTTGGCCCGTAGTGCAAAGATGGATTTGTTAGTATGATTATAAACAGGAACTGTGATTTGGTATAACCATGATCTTTGATGTTTTAGGTAAAGATAGGTGATGAAAATATTCTTCGTCCTGGGTGCGAAGAAAAATTTATAGTCAAAATTATGATTATGAGTTAGTCATATGATTGTGGAAAGGAACTGTTGAGTGATGTTACATGGATAAAATATTGTTGGTGGATTTTTAACATGGAGAAGATAATAGACTTTATAGTCTATTTGACTCTTCTAATGGATTGCTCGTTCCGCTGCAACTATGGTTGAAATTTTTATCATTTACCATATGTTCTAAATCTCTGATTTATTGTTGATGAAGGCTATTGATAATTGAATTATCTTTAGTCATGATATTCTTTACTGAGCTAGTTGTGCTCACCCTTTTGCTTCACAATTCCTTTCAGGTAATAAGAGTGTAGCTGGGTCGAGCGGGGGTAACAAGGGAATAGAACGGTGGTCATCATTTAGTAGTTATATTTGGTGAAGAAAATAGGGTGAGGCGAACCCAACGTTGGAAGGGTGTTTTGTTACTATCATACAAGATGTCTAATGACATACAACCTCGTGTCATCATAAGACAGGGTTGTGCTCATCCACTTGCTGAGTATATCTATGGGCACTACCTATATAATCTTGGTGTTTGTTTGAAGTATAATTCTCAATTAGAGACAGTGGAGATAATGATAAGTCAAGAGAAGACTCACCATTGGGAAGAATATGATAGTAATCTTCTCGTTTTTCTTTGGGGTCTATTGGGTCAACCAAGGATAATTCAGTGGCCATATGATATCTATCATAACCTAGACGCGTGGTCTCCCATGTACGAAGGTTTCCTTGAGCACTTTCCAAAGATTCTAATTTCTAAAACAGTTTTTGACTATACCTTTATGTAAGGTGTTATTGTGAGGTGATGTCCACGGTTGGAACATGAGTCACATTTGGTATATATTTGTATCCAAACTCACAGCATATGTGTTGTTGTATTTTGCACGACAATTGTTGTAATAAAGTTGTAGTTGTTTTCTGTACCATGTATTTGGCGACTCAGAATAGGTTGGATGGAATGGACCTGTTTTGGGGTTGTCACATGATGTATACCTATTTTGGGGGCGTCACAGTTGGTATCAAAGCTTAGGGATATGGTCTCTGGCGGAGATCGGGGAATAGAACTAGGAGGGAAGAGATGAGTAAATCCTTCGCTAGTGTGTCCTATCTAAGCTTATTTGTTGGTCAGTCATAATATATGGATATTATGTGATATGTTAATTTATTTAATTAACCCTTGTTTTATGGCAGTTTTTAAGAACGGCTACCGAGAATGTTAACAATGGAATGTATGAGACTGTGGAACAACATTTAGTTACGAACCAGGAGAACGTGCAACAGGAAGACAATATTCCTCATGTAAACAACACTACCGAGCAAACGATGAATGATGGAATGTTTAGGAGCTTTTTGCAGTTCATGCAAAATCAGACGAGGGAAACGTGGGAAAGCCGGATCCGATCATGGTGGAAACGTGGGTTAAGCAAATTACTAAGATATTCGATGTCTTGGAATGCACGGAGAAACAGAAGGTCCCATTCGCCACCTTTTTGTTCCGCGGCGAGGCAGACTACTGATGGGAGTCTATGAAGCGTACCCAGCCAGCCGCACTCAGCATGTCTTGGGAAACATTACAGAAACTATTCAATGACAAGTACTTTCCTGAAAGTATTCGTCATATGAAGGAGGTGGAGTTTATCAGATTGGAACAAAACAACATGACGGTGTCCCAGTATGAGGCGAAGTTTGTAGAGTTATCCAGGTTTTCACCTCATTTGGTCGAGAATGAGGAACGAATGACAAGGATATTTTTGAGAGGTTTAAAACCCGAGATTCGGTAATATCTTATCTCTCATAAATTTTCTATATTCAGATGTTATAAACAGGGCTCAATTATTAGAGCGAGATAATGAGTATATTCAACCGAAAGAACACAACCAAGGTAATACCGGTAGCAGCGGTCATCGGACCAATAAAAACCAGCAGGGTGGAAAATATTCGAACAAAAGCGGTAACCACTCTGGTGAAAATCGTGGCCGTGATAATAGAAGGAGCGAGTCAGGAGGAGATTTCAAGAAGAGAATGTACAACAATGATAACGTGAAAACGTCAGCACAAACATCAACTGTTTCTAGGGGAGGAGAACGAGCACCGGTCGTTTGTTACAAATGCGGGAAAGAGGGGCATATCAGCCCAAACTGCCCACAACAATCTAAGGTATGTTATAACTGTGGAAAGGAGGGTCATATAGCTCGAGAGTGTTCTATAGCAAAACCAAGTTCAGCAGGGATGGTGACTCCAAAAGCTGTCCCGGATAAGTCGAAATCAGCGGTTCCTAGAAGAGCGTTTGTCGTGACTGGCCAAAACGCGAGAAACCCGAACGAGGTAATCATGGGGTAAGCTAATCTTGAATTCTTGCGAAGTTTATACTTTACTAGATACCGGTTCTACCCATTCTTTTATCTCTCCTGCTTGTGCTCCACGTTTAAACTTGACTCCGGAGAAATTAGACTTTGATCTATCTGTGGAGACTCCGTTAGGAGAAACTTTCATTACATCTACAGTTTATAAATCTTGCTTAATCCAAGTTGGCACAATCACATTACCTGTTGACCTTATCTCTTTAAAGATACTTGCTTTTGATGTGATTTTAGGAATTGATTGGTTAACTACTCATCATGCCAAAATTGATTGTTTTCGTAAGGTTGTTAGTTTTCATATTCCTAACCAACCTGTTATGCAAATACAAGCAACCAAACCATTAAAATCAATCGCTATCATATCAAGCCATAAAGCCATTCGTTTATTGAAAAACGGATGTCAAGTTTTCTTAGCCTATGTTATGGACTTGAACAAAAACACAACAGATTTGAATAATATTTCTGTTGTTAGTGAATTTCCTGACGTATTTCCTGAAGAACTTCCCAGTCTACCCCCAGAACGTGATGTTGAATTCTTTATTGACCTTGAACCTGGTACAAAGCCCATTTCTAAAACCCCATATCGAATTGCTCCTATTGAACTTCAGGAGTTAAAAGTCCAATTACAGGAATTGTTAGTCATCGGTTTCATTCGCCCTAGTACGTCTCCACGGGGTGCTCCTGTTTTATTCGTAAAGAAGAAAGACGGGAGTATGCGACTTTGTATTGACTACCGAGAATTAAACCATGTCACCATCAAGAATAGATATCCGCTACATCGCATTGATGACCTGCTCGACCAGTTGCAAGGAGCACAATTATTTTCAAAGATCGACCTTCGTTCTGGATATCATCAGCTGAAGATTAAAACTGAGGATATTTCAAAGACTGCCTTTAGAACTCGGTACGGGCATTATGAATTCTTAGTCATATCTTTTGGATTAACTAATGCTCCAGCTGCTTTCATGGATATGATGAACCGTGTATTCAAGGAATATTTGGATCAGTTCGTTGTTGTCTTTATTGATGACATCCTCATCTATTCCAAAAGCCGTGAAGATCATGAGCACCATTTGAAGCTGATACTTGGAAGGCTTCGTGAAAATAAACTTTATGCCAAGCTGAAGAAATGCGAGTTATGGCTTGAGGAAGTAGCATTCCTTGGGCACGTAGTGTCAAAACATGGAGTATCTGTTGACCCGATGAAGATTGAAGCAGTACAAAGTTGGGAGCAACCGAAGTCGGTGACCGAAGTGCGTAGCTTTCTGGGTTTAGCTGGTTATTATCGGAGATTCGTGGAAGGGTTTTCTCGAATCGCTACTCCGTTAACTCATCTGACTCGAAAAGATACAAAATTCGTATGGAGCGAGGAATGCGAGAAGAGTTTCCAAGAGCTCAAAAGGAGACTCATTTCGGCATCTGTTCTGGCAATACCATCTGGTTCGGATGGATTTGTTATATACAACGATGCTTCAGGCAAAGGGTTAGGATGTGTTCTCATGTAACATGGGAAAGTCATAGCCTGTTAGGATGGCTTTACCTGTTACTTTTCATGCCCACCACATTCGAAATAAAATTTCAGCACATTTCTCACCAACCAAAAGTGGGGCCCACCAATTCTAGAAATTTCCAAAATGTTTTATCATTTAAACAATAATTAGAAACTTTAATAATTCATAATAAATAGCCCTTTTATCAAAAAAATATGAATTTTATGTTCATTCCATAGAAAATTAAATTCTCTACAACTTTGTAACTTTAAGTTTTTTCAAATTTCAAACGAAAAATGCCCGAAATTCACATACGGACGATTTTTAATACCTCCATTCCGATAAAATACTGATAAAACACCTCAACATTAATTCTTTCAATTATATCCACATAAAAATAAATATTTCCTTCATTTATATCCACATAAAATAAATATTTTCTTATCATATAAATCAATAATTAATTATTCACAAATAATATTACAGAATCACAATTATGACAACTAGGTCGTTCCTAGTAAAGAGAGGGCTTTTCGATAAGGATTTCTCCTTATTGGCCCGCAATTAGGTGACCAAACATCTCCTTAGATAGAACTTTCTTAGACATTGCCAATAATATTATCTAATGATATTATTCAAATAATATGAATTATTGATCTGATAATAGAAAATACTGTGCGGTGACAATTATTGAAACAATAATAATATAAAATATCAACGTAGCAATTATTGAATCAATAAAATAACATATTGAACAGTAATTACTGTAACAATTATTGAGTAGTGTCTTCTTATGTAAGGATCAATAATTAGTGCAACACCGTGTGCTACTGTGCAACACCACGTATTACTGTGTTTTAACCACCGGGTATTCCAACAGTGTTAACGGTAACTACTACGCCGTTATTTATAAAAACTCAAACTTGTCGTTTTCTTCATCCGACCGTTTTTTGTAATGGGGCCTATAAATGACTGCGCCATTGTACGAATATTCCCCGACAGCAATAATATTTCACGACCAAACGAATATTTTCCGACAACAATGAATATTTTATAACCACTTGCTTATTTTGTAAAATTTGCACATTTCACCCATAACCAAAGCACTATATCAAATTAACACGTTATTATTTAAAAATAATAATTAGAGAAAATTTAATTTTATTTATGAATAAGTTGAGGTCTCACAATATATATATATATATATATATATAATGGATTTGGCATGAACCTGAGATATTATGATAGAAGACGGAGGTCAAAGCTATTTGGTTGTCACCCAACAACGATTTGATTTACAAAAGAATGGATGTCATAAAGATTTGCTCAGAAGCGCAGATAACGATTTGGACGGAAGCGCACAGCAAGCGAACGAGTTGGTGGGAGGCACACAACAAACGAGCTGATGAGAGGCTTGAGCAGAAAATAATTTTGTGGCAGAGGCGCAGTTTATGTTTTATGAATATTTGGTTACCCACAAAAATTAAAATTGTTACCTTTGTACGAATGTTTGGCTACCAACTGCACCATATTCATAATAATTTTATTTTTAAAATGTTATTTATAAGTTAGTAGCCAAACCTTCATAAAAAGGTAACCAATTCAGTTTTATTTGGTTATCAATTAATTATAAAAAAAATTTAAGAACAGTTTTCAAGTGTTACGTGCAGATGGTATCCGAAATGACATGTCTAAATTTTCATTTTTGTAGCTGTTAGTTACTTATAAATAACCTTTAAAAATAAAATTATTTTGAATATGGTGCAGTTGGTAGCCAAACTTTCATACAAATGTAACCATTTTAGTATTTGTGGGTAACCAAATATTCATAAAAAAAATTTGTTCGTAATTTCCTTTTTGTTCGGCTACTCCGAATTCGTTTTGGATCTGTTCTTGCTGGTTTGGTAGATCCGACTTATTCTTTTTTGATTTGTTTTGGTAACTCCGATTTCTTCTTCTTCTTCTTCTTCTTCTTCTTCTTCTTCTTCTTCTTCTTCTTCTTCGATTTGTTTTGTTTTCGTTGTTCGTGATTTCTTTTTTGTTCGACTACTCTGAATTCTTTTTGGACCTGTTCTTGCTGGTTTGATAACTCTGACTTTTTTTTTTCGATTTGTTTTGGTTGTTCGTAATTTCTTCTTTGTTTTGTTTTCGATTTGTTTGGTAACTTTGAATATTTGAATTTGAATTATTAATTTGAATTTGAATTTATTTTTATTATTAGATCCAAGATATTTGAATTTGTATTATTGTTTATGGCAGTTATTTCTCCTTGATTTTAGGTTTCCTTATTATAATTATTATGAATTGAATCCTATACTAATTTTCTAAATTAAGGAATCCTAATTGTACTAATATTATAAATAAATATGGCAAGGTATATTATTTTTATAATTATTTTTTAATACATTAATAATATAATTATTTTTTAATTATTGTATATTTATGTAAACAACCATTTATTATAATGTCAAATGTGTAGTATGTTAATGGGAGTGTCCGTGTCTGTGCGTGGGTAGGAAAATACTGGGTCCAAAATGAGGTGAGGAGATAGAACGCGCAAGTCCACACCTTAAGGTGGACCAACAAAAGCCCACCAACTACGTCATCCCAATCGTCACTGTTCACGAACAAGGGACAAGTGGCATTTGGATTGGATAAACATTTTGGAGACTTGTTAAAGGCCGTCTGAACTATATGGGCTCATCCTGATCCAGTCACCTGTTACTGTCTGCCACGTGATAAATAACCCTTTTTTTAAAAAGGAAAAAACGAGCGTTGATATTAATCCGACTGAATTTTATTTGCATAGGGTCCTGAACAAGTATGCATTTGTTACTACATTAAAATATTAATTCCAGTCTTATAAAAGAATAATACTAGGGATACAAATTATTCTATAAATATTTTATAAATTATTAATATGGTATACTCCACCTTAGCATATTATGTGGGGCCGAAAACTATATTGAAGCAATTTGTTGATCAATATGCTGATATGAAGTATGCCACATCAGCAGTTTATAAAATATTTATAAAATAATTTGTGTATGTAGCAGTTTTATATAATTTAAGAAAATTAGTTATTATCTTTCTAAAATTATCTCTTATGAAAAAAATATTATACATAAAAGAGAGTATAAAATAAGTATTATTAATACACATATTATATCATTTATATCTGTTATTAATGTAATCAGAAAGGTTAAAAAAATTAATTTGAATAGCATGACCTCTCTCTCCTACACTGTCAAAAATTAATACTATATATTTTTCTGAATATTGTAATAATTATAAGTACTTAATGTGAATCATTTCTAAACAGAATTAGAAGCATTCAATTTAAAGTAAATGCTGAGTTTGGTGTGAAAATATCGAACTTGTGAGTTTTGGACCTACCATTAAGAATTTAAGACCCTATAATTATATGGTTTTGGTTAAAGAGGTGAACCTAAGGTTTCCTTTAAGTCGAAGGGTGACACACTAATTCTCTTTTTCCCACCAAAAGGGGGAAGAGAGAGAAAATACCAAATTGTAATAAAACCGTTATTACTATTTCGGGTTAAATTTTCTGTTCAAAATAAATTTCGGGTTAAATTTATTTAAATAAGTTTTTAAATTATTAGTCTAATAGTATTTTCTTACATCACCGGCTCATCCGAAATTGATAATAACTTATTTCTTTATATACAGATAAATTTTTCTCTTACTTTTTGATGCGAGACTAAGGTGTTACAGTTAACAACAGGAGAAAGGACTTGGACTTCAACTTATATATAGTTGTTATACTGATTGATTTTTCAAATATGAATCTTAAGACCGAGAAAATCCCTTCTTCTTTTTCTTTTTTTTAATCTCTAATTTCGATCTTTTCAAACAAATTTCTTTGGTTATATAACTTTCTACCTATTTTATGGGACTGATTTCTACTCAGAAACGTATGCCCAAATTGAAAAACAAAGTTTGAAATTGAAAATTTTATTGTAAACAAGTCTTGAATATTAAAAATGATTTAATATTCATATTCATACCTAGACTAAGGTTTGATTGGACCATATATATAAATATAAATATAAATATAAATCTGCCTTGTTCAACTTTCAACTTCACCGGCCACTACTGTTTTGTTTTAATTTAAGCGCAAGGAAATTGTTCCTTTCCACAAAACTAACTGTACGTTAAAACAAAATTTTTATAATACAAGTTATTTTAGAGTTGTGTATAAGTATTGAGAAAATAATTATATAATATTCCCTCCGTCCCTATTTAAATAAAGTTTTAGAGTTTTTTATTTGTTCTTAATTAATTGACGTTTGTTCAAATTTTGGAGAAATAATGACAATTTTTCTAAAATTACCCCTCATTACTCTACCTATTTTTTTGGTACTTTAAACTCTTGTGCTATGATAAATTAATTATTTAAGGGTATTATAGACAATTGAGTAGTACTATATTTAATGATTTCTAATCATTATCTTAATTCTTGTACCCATATCTAAATGGTCATTTAAATAGGGACGGAGGGAGTATTAAATAATATATCAATGGTCTATATTGTCCTTGTATTAAAAGAAGAGAGTGTTATTTATTGGATAAAAAATAGTGAGAAAACCAAAATTATATTTATTACTTAGGGTAATATTAAGAACTAAACAATTAATACTTATTTGAAATTCTCAAACGATTTATAGTATTAAAGAATAAAAATAATTTTCTTAAATTACTTATATTAAAGAAGGGACACTAATTACTTTTAGCATATGGTTGGTTGGTTGAAATTTAGCGTTGGATGTTCACCTACAGAAGTGTGGTTAGTATAAAATTTATTTTTAGATAAGTCGATTAATTGGCCAATATAATATTGATACGCATATAAAATTCTATATGTGTTAATATTTTATTAATTAATTAATTAATTTATATAAAAATAAATTTCATACTAACCGAATCCTTCACCTACCACCTTCAAGACTAACGCAGATCGAGGGAATGTAAATGTCAACCCTACATGAATTGAAAGGTCACCAGTGATTTAGTATCCTTACGTTTCTTTTTAAAAGACGTTTTAAAATATATATAAAAATTATTAGGAAAGTTATTTGATTGATTAAATTTGATATAATATCTCAATATTATTAATGTGAACAAATAGTCTTATATGATTACAAATATAATTTAATATAATTTTAAAAGTGGGTCAATTGAGTTAATATTAAGCTTAAATATAAATTACTACCGATCATATTTTATTTCGGTGATTCATTTTTTAGAAATTACTGACGTGAAGGTAAACATGTGGCATACCATGTTTATGTGTCAAAAGAAATTTAATTTTTAAATTATTGTAAATCATTTTATTAAAATGAAGGGGCAAAAGAATAATTTAACATTCATATCATATTCAGTCAAAATAAACAAAAACTATTTCATGAAAATAAAAATCATTTTAGTATAACATAAGAAAAAAACAATTAAACAAGCATACATCATCAATTCATTCCTTCGTTCTTCGTTAGAACGAACCCACAAAAGCCACCATTAAAATTTTTTACAACTTTCTTTTATAGAAATTATCCAAAAAATCTTTCAGAAGCCATTATAATTCTACTGCTACTTTCTTGTATTTGAAGAACAACTTTAGAAAAAATCTACAAGTACAAAATTGACATTTGCATAAGAATAGCAAAGAAATACCAAGAATTGACCTTTGCAAAAGAATAACAGATCATTTAATGAAAAAATCAGCCAAACACCCAACAAACCAAAGAGTAATAACAGCTCGCCAACACAAAATGTTGCATGGCAACAAAAGACCCACCGAAGCCCCTCCATGGATTCCGGCAAGGTTAAGCCCAAAGACCGCTGCGACCGTCATAAAATCCAGCAACAATAAACCATTATAGCAGAATCGGAGCATCCTAAAAAAGAAGCCAAACTCAATCTAAAATTTAGATTTAACAATAAGCACAAATTAGATTAGATTGTAAAACACTGAATAAATCTCAGCAACCGAGCTTCCCAAAATCGGAGCACGGTACCACCAAAACACGGGGTCTTAACTTTCAACACCTCACTCTCTAGTTGCCTCCTCCCGACGATGGAGGGCGTTCACACATCCCTGGTCAATCTCAACTTAGACAAGCAAGTCACCGTCACTACAACCCACTCGCTCGCCGTCCTCAAGACCTCATTTCCATCGTCGGTCGGTAATTTCTAGCGAGATCTGAGAGGATGCATCTCTCAGATCTTGAACTTTAATGTGAAAACGGGCTCCCCCTTCCTCATCAATGCTGATCTGTTCTTCACATACAAAGGAAATCCCAAGCAAGTCCCCCCGATTACGTTCTATTCCAACCCAACGCATGCACAGAAGATTCTTCGTTATTATTTGTTGAGAAATTTTGATTTTTTGAGACCTAGGGTGTAAGGATTCAAATCCTTTACTGAGATCAACTTCAGCTAAATAACAGAAGGAAATAGTGACTTGGGAAGGAGATTGAGAGAGAGAGAGAAACAATATTAAGAAAGATGGAGACATAATCAGAAATTAGGGAAGAAATCGTGATTCATCATTATTCATTCTTTCAACATTACAATGTAAGGCTATATATATAGCTAAACCATTCCACTCAGCAAACACACAGTTTATGCCTAGACTGAGTGGACAAGCTTAAAAATTATAGTAACCTCATTAAAAAAAAAGACAATATTACCCTGTCCTGGTCTAACCAACTGGATAACAGTAAACTAACCCACAGAAATGTACGATCACCCCATCACACTCCATCAAGGTAGCAGCCTTACAATCCACCCACCATCAAAACAACCTTGTCCTCAAGGTTGGAAGTGAGGAAACTGCTTATGAAAATTCTCCCAATTTTCCCAAATGGCCTGTGATGGTAAGGTGTTTGACCATTGTACCAATACTTCAACAGTTGCAACATTTTTCTTCTTAACCATCTTTCTATCCAATATAGCTAATGGTTCCACCAAAAATTGACCATGTGCATCCAAATAAGGAAGATCAACAGAGCTGGAACAATTTGAGCCAATCTTCTTCTTAAGAAGGGATACATGGAAAACAGGATGGACTTTAGCATGTGAAGGTAATTGAAGTCGATAAGCCACAGTCCCAATCTTCTCTAATACAAGAAAAGGCCCAAAATATTTTGGGGCCAATTTACCAATGACATACTAAGAGAGTGTAGACTGTTTGTAAGGTTTAATTCGTAAGTACACCAAGTCACCAACCAAGAAAGATCTTTCACTTCTGGACTTATCTGCATAGTGCTTCATTCTATACTGAGCAACAACTAAGTTATGTTTAAGAAGCTAAAGAGTTTGAGTTCTGTCCTTACAAAAGTTCCTTGTGGCCGGGTCATGAACTTGACCAAATTGATGGAAGTTGAGGTGTGGAGGTTAATAGCAGTACAAGGCCTCGAAGGGAGAAGTTTTTAGCCCACTATGGTAATGAGTGTCGTACCACCACTTGGCCAATGGAAGCCATGATAACCAACTCTTAGGCCTCTGTGATACCATACATCGTAAGTTACATTCCAACACTTGGTTAAGCCTTTCAGTTTGTCCATCTGATTGGGGGTGGTAAGCCGAGCTTAAATGAAGTTTGGTACCAACCAACTTGAAAAGTGATTGCCAAAACAAACTAACAAATATTTTGTCTCTATCAGATACAATGGTTGAAGGGAATCCATGGAGCTTGTATATATTATTGATGTATACTTGGGCTAATTCTTGAGCAGTGAAAGGATGTTGCAGAGGTATGAAATGACCATATTTAGTCAACCTATCTACCACAACCCATATAACTGTGTAACCTTTAGATCAAGGTAGGCCTTCAATGAAATCCATAGATATATCATTCCATGGACTTTCTGGTATAGGCAAAGGTTGCAACAGACCTGGTATAGCCTTAGTCTCATGTTTCTGTTTTTGGCAGACATCGCATTCTTGTACAAATTTGGTAACATCAGACTTCATTGTAGACCAAAAGAAGTAATTACGGAGCCTCTCGAAGGTTCTTTTTATACCAGAATGACCCCCCATAGGAGAGTCATGGAACTCAGTCAATAGCTTAGTTCTCAAAGAAATATCTGGCCCAACTACCAATCTATCTTGGAATTTAAACCTTCCATGATGAAAAGTATAACCAGGTAATGAATGTGGATCCAATTGCAACTGGATGATCATGTCCTTCAATCCAAGTTCTAATTCCCAAGATTGAGCTATCTCTGTGATCCAATGGGGAGTAACTGTAGAAATAGCAACACAAGTATAGTTCATTACAGAAGTAACAACTTGTCTGGAAAGGCAATCTGCAGCCACATTTTCTTTTCCCTTTTTATACACTATCTCATAGTCTAGTCCCATTAATTTAGTAATCCACTTTTGTTGGTTAGTAGTGGTTACTCTTTGATCCAAGAGGTACTTTAAACTATGGTGATCAGTTTTAATGAGTACCTTATTTCCCAACAGGTAATGTCTCCATTTATTAGTAGCATAGATGACTGCCATCAATTCTTTCTCATAAGTGGCCCAAGTGTTTTGCAGTTATAGCTTTACTGAGATAAACAATAGGTCTACCTTGCTGCATCAAAATAGCTCCTATACCAAAGTGAGAAGCATCAGTTTCCAAATCAAAAGGCAGCTTAAAATTTGGCATGGCTAACACAGGAGCTTTAACCATAGCTTCTTTGAGTGCCACAAAAGCTTGAGTAGCCCCTTCATGCCACTGAAATATGTCCTTCTTTAACAATTCCGTCAATGGTTTACTAATTAAACCATAATTGTGAATAAACTTCCTATAATAGCCTGTCAAACCCAAAAATCCTCTTAAACTTTTACTGTTTGTAGGTGAAGGCCATTTGGTCATACAGTCGATCTTATCAGGATCAGTAGATACCCCATGCTTATTAATAACATGTCCCAAGTATTGAATCTGCTCAGTTCCAAACTCACATTTACTTCTCTTAGCAAAGAGTGAATTGTCATGTAAGAGCTGCAAGGTAAGCTTCAAATGTTCTAAATGCTCTTCATAAGTCCTGTTGTAAACCAAGATGTCATCAAAGAAAACTAAGATGAATTTCCTGAGATAGGGCATAAATATTTGATTCATCAATGATTGAAAAGTGGCTGGAGCATTAGTGAGACCAAATGGCATTACCAAGAATTCAAAGTGTCCTGTAGGTGTCCTAAATGCAGTTTTAGGAATATCCGAAGCATGCACTCGAATTTGGTGGTACCCAGATTTGAGATCTAACTTGGAATACTACCTAGATCCATGTAACTCATCCAACAATTCATCAATGGCTGGTACTGGAAACTTGTCTTTAACTGTCATTTCATTCAAGGATCTTTAATCCACACACATCCTCCAAGATCCATCATGTTTCTTTACGAGTAAGACTGGAAAAGCATATGGACTGTTGCTTGGTTGTATCGCTCCAGAAGCCATTAATTCACTAACAATCTTTTCAATTTCTTCCTTTTGCACATAAGGATACCTGTAAGGTCTCTGATTGATAGGTTGGCTACCTTCCTTTAGATTAATGTGATGGTCATGAGACTTGTTTGGAGGTAGACCTTTTGGTTCTTGGAAGATTGAGGAATAAGATTGCAACACTTCGTTCAACTGATCTTGAGTTTGATTCACCATTCTGTTATTCTCATTCACAGCAGCTGATTCCATGACCTCATTATTTGTCAAGGACTCTTGAACCATTCCAAAAAGGTAACCAAAATAGCCATGAGTTGTAGTATTCAATATCTGTTTGAAATCCCCAGATGACATCAGCTGTATAGTAGGGGCTATCATATCAGATTCCCCTTGCAACACCACTGTCCTACCTTCTTTATTAAAAGAAACTTGCAATTGATCAAAATCAAAGGTAACTGGATTGTAGTTTCTTAACCATTGTACACCCAACACTGCATCAATTCCTCCTAATGGAAGAATTCTGAAATCTGTAGTAAAAGATTCCCCTTGTATTGTCCAAATAAATGATCTGCACTCTTGGAAACTAGTAACTTTAAATCCATCAGCTACAGAAACCGATACAGGCTTTGTCTCCTGCAACATGGCCTTAACTCTCCTAGCTGCTTGAGGGTCCAAGAAATTATTAGTGCTTCCACTATCAATTAAAATCCTCAATAATTTTCCATTAGCCATTCCCACAATTCTTATAGTGTTGTTAACCCTGTGGCCAGATAAAGCATGAAGTGTGATATGAGCTTCCTGTGATTCAACAATCTTCTCATCTTCTTCTAATTCTGCATCTTCACAACACTCCTTATTATCCCCAATCTTGCAGTTATCCTCAATAGAGGGTAGCATCATGAAAAGTTGTGGTTTCCTGCATTGATGTCCCACAGTATAAGGCTCATCGCAAGAAAAACATAATTTCTTCCTCCTCTTCTCAGTAATTTGCTCCCTTGTTAAACTCCTAATAGGTAATGATCTACTCACCTCCAAGCTTGGAGAAATAGTATTATGCACAGCAGCAGAACCACTCTCATTAATTTTAATGTTAGCCATCTGACTGCTCTTTTGATAACCACCCATAACTGATTTGATTCCCAACCTACTTCTCTTTAACCAAGCCTCCAACTTAGCTTCCTCCACCCTAGTGAATCTGATTAAATCTTTGAGAGTAATTATTTTTAACTCTTGAACACCTAATCTGATTTCCTCCTTCAAGCCTCCCATATAACAATCCATAAAAAAAGACTCATTCAACACAGGATTCCTCAACAATGCCCAACTCTTTAATTCTTCAAATTTCTTTCTATACTCATCTACAGATCCAATTTGTTGCAAATTTTTTAACTCTCCTATTGGATTGATTTGAACTTCAGGACTGAATATAGCAGTAATTTCTTCAATAAATTCCTTCCAAGTCATTTCATCTCCTGCATGGATGAATCCAGAATACCATTCCTCTGCCTCACCTTCTAAGTTTATAGTAGCTAAATATAATTTTTGATGTTCAGCAACCATATGATGAGAAAACAACTTATTACATTTCTTAATCCATGCTCTAAGGTTAGTTCCATCGAACTTTGGAAATTCAAACTTAATAGTTCTGAATATATTGTTGCTAGATCTTTCATTATCAGATTCAACTTCAAACGATCCCAGAACAGAAGGATCTGGACTGCGGAAATTACCTGATAAATCCTTTGACTAAGGTACTCTAGCAGAGAGAAGAGCTTCGATTCCTTTCATCATTTGCTGCATCTTTTGTTCCATTTTCTGCTCAATTTTATCCTCAAAGTCCTGTTTGAGGCTAACAATCGATTCCTGCAATTGAGTTCTCAATTGTTGAAATGAGTTGGTGTGCTCCGTAACTTGAGTTTCCAGATTACTGAGTCGTTGATTGTTAGTCGCCATAATTGGATAGAGTAGCTCTGATACCAATGGTAAGGATTTGAGTATCAAATCCTTTATTGAGTTCAACTTCAGCTAAATAACAGAAGGAAATAGTGAGTTGAGAAGGAGATTCAGAGAGAGAGGGAGAAGCAATATTAGGAAAGATGTAGACAAAATCAAAAATTAGGGAAGAAATCGTGATTCATCATTATTCATTCCTTCAACATTACAATGTAAGGCTATATATATTGCTAAACCATTCCACTCAGCAAACACACAGTTTATGCCTAGACTGAGTGGACAAGCTTAAAGATTATAGTAACCTCACTAAAAAAAGAAAAGACAATATTACCCTGCCCTGGTCTAACCAACTGGATAACAGTAAACTAACCCACAGAAATGTATGATCACCCCATCACACTCCATCAAGGTAGCAGCCTTACATAGGGTTTTATCGATCGAAAGAGTAGGGGGATTTTTTGCCGATTGATTGAAGAAGGTGATTTGTCTGAGATTTGTTTTGTTTTAATGGAGAATAAAAAATAATATGCCAAATTTACCCTTGCTTAAACATTTTAATTTAACAAATTGTGAATAAATTATTTTTTTAAGACACATCAACCATAGATGGCCCCACTTCGAGGGCCACGTTAGCAATTTCTGACGTGACAATCTCAGTAGAATGTAATTGAAAATAATTAATAGTTCAATTATTTAATTGACAAAATTAAAAAATAAATCATTAAAGTAAATTATGACATAGTTTAAAGTAGTAAATTATATTTAAATCTTAATATTATAATTATTTTCTTTTTTACCGAGAGCTCATGCTGGTGTTAGTAAATTATTCTAAGGGTCTATTAATTTTGATATACATACAACTTAACTCTACAATCCATCATAGACAGTGTATATTTAAAATTTACACAGATGTGTACCTCTATGTAGCCCCATTATTGGAGGTAAAGATAATTCAAAGCACACATCTGTTTCATGTCACATTCTGCTTAATCTATAATGTGGTAAAATTTAAAGACGGCCTTTATAAATTTCAAACTATATTGGCTCTTACAAACCGGTACTTGTGATAATTGTCGACGCTATATCTAAACCCACAATACATAGATCTTGGTAAAGTCCGATAGGATCAATGCAGAGGAAATTAACGCTTTCCTATGGATGCAAAGAAAATTTCATCACTGTAAATCCTACACAAATGCTCACTAGTCAAAATCCTCAGAATTCAAAAGATCCCAACTTTTCATGCTCTTGATTATCTACAGTTTGGACGTTGACAATTTGGTCATCTGAGGAAGGTATTATGAGTTTCCAATGAGCAGAAGGTGGGGCAAAGTGTAGTGAAGTATGTAGCGATGGAGGTGCAGAAAAGGTGTTTCTTCTAGCAAATGGACGTGCAGAAATGGTGTTTCTTCTGGCTAAGTTCTTTTTGGCTTTGATTCGCCATTTCTTTAGACCATTCTCCACCTCCTCTGGGAAAACAGCTTTCTTCATTGACGTACCCATCTGTCACATTATATACAATCAACTAGTGCTTCAGAATAAACAAGTGAAGAAGTGCCAAAAGAAAATTGGAGCTGCATATCCACGCAGTAATTTTTAGTAAGGGTATTTATGTTATTCCACTGTAGAACCAAGTAATTTTTGTTGGGAATATTTGGCCCATATATGTTCATTTAAACCCACATCTTGACCCCAAAAGTTAACCTTTTAGGTCTATGGTCCATTTATTATCACAGTACCTCAACAATTTTATTGTGAAATGATTTGGTACTTTTCTTTTCTGAACTGCTAATCAGTTGCATAATTAGCTCAGAATAAATCTTTGATCTTCTATTTACCTGTGTAACCAAGGCGTAGAGAGGTAATGTCACGTAGCCACAAAGGATGTGAACTACCACTCCAAAGGCAAATCTTATGATAATATCATGAGTTTTCCGGTGGAAGCATGATCTAAGTCCAAATTTATACTGCACAAGTAAAAGGCATTATTAATGATCATAATTATTTGGCATAAAACACCAAAAGAAAGAGGCGGTAATCTTTGAAGATTCTAAGTTTCTTACCCAACTCCATGCGAAGAATGCCACTTGAAAGGAGTTCTGGAATTAAGGCCAAAAGTACATATAATGAGAACAAGTAGAGGAACAAACACTCTTATTAGATAGCAGATATGGAAAGATATCGAATCATTTTAGTCCCAAATGAAAGAATGTAGTTCTATGATATGCTCAATTCTGCCAGTAATTTAAAAGCAAGTGATCATGATCTCTTCATCCCTCGAAATGCAAGTATTTCAACATTTCTCTTGTGTTTTAAAACTATAAACCATAAGTACGAGACCAGTTCTGAAGTACTATGAATGTTGATGACTAAAATTATTCAGCCACACAGATATAAACTCAACTCATTTTTTTTGGTGAAAAATGAGGCCTAAAACACCTAAAGATTCACACAAACGAGTAAATTATTTATACATAATAGCTAGGTGATCAACCTAACTCAACTCAATGTTTTTTTAACCCAAACTTGTTGGAATAGGCTAAAAATGAATTCTGTATGTATGGTAATGTGCAAAATAAAAATGTCTCAAATATACAAATGTGAGTCGATCAAAAAAGAAAATTAAAAATGAAGTAATTTCATTTTAGGGACATCGACAAACAAACTTACCCAGGTTTGTATAATAAAATTAATATATAGGAGTACATGGTATGTAGGAAATCACCTGAAATAAGATGAAGTGCATGAGGTGGAGAAGTAGTTTTGGTTTACCAAACCAGAAGAAGTGGTCGCTTGGCCTAACAAGCAAAGTTCCTCTAACAATATGTGATTTATCTTTTGTATCTAATCCCATTTTTGTTATCATCCCTTGTAGCTTTGTCCCTACCACCAACAGCATCTGCCATTTGCAAAAGCTGAAACAAATTAATTAGTTTTTAATTTATATTACCTACTGTTAATTAACCTCGCCTGTTTTTTTTTTTTTTTTTTCAGGGTGACATATATATGCTTACCACTAGTGGAATGAAGGGAAGCCAGAGATAGCTGTAAAATTCTGTGACATACAAGTATATAATTTAACAGTAAGTTAATTAGCACACTTCATCCTGAGTTATGGAGGGAGACAGAGGAAGAGACAGAATTACCATCTGCGTTGAAGAATATGAAAAGTACGGCAAACATCCAAGTCCACAGCCTGCAAAAATAAAACTAAAAATTACCAACAAATATTTATTTTCTGAAACGTATAAAACTAGCAAATTACTATAAGTCTAGAAATATATTTTAGAGTTGTACTAAATTGAATAAGATTAAAGCCTAGCTAGCTACCTTATTCCCACCACCACTCCAAAGTCTTGATCCAGAGCTCTTTTTATATATTTTTGGAAGTCAAAATGACTTCCTTCATCAAAATGAGCCTAAATGTGACAACAAATAAAGAATAATTAAATAAATTGTTTTTTTTTAGGAAAGGAGAATGATTATTGAAGTGATATGTTACCATAATAAATCCATGCCGAAGAACGAAATAATCTACTTTGGAGACAGATACGAAGAACTGTCGGAAAAAAGAAGCCTGCAAATTGTGTATTAAAATAACATCAGGTGGTGCTAATGAATGAATATATTAATGTTATGTTTGGATTGAAGTTATCAGGGTCGAAATGGAATGGAATGAAAAGAAGAGTATTTGGTTACCCATCCCGGCAAATAAATCATTACACGGAACAAAAATTCATTCAATTTCCTTGGTTTCATTTCATGGGGAGGTAGTGGAGTGGGATCCATGAATGTAACAATTATATCCTCTTATCACAACGCCCACCACCACCACCACCACCACTTGATATTCAGTTCCTTTTTGTCATTTTATTCCTTCAATCCAAATGCAACAATTTGGAGTGATATTTGAACTCCAAATTTCTCTATTTGAGCCCCATTGTTGAATAAAATGCATCATTTTAACCTTGTAGCGGAGGTGGAGCTTAAAAGAGAAATTTGAAATGCAAATAGCAATTCTCATATATCAATTTTAGATACAAAATCAAGTGTATATATTTGTTTAACTAACCGTCAAACGAAGGAGACGATATTCGCTCCAAAATTTCAGATGTCGTTTTCCAAATGTTGTTTGATGAGTAAACTGGAACCTTCGAGGATCTAGGTATTATAATAATGGCAATATATGATAATTGATAAACTAGAAATAACTAAAATACTCTCATGTATAAATGTTACAAGTCTTTAAAATTGTCCAACATTGATCCTCCAATTTATCATTGTGATTATATTCTTTAATTTCTACAAGTTGGTTGATATTATAAGAGCAAAAATGCTATTAAAAAAATAATATATAAAAAAAAGGATATCGTCACACGCACTAAACTAGAGAATGGATTTTATATTGTAGTCTTGTCAACTTTTTTCTATAAACTAAAAGCACAAGAAAACCAAGATGTATATTGATAAAGGTTTGCAAAAAGGTATCTAATCTTCCTCTCTTTATATTAACACAACATTATTAGAAAAGGAAAATTGAAAAGCCATATGTACAGTTGCATATATACACCCTCACAATTATTAAGACTTGTAAAGGGAAGGTCCATATTAGAAATAAATCCTAGCTCACAATAGTTATGACTTGTAAAGGGAAGGACAAGATTATAAATTGGAAGCTTACCATTAGAAAACTTGTATTCAAAAGTTCTTGTTTCTGCCTCCCAAAATTCCCATCTTTTCATCTAGAAGAATGTATGGCCCAAAAATATCAATCAGTAATACAGGCCCAAGTCTTCCCCACTTGAAAAGCTCAAGTCAATATTATTTTTAATAGTAAAGTGTCTTTAATTCATTTCACTTTTCAGATATATTCATTGTTCAACAAGAACAACAAATTGATGGAAAATTACCTTGGCCATTCCAAGACTGAAAATGGAGAAAGAAGAGAGAATGTGGAAGAAAGCCACAGAAAAGATTAACACTTGGAGTTGCTGAACACCTTCTCTTGATATCAACGACATTTTATCCTGTGAACATTTCCATCAAAAAAATGATAACATTTTAAAATTCAGCTGACTTTTCCTTTAGTCGATAACAACATAATGAATATTAACATGGGAGTTGATAAATGCTCTACATTTTTTTTTCTCTTTTTGCTTTGCAATTCAATATTGAGTAAATTTAATTCCACTGTGAAGCTCAACTGGTAAAATTAAATTTGTAGAATTGATAATGGGTGAGTACCACTAACCTGTTTTTCACATATGTGTGCTTCCTCAGTATGATCATTTTTGATAGTTTGACAAGGACGAAAATGAGCAGCCATGGTTTTTGAGATACAGATATGTGGAATATGCTCTTCAGTCACAGTGAGGAACAAAGAGATAAAGCCCATAAGCATCAACTCTGCCAAATAGTGAAAGTTTTAGTTGAATTGCATAATTAATTAACAGAATATTTTTCCAATTTTAGTTTATGGCGTTGGAGGTATATTGATTAATGCATTTTTCCCACCAGATTTGATATTGTCCAGAGCTGTAAGAAGAGATTTCCTCCTCTTCTTGTTGAAGTACTGAGGATTCATGAGTGTAGATTAATTTAGTATAGTTAATTTGGAGAAAGAAGACATATATATAGATAGATATAGATATAGATATAGAATATCTATGTATGTATGTATATACCTTAGCTAAAAGATGGAGAGAATGCTCCAGAAGTATGGAAACTGTGATCAAGACTAAACAAACTGTAGCCAATGCCCATGTTGGTGTAGATTCTAGGGCTCTAACCTCCAGCTCCTCCTCCTCCTCTGCTCCCATCTCTCTCTAGATCTTGAAGGTGCTCAAATGTTGGTGGGTTTTTGGAAAAAATAAACAACATATGGTTGGAAGTTGGAACTGACCGTACTAACACAGGTGTGGAATTAATAATAAATTAAATATTCATCTATTTCACACACAATAATTCATTT
Organism: Panax notoginseng; assembly: GCA_016801055.1. NCBI lineage: Eukaryota > Viridiplantae > Streptophyta > Magnoliopsida > Apiales > Araliaceae > Panax > Panax notoginseng. Next base: position 15,250,826 of record CM029020.1, read on the forward strand.
ATTAAATAAAAAGAATATTTTTAAATAATATTCTCAAAAATTATAGTTACCCTATCATTACTATTAAAGAATAATTTGTTATTTTTAGAAAGTTAAACATGATATTAAAACACATTCTTTAATATTTATAATTTTATAAATAAGATTTTTCTTTTTTGACTATCAAGTAGTCTCCCTTTGAATAAATCCGTGTTTGATGGGCGGTGGCTTGACTTTCAACGACCACTTGGACGGAGCCCATGACTTGTAAGAAGAGAGACAGATAGTATTTTTTCTTTCCTTTCATCTTTATTCAGAGAACATGTTGTGCAACTATTAAATTTATTTATAAAAATATTAATTTTTTAAATTAATTTTATTATTATATTATATATACTATATATATATATATATATAAAATTAATATTTTCACATCATTTTTTTCCACACGTAAGTTGTCGAATAAATATATGGGTCATACGTGTGAAAATATCAAAAAATAATCTGAAAATATCAATTTCCTATAATGTTATTATTTATATAATTGATATTTCTACAACTCTTTTTAATATTTACACATGAAAAGTGTCGCTATAAATATATAGCGACGGTAAAAATCGTCGTCGTAGAAAACGTCGCAAAGATTTATAACGACGATTTTCATGTTGAAATATTATTTTCTGAATTTATCAATTTTCTATATATATATATACACACACACTTTTCCCCGCACCATTGGTGGCATTGTGGCAAAGCGTTATTATCATTTATTGAAAAATTTATTTGTCTTGACCGTGATTTGTGTAAAAAATTCAAAATTCTCGTATATTCTAATAAACTTGTCGAAACTATATATATATATATATATATATATATATATATATATATATATATATATATTTTATTATTATTACCAGTTTATTTTAGATTTGACAAGGGTCTTATGTATAGTTGACTTCTTAAAATAAGTTGTCTTCATAGTTGTAAAATTAGACCAAGCTCAAACAATAAGAATGTCTCAAAGGAGCTTCGCTGGGTCCACAGGGTGGAGGGTTAGAGTGGTTATAGTTTGAATGACCTGCAAACGAATCAAACCGTTTCGGTTCGAGTTCAGTTCACAGATGATTTTATGTTCAATTATTTAATTAAATATGTTCGTGAACTATATGGTTCGGTTTGCCAATTTAGGTTCAGTTCAAAAAGTTCGAGTTTTAACATGAGTTCGAATGGTTCGATTCCACGTTGTATTTTATTTTTTATTTGTAATTTTGTATGGATTTCCACCTCCCTAGGCCGGCCCTGGGCTTTCACTCTACAATTACTTCCTACCAACCCTTATTTTTTATAACACTTTTCAGTCTGATATTGCTGCAGTTAACTGGTGGAGGTGGAGGTGATGTTTGTCGGAATTGTAATAAAATGATACATATTTATCTTTCTTTCGTCACTTTATTTTTATTCTCCCACATTGTTAATATATAACCATGTGAGATTTAATATGACATGATAACTAAGTATCCTTATAAAAGTCTCTTATTTTTTTAAAATGAAAAAGTAGTACTTAATTTTTAGGACATTGAGAATAATTTTTTTATAGATAATACTCTCTGTTTTAAAATATAATGTTATTATTAATTTTTCAAACTTAAAATGTATTATTATTTTAAATTAAACCTTGACAAACTTAATATTGAATATATATACACAACATATGCATATCCTGGAATGTGATCTTTTTTAAGTTGAAAGATTCATCTCAGATACATGAACTAAGCAATAAGGGAATTGTTAAATCCACACTATTTTTTGTTATTTCAACAACAAAAATGTCGCTGTAGATGTATAGTTGTAGATGTATAGCGACGGTGAAAACCGTCGCTATAAGATCTATAACGACACTTTTGTTGTGAAAATAACATTTTTTTGTGTGGATTTAACAATTTCCAAGCAATAATTGTCATATAAATTCCAAGAAAATATTACAATCATTTGCTAAAATTTCAGAAATAAGTCGAGGCTAACAATTTCAGTCTATTGCCATAACAATGTCACATAGGAAAAGAAGTACTTCAGCCAACAAAAATAAAATTACAAGGAACCAGTTTAGTTTCGTTGTTGTAATTAAGTTTTCAACGATGCGTTATATATAACAGTAGTTACAAATATTTTTCAAAGCTAAGATAGAATAACTGTGGTACCAGGCATATCTTCCAAAGCACTGGATGTCGCCATTACAATTTCTTTTCTCTAGATTCCATAATGCTGTGTAATTAACTTGCTAGAATTCCCTGTGCAAATACATGTAAAATAAAGTTATAAACAAGGTACCCTCCATGGTTAAAACCTTGCTTTCTTAAGCAAGGAAGCATATGATAATCTTGGAACTTTGAAGGGAAAAAAGACTACTAAGAAGTAGAACTAAAATTACTATATATACTTACTTTCATCTGTTGTCTTCAACAAAATCATCCTCATTACCCTTGTACACACACAACTCTATATCCTTTCGCTACTCCATTTAAAAACTCTATCCTACTAGATAAATGCTCCAACTCAGAAATAAGATAACCAGACCAATCAAGTTAGGAGGGATCAATTGCATTTATAAGTGGTCCCCTTTTTATGTTACATTGCAATGTCAAGAAGCATATCCCTTGCAGAATAGATGTCACTTGCTTTGGTACAGCTACCTCCCAATATCTTGGTCACCAGTTGAGGCTTTGATTGAAGTTGCTCCTCGCCATAAGGCAAAAGAGAGGCTTTCGGAACGTATGGAGATGTAACCCGTGTTGGATTTCCCTCTTTACAAATGCCAGGACTTCCCTCAGTCAAGGGGAAACCGAAGAGTCTGCAGCTACTTTTACATGTGGAAACTAATTCTGGACTCCCCCTGTATGATGATTGAGTTTCAAGAAAAAGATTGGGAAAACCAAGTTGCTTATCCTCTTCTTTTGAAAGACCAAAAGAAGCAAGGCCTTGCTGAAATTCCGTCCCAGAGCTATTATGCTCGCAAGGTGAGGATGATGTGAAATTTCCATAATATCTTTCAGATTTGTCAAAGGAACTACGCTTGTTAATCTCAAGCTTCTCCCGACCATTAACACTAGATATTGCACGAAAATTAGGAGCGGGAGTGTTTGGTTGCTGGAACATTATACCAGAAGACGGTGATGACATTTGGACAAAAGGTGCCGAGGGGCGCATGCAAGTAGTGTACCCCTGCATCAGAGCAGACCACCCAGTTCCGTAGCTAGGTACTCGAACACCTTCGATGATTCCAGGAACACTGCTTTCCTGCACCTGGTTAACACCACCCAGACCTCTTCCATGTGGAAGCTTTGAAAATGTTTCTTGACCTTGCAAGACCTTGTTGAATTGGAATGATTCCCCAAAAAAGCCTACACTTCCATATGAAATATCAGAATTCCCAATCAGGTTTCTCGAATCCCAGGAACTCTTGGAACCAGGAAAGCACCGCCTCAGTTCAGGGGGGTGATGTTTTTGAGTATCAACACCATCATAAGAGGTATGAAAACCCAAAATTTCTTGACCTTGCAAGACCTTTTGGAACCTTGAAGATTCCCCAAAGTCTGAGATTCCTGTCCCATCTGTAAGAAGTATATAGAAATTAATTTTTAACCAAGAAAAAAAATGCATTCGATAGTACCAAAAGCGACCAAAACATAACTTCCTGTAGAAACATAAACCTTTTGGGACAGGAAAATCTGGCTGAGTTGTAGGAAAACCAATCCTGCTCCTCTTTGTACTCGGTGAAACCAAGCTGGCTCCTGAAACTGAACTAGATGGTTCAATCTCCCATGGAGAAACTCTGTTATGTCGTTCAACTTCCATATCATCCCACCTAACCTGCAATAATAATTTAAATAGTTGCTTCAAACTTAATGTCATCAAAGAGTGAGAACCTTTTTAGAATAGAATATGATAATGCAGAAAAGAACATTTATTTAGGAGGAACAGCAAATGTGTGTCTAATGGCATCAAAGCTTCTGCAAGTTAAGATAATATTTTAAGTTTCTGATAGAACATACTTCAAATCTGATAAGAATAAGATGAAACATATTTAAACTGAGAGCCAAAGTCAGGATGTTAATGTTTGTGCAGAGACAAAAACACAACACAAAAAGCAGTTGCTCTAATTATTCAATTTATTACCTAAGCTCATCGAAATTAAGCAAGCTGGTGATGATATCCCAGCAAGTTAAAGAATGGCATAGTAAAAGGCTCTCACCATAATTGTCAAACTCAAATCTATATCATACCGGTATGGAATCGGAGATTTAAGCAACATTATTATACTCCATTGTGTGTCAAGTTTAAGTAGATGAAGAGTTCATCAAATAAACATTAGATTCCAATCATATCATAAATGATATAAGGCGGGACATTGTTCATTGAAATCCTGAATCCCTAGGTCAAGGTCCGAGGCATAAGCTTCGACAACATATAATATATTTGCTACAGACGGTATTGTCCAATTAAATTAAATATGCACAAGGCTTCAATGAAGAAGTAAATAAGCTAAAACAGCTACATACCATTAAGCACCTCCACTTTGAACCAGGCCATCTAAGGGGATCCACATCACTAATTCCAGTAATTAGTCCAGTACACCTGTAAGCAAAATGTATTAGATCTAGATATTGCAAGTTCTTACATAGTGGGAATTACAGTGGTGGCCAACCTTCTTTCTGCTGCATCTTCTGTTTCAAAACGCATTTTAAACCTCATCCCACATGAAAAAGAATTAGCTAGGCTCCTTGAGAATTTACGGAAAGGTATTACAAACTCTGATGAGTTAGCCCTACAAAATGCAATTGAATTTCAGAAAAAGTTAAAAAGGAAAAGAAACCAAAGCGGCTTTAGAATACTGTAATATAAGAGTATCAAGTATAAACTGTGGATGAAAGGTACAATTCCAAACACGTACAACATTTATTAAGAAAGCTAACAATTTAAACAAAACACAAGATGAACTGCAGCAGATAATACAGCTGTACGTACGATACCAGAAATCAGTAGAGCAATGAACAATGAAAGTCTCTAGTATTATCATAAAGACAAAGGAGCAACAGACAACTAGAAGAATTACAATTACATTTGGGTCCGATAAATATTGAAAAACACCATACACTATCCCCGGCAAATTTATCCCTCACCCAACCCAACCACCACCACCACCTCCCAAAAAAAAAAAAAAATTTATAAGTTACATCTAAGTATTAAGCGGTCTTTAACGTGCAATGAGAGTAGAATTGACAAACTACTGTAGTATATTGAAGAATGATAAATTGACCAACACCAAGTTGCTTTTTGATGGCAGTCACAATTGGTTAAAGGATCTACTCTTGATGTGCAATTTACAGTGGGTCAAGATCTACACTGCCAAAACATTTTCAACCAAATCTTACTTGACTGGCAGAATGCCTCAATAAACATAGTACAAGTTCATTATAAATATCTAGATTTGCATTGCATACAACCAATTAGCGTACCTTCAAACACACCGAGAGTGGTCCGCATATAGCTAAACAGGAATGGTATAACATACTTCTTTGTTCTTCACAAATTCACAAGTAAATATATATTTTTGAAAAAGCTTAAAGCTGAAGATCATAAATCTATTTCAGGTCAAAATCATGTGGACCACCCTGCGTTAAGCAATGAAAAAGGAACCTCATATACACATCAGATTATTAGAGTGCCAGATGGCACTGGCGTGTGTCAATTAGCTTAGCAAGCTGACTGAAGGACATTGGTAGGAATAGTAAAATTATAAAGACCCAATCTTACCACTCATTGACTTGTATAATTATGTACCTTGGATTGTAGCAAACATTGAAAACACTTCTCGTAGATACTGCATTGACCACGGAAGTGATATCATTCAACTGCTGGTTACATACTACTGCATACTTGGCTCCACTTTTAACTTGAGCCGCTCTTCGGATCCCCAGCCTCAGTTCACCATCACCACCCCTGCCACATAATCAAATTATAAATTGGTTCAAAAATAGTCATTTTTAAAAAAATATGAAGCTATCCTACACCTAAGAAACAGCACAGCATCTCCACAGACGAGCTTCTTCTTGTTCACAAATGCACTCCAACCAGTAGTTAACAAATGCCTTCGAGGCTGGCCTGGTCAAACGTATGTTTTAGAATAATATTGAAACTGGAATCACAATACAAGGAAGGTAAAACAAAAAACATCTCAAAGAAATCAGATCTTGCAACATACCCCTGTAGATGTGACGGAACCTCCATTCAATATCATGCAAGTCTTTTGCAACAAGCTCTTGTGAAGGCCTCTGTTGTTTATAATCCTACAGGACAAAATATTACCAAAACTCAGGGTTCTATTTAATTAAAAAGACATTTGACTAAAAATATTGGGAAGTAAAAGTACTTGAATTTACCAGAGGAGGGAAGCAGTCCTCAGCAGCTCGACGAGGGACAGAGAAACCTCCATGGGTGCTGGTGTCAGAAGCAGTAAGGGTCTTGCAAAACATGTGGGGTGTCATTGATTTCACAGCAACTTCGATATCCTCTTCTTCAACTTCTGCTTCAGTTTTCCCTTCCCTCCATTTCTGCTCAATCTGCTTCACATAGACACAGCATTTCACCCCAAAAGCCAAAATTAGCAACAACACTTCAAAAATCCATTCAAATGTAAATTTAAAATCTCCAGCAGGTTAATATACACAAAAGACTTTTTCTTTATTGCATTTTACAGCTCATTCAAAAGTTGCATAGTAAAAAAAACAAACCTGGGAGTCTGGAATTAAAGAGACTTGTGCATAAACCTCATCTGTAGCAGCCTCTGCCTAAAATAAAAAAAAAAAAATTCACAATTTTTAAACATTCAGCATCAGTGAGACCTTATACTACTTAAATTCCCAAATTGAAACCCTAGAAATTAACCACATTTAGAAGTAAACAGAAAAACATAACCTTTATAATTAGATAACATCACGGAAAAATACATATACAGATAAATCATTTAATTAAAAAAAAAACTTACATGAAGCTTGACATCAACAACGCGACAAAAGACGTGAGGAGGAAGATCAGAGGCGACGGCCGGAAAATCAGAGACATATTCCAAGTGACCCTGCGGCAAGTAAACGACCGCGCTCCCTTTCTTCGGCAACAAAATCAGTGGTCCAGCACAGGCGTGCCATAGCTCCAAGCACACCGCCGGCGACGATGCAGCCAAAATAGCCGGAGCCGAAGCAGAAGACGACGAAGACGTAGGCGAATCGAAGGAAGACGGCGTTGTCTCCTCGTCGTCTTCGTTGAAGGTGTTGAGATCAATTAACCCACACATCATCTGAAAACCCTAGAAAATGAACAGTAGAGAAACAAAACACTCAGCTCAATCTATATTAAGATGGAGAAATCAATCAAAAGGAGAACAGAGCCGAGTGTGGCAACTCCACCTCCTACTTAATCTTTTCTTTTCTCTCCTCTCTTTACTTTCTCTCTCAAAACTATTTCTACATCAAATCACACTTTATGAGTAATGTGTGATTTACTTACTCATAAACTGTATGTATATATACATATATATAAATATATAAGTGACTGTATATATACATACATACAGATACAGTCGCATATATTTCCAAACATAAATATTTATGCAGATAAATGTGTGTATGTATGTTGCCTGCAAAATGCAGCAGCTGCTGCTGCAAAGAAGAGCGCTGCCAGTGGTAACAGCTACTGTTTGTGATGTGTGGCAGAGAGAGAAAGTGAATTGGAATTGGAATTGGAATTGGAATTGAATTGTGTTTATTAGAGAAAAAAAATAAATAAATAAATAAATGGTTAGTTGAATGAATGGGGATTGGGGGCGGGGAGGAATATTATATGGATGGATCCGACGAAAGACACGTTTGTCTGTATGAGTCCCCTGTATTTTCGGGCGGAGGTCTATACTGTCCCCTTCCCATTCTACAAATTTCCCTCCTGTCCATTCTTCTTAATTTAATTTAATTAAAGACTAATGTAATAGTAGTAATTACTAGGAGTACAATTTTTGTCTTATTTATTTACATACATTTTTTATAATTTGTCAATATCCGGATTGTACGGTTTAACTAACTGGACTAATATTTTGTTTAAATAAACTGACAAAAGTTGTTTGAGTACATAATATATATTTTTATAAAAATTATTTTTACATAAAAATTAATATTAAATTCGATAATTTCACAATATCATATCTCGTATGAGATAGACCCCACTTACTATCTATACAAAAAAATCTTGCGAAATTATTAAATTTATTTATAAAACTAATAATAATTAAGTTCCTTAAGTATCGTACATACATGTATACAAAGATAATATGTTATTATATTATATTACTTAAATTAGTGATGTAAACTTTTTTTTCTTTTAATACACATTACAAAATGCCAATCTTTTCATCCATACATAATATTATTATATTATATTCACAATGATGTCTATGGATTTTTTTCCTAAATTCGGGTTGTGTAGATTGTGACGCCCCCAAAATTAGGTATACATCACCCATCTTGGGTCGTCAGATACATAGTACAGAATACAAATACAACTGTCGTGTACAATACGACAAAACATAAACTGTGAGTTTGAATACAAATATTATCTTCTAGAGAGTATTCATACTCAAAAGGAGTCCTCGTTACATTTATTAACACACCATTACATAGAATAGTGAGGACTACTAACTAATACTATCATTCGGACCATCACTCCGTTCCCCGACTTGCCCCAGCTACGTTCTCATTTCCTGAAGAGAACAGTGAAAGAAAGGGTGAGCTCAACTAGCCCAGTAAGAAATATTATGACTAAGATAATGCAGAATAAATTATCATTAGCCTTCAACAATGTTAAACTGATAAAATATAATAGACATCAAGTTTAACTGCAGCGGAACAAGCAATCCATTAAAAGAGTCAAGTAGAAAATAAACTCTACTATCTTTTATGATTTAAAAGGTTTTTCAACACTGCGATCGCTGAGACTCAGCTTAATAAAATAATCCACATCATCGAATCACCCCTGCACTACGGCCAAAGATATTCGTGTATTCATTAATGGTCATGATCATGCCAACAACTGTCCATCAATGCACTACGGGCCAATGAGGACTTTTACCACATCATTTGTAACATTACGGTCATGATTATACCGAATAATCCCTGGTCATAATCATACCAAGTCCATCTATGCACTACATGCCACAGATGACTTTCAACATTTTATAAACATGAGGATGATGACAATGATATAAGAATTCAATAAAACAAGTTCAAGAATTAGTTTATCCAGGAATTAATAACGTCCAAATTGTCAACATGATACTGTTTTGTGGAGTAAACTTCAAGAATGATCAGGAGAATATTTTCATGAATAGATACTAGATGAAGCACAAATATCAAGGACATTCCACCAATTTCATGGAGTATAGAAGTCAAAGTTTTAATCAACTGAGTATAATAAAAAAATGGAATAACAAAAGAAATCACCATGCATGCGATAGACCGCACAGTCAGGTTATTCTTAACAGAATAATAATAATGGAACCAGGTCTGGCGTAAACGCACAGACAGGATATTCCGACAGAATAATAAATAATGGAACCAGGTCCGGTGTAAAACACACAGACAGGATGTTCCAACAGAATAATAATAAAAATGGAACCAGGTCCGGTGTAAAACACACAGACAGGATGTTCCAACAGAATAATAGAAGAATGTCACCAAGTATAGGGTAGATCCGCGTATACAGGTTATTCCAACAGAATAATAAGAAATGGAATAACAACAGTTCTCTTCATGAATAAGAAAGAATAACACCCCTTACCGTTTTAAAGAAGAGCTGAAGTAAGGAAGTAGTTAAGTAGCAGAATACTCTTCTTCTCTCTCTCTCTATAGTTTCTCTCTATAGTTTCTCTCTCTAGAGTTCAGTGAATTCGTAAGAAATAATGAAGGAATGAGCTGCTATTTATAGAAAAATAGAATGCATAGTAACTAATCCATGAACGGTCCAGATTGATTACTTTAATCTGACGGTCCATATTTAAAGAAAAATCTTTTAAATAAAATATAATATATTCTATTTATAGAATAACTTTAATAAAGTATTTTGTTTTATATAAAAAGATGTTTCTGTTTTATTACGTTAATAATACGAATAAAACAAAACGTCATTATCGCTAAATAATTCATATTATTAACTGACAATAATGGAATCAAACTGAGTGACTTCTCACATAAGCATTAATAATCACTACCGAGTGCTACTATGCAACCACACGTATTACTGTATTTTTACTACCGAGTAGTTCAACAGTAACAATGGTAAAACTTCCGCCGTTATTTTTAATAAACTATCTTTGTCGTTTTCTCAATCCGACAATAATTTTGTTGTGGGGTCCACCAATGATTGTGTCGTTGTACGAATATTCCCTGTTAAAACGAATATTCCCCGACCAATATTATATAACAACTTGCGTACTTTGCAAAATTTATAAATATTACCCACAACTATAACATTATATCAAATTAACTCCATAATATTCAAAAATGATATTTATAGAAAATTCATCTTTATTTATAAAAAATTGGGGTCTTACAACCTCCCCTTCTTATGAAATTTCGCCCTCGAAATTAGGGTACGTACCTGGTATGTCGAAGAGGTAAGGATACCTTGATTTCATTTCTGATTCTAACTCCCAAGTCATTTCCTCAACATCGTGGTTTCTCCACAAAACTTTAACTTGAGGTATAACCTTGGAGCGTAGAATATGTTCCTTCTTATCCAAGATTTGAACAGGAACTTCTTCATACGTCAAATCCTCCGCTATTTCGTCCGGTTCTAACTCAATAATGTGGTTCGGGTCTTCCACATATTTGCGTAACATGGATATGTGGAAAACATTATGAACACGAGACATACTTGGCGGTAAAGCGAGTCTATAAGCCACAGTTCCTACTCGATCGAGGATTAAAAATGGACCGATGAATCGAGGATTTAGCTTTCCTCTCTTTCCAAATCTCGTAACTCCTTTCCATGGAGCAACACGTAAGAACACATGATCTCCTACATCAAATTCCACGTCCTTTCGATGAAGATCAGCATAACTCTTTTGTCGATCTTGTGAGGTTTTTATACGTTGTCGGATCGTTTGAATCTTTTCTGTAGTCATACGTACCAACTCCGGTCCCAACAACGTTGCTTCGCCCACCTCATCCCAGCATACTGGAGAACGACATTTTCTTCCATACAATGCTTCGAATGGAGCCATGCCAATACTTGCTTGATAACTGTTGTTGTAGGAAAACTCCACCAATGGTAAGAACTTGTCCCAACTTCCTTTGAAGTCAAAGACACAGAGTCTTAATAGATCTTCAAGAGTTTGAATAGTCCTCTCTGATTGTCCGTCCGTCTGAGGATGATATGCTGAACTAAATCGTAACTCCGTGCCCATAGCCTTTTGTAAACTAACCCAAAATCGTGAAGTGAATCTTGGGTCTCGATCAGAAATTATGGATACTGGCATACCATGCAGTCTTACAATCTCGTTTATGTACATACGAGCAAGACGTTCAAGTGTATAAGTTTCTCGTATCGGTAAGAAATGAGCAGACTTGGTCAATCTATCAACAATGACCCAAATCGCATCAATACCTTGAGAAACCCTGGGAAGACCGGTAACGAAATCCATGGTAATGTGCTCCCACTTCCATTCTGGAATTTCAAGTGGTTGCAATGGACCTTTTGGTACTTGATGCTCCGCTTTGACTCGTTGACAAGTTAGACACCTTGAGATAAACAACGCTATCTCTCTCTTCATATTGCTCCACCAAAATGTATGACGAAGATCATGATACATTTTGGTACTTCCAGGATGGATTGCAAACGGTGTGTTGTGCGCCTCCATCATGATTTCATACTTTAAATCAGGGTTGTTAGGAACACAAAGTCTGGAGTTAACTCGAAGTATTCCTTCTTCATCGATTCTTGCTTCCAATATAGCACCTTCTTGCACTTTCTTCTTCATACGCATCAGCTCCAGGTCTGTAGCTTGAGCAACTTTAACTTTATCGATTAAAGTCGGTTCTACTCGTATATTCGCCATCATCACATGGGTCCCTGGAGTCTTCAACTCTATCTCCATCCTTTGCAAGTCACACAAAATGGGCCTTTGCGTTGTTAATATTGCACTTGTACCCGCATATGATCTTCTACTCAATGCGTCAGCTACCACGTTCGCTTTTCCAGGATGGTATTGAATGGTATGATCATAATCTTTCAACAGTTCAAGCCAACGTCGTTGTCGCATGTTGAGTTCCTTTTGAGTGAAGAAATATTTGAGGCTTTTATGATCCGTAAAGATCTCCACTTTCTCCCCATACAAGTAATGCCTCCAAATTTTAAGTGCAAAGACAACAGCTGCCAACTCTAGATCATGAGTAGGATAATTCCTCTCATATTCCTTGAGTTGTCTTGATGCATAGGCTATGACTTTTCCATGTTGCATGAGAACGCATCCCAACCCTTTGCTCGAAGCATCACTGTAGATGACAAATCCCTCCGAGCCAGATGGTATTGTTAGAACAGGTGCTGAAATGAGTCTCCTCTTGAGTTCTTGAAAACTCTGCTCACATTCTTCGCTCCAACCAAACTTTGTATCTTTCCGAGTCAGCCGAGTTAATGGAGTAGCGATTCGAGAAAATCCTTCCACGAATCTCCGATAATAACCAGCTAAACCAAGAAAGCTACGTACCTCGGTCACTGATTTAGGTTGCTCCCAGCTTTGAATAGCTTCAATCTTTGCCGGGTCAACCGATATTCCACGACTTGATACTACGTGCCCAAGGAATGCTACCTCCTCCAGCCAGAACTCGCATTTCTTCAACTTGGCATAAAGCTTGTATTCACGAAGCTTTTGGAGTACCAGCCTCAAGTGTTGCTCATGATCTTCACGGCTTTTGGAATAAATAAGGATGTCATCAATAAAGACGACCACAAAGTGATCCAAATATTCCTTGAATACCCGGTTCATCATATCCATGAAGGCAGCAGGAGCATTAGTCAATCCAAAGGACATGACTAGGAATTCATAATGCCCGTACCGAGTTCTAAAAGCCGTCTTTGGAATATCCTCAGTTCTAACCTTCAGCTGATGATATCCAGAACGAAGATCGATCTTTGAAAAGAATTGTGCTCCTTGCAACTGGTCAAACAGGTCATCAATACGTGGCAATGGGTACCTATTTTTGATGGTGACATGATTCAACTCCCGATAATCAATACAAAGTCGCATACTTCCATCTTTCTTCTTCACGAATAGAACAGGAGCTCCCCAAGGAGAAGTACTAGGACGAATAAAGCCAATGTCTAACAATTCCTGCAGTTGGATCTTTAACTCCTGAAGTTCAATAGGAGCCATTCGATATGGGGCTTTGGAAATGGGTTTTGTACCGGGTTCAAGATCGATACAAAATTCAATTTCACGCTCTGGGGGTAGGCCAGGAAGTTCTTCAGGGAATACGTCAGGGAATTTATTAACAATAGAAATATCATTCAAAACTGACGTATTTTTGTTTAGATCTGTGACATGAGCTAAGAAAACTTGACATCCGTTTTTCAATAAACGAATAGTTTTATGGCTTGAGATGACAGCGATTGATTTTAATGGTTTGGTTGCTTGAATTCGCATAATAGGTCGATTAGGAATATGAAAACTAACAACCTTACGAAAACAATCAATTTTTGCATAATGAGTAGTTAACCAATCAATCCCTAGAATCACGTCAAATGCAAGTATTTTTAATGAAATCAGATCGATAGGTAATGTGTGGGTACCAACTTGAACCAAACAAGACTTATAAACAGTGGAGGTAAGGAAGGTTTCTCCCAACGGAGTTTCCACAGATAAGTCAAAGTCTAATTTCTCCGGAATCAAATTTAATCGATGAGCGCAAGTAGGAGAAATAAAAGAATGGGTTGAACCGGTATCAAATAAAGTATAGACTTCGTTAGAGTTTATGATAAGCTTACCCGTGATGACCTCATTCGGGTTCCTTGCGTTCTGGGAGGTCACAACAAACGCTCTCCCTTGCACAACCGGTTTTGACTTTTCTGGGACGGCCTTTGGTGCCTCCATCCTAGCTGAATTTGTCTTCGGTAAACGACAAAATCGGGCTAAATGACCTTCTCTTCCACAATTATAACATGCTTTGGACGGCATCGCGCAGTTTGGACTGATGTGCCCCTCCCCTCCGCATTTGAAACATATGATAGGTGGTCGTTCTCCTTCCTTAACGACAGGTGCTGGTGCTGACGTCTTTCCATCATTGTTGAATCTCCTCTTCTTGAAATGTCCATTCTTATTGTTTTGGCCCTGATTACCACCGAAGTGGTTACCATTTCTGGCCTGTTGATTCCCTCCACGCTTGTTGTCACTGCTTCGATGACTGCTCTCACTGGTATTATCATTTTGTCGGCTGCTCTCTTTTGGTTGCGTTGTCTCGTTATCGCGCTCCACCAACTGAGCCCTATTTACAACATCTGAATACAAACATAGTTTATGAGAAACAAGATGTTGACGTATCTCCGGCTTCAAACCTCTTAAAAACATCCGCGTCATTCTTTCTTCATTATCCACCAGGTGGGACGCAAACCGGGATAACTCTGCAAATTTTGCCTCGTACTGCGACACGGTCATATTATTCTGCTCCAATTTGATGAACTCCACCTCCTTCATGTGACGAATACTCTCGGGAAAGTATTTGTCGTTAAACAGCTCTTGGAACTTCTCCCAGGACATCTTCAGTGCGGCAGGTTGAGTACGCTTTATCGATTCCCACCAGTAATCTGCCTCTCCTCGCAACATAAAGGTGGCAAAGGGAACCTTTTGCTCCTCGGAGCAACCCAAGACATCAAATATCTTGGTGATCTGCTTTATCCATGTTTCAGCTACAAGTGGTTTGGGCTCTCCCTTAAACTCCGGTGGTCCCAGCTCCTTAAACTGTTTAGCGGTGACCGCCTGAGAGTTTCCAGTATTTCCACCTACGTTGTGGACAGGAGCCGCTTTCACCTGTTGTTGCATGAATTGCATAAAGCCTCTGAACATTTGATCATTCATCATTTGGTCAGTGTTGTTGTTTGCATGAGGATTGACACCTTCCTGATGCACATTATCATGATTATTGATGTGTGGTGAATCAACAGTCGTCTGTGCTCCATTGCTATTCTCAACATTCTCAGATGCCATTTTCAGATACTGCCACAAAATAAATATTAATTGATATGTCATATATTATCCTTATATTATGACCGAACAATTAAATACCATGCAAATAAACTTAGGTATGCCATACTAGCGAAGGAATTCCCCGTCTCTCCCCTCCTAGTTCTATTCTCACATCTTAGCCAGGGATCATATCCCTAAGCTTTGATACCAACTGTGACGCCCCCAAAATTAGGTATACATCACCCATCTTGGGTCGTCAGATACATAGTACAGAATACAAATACAACTGTCGTGTACAATACGACAAAACATAAACTGTGAGTTTGAATACAAATATTATCTTCTAGAGAGTATTCATACTCAAAAGGAGTCCTCGTTACATTTATTAACACACCATTACATAGAATAGTGAGGACTACTAACTAATACTATCATTCGGACCATCACTCCGTTCCCCGACTTGCCCCAGCTACGTTCTCATTTCCTGAAGAGAACAGTGAAAGAAAGGGTGAGCTCAACTAGCCCAGTAAGAAATATTATGACTAAGATAATGCAGAATAAATTATCATTAGCCTTCAACAATGTTAAACTGATAAAATATAATAGACATCAAGTTTAACTGCAGCGGAACAAGCAATCCATTAAAAGAGTCAAGTAGAAAATAAACTCTACTATCTTTTATGATTTAAAAGGTTTTTCAACACTGCGATCGCTGAGACTCAGCTTAATAAAATAATCCACATCATCGAATCACCCCTACACTACGGCCAAAGATATTCGTGTATTCATTAATGGTCATGATCATGCCAACAACTGTCCATCAATGCACTACGGCCCAATGAGGACTTTTACCACATCATTTGTAACATTACGGTCATGATTATGCCGAATAATCCCTGGTCATAATCATACCAAGTCCATCTATGCACTACATGCCACATATGACTTTCAACATTTTATAAACATGAGGATGATGACAATGATATAAGAATTCAATAAAACAAGTTCAAGAATTAGTTTATCCAGGAATTAATAACGTCCAAATTGTCAACATGATACTGTTTTGTGGAGTAAACTTCAAGAATGATCAGGAGAATATTTTCATGAATAGATACTAGATGAAGCACAAATATCAAGGACATTCCACCAATTTCATGGAGTATAGAAGTCAAAGTTTTAATCAACTGAGTATAATAAAAAAATGGAATAACAAAAGAAATCACCATGCATGCGATAGACCGCACAGTCAGGTTATTCTTAACAGAATAATAATAATGGAACCAGGTCTGGCGTAAACGCACAGACAGGATATTCCGACAGAATAATAAATAATGGAACCAGGTCCGGTGTAAAACACACAGACAGGATGTTCCAACAGAATAATAACAAAAATGGAACCAGGTCCGGTGTAAAACACACAGACAGGATGTTCCAACAGAATAATAGAAGAATGTCACCAAGTATAGGGTAGATCCGCGTATACAGGTTATTCCAACAGAATAATAAGAAATGGAATAACAACAGTTCTCTTCATGAATAAGAAAGAATAACACCCCTTACCGTTTTAAAGAAGAGCTGAAGTAAGGAAGTAGTTAAGTAGCAGAATACTCTTCTTCTCTCTCTCTATAGTTTCTCTCTATAGTTTCTCTCTCTAGAGTTCAGTGAATTCGTAAGAAATAATGAAGGAATGAGCTGCTATTTATAGAAAAATAGAATGCATAGTAATTAATCCATGAACGGTCCAGATTGATTACTTTAATCTGACGGTCCATATTTAAAGAAAAATCTTTTAAATAAAATATAATATATTCTATTTATAGAATAACTTTAATAAAGTATTTTGTTTTATATAAAAAGATGTTTCTGTTTTATTACGTTAATAATACGAATAAAACAAAACGTCATTATCGCTAAATAATTCATATTATTAACTGACAATAATGGAATCAAACTGAGTGACTTCTCACATAAGCATTAATAATCACTACCGAGTGCTACTATGCAACCACACGTATTACTGTACTTTTACTACCGAGTAGTTCAACAGTAACAATGGTAAAACTTCCGCCGTTATTTTTAATAAACTATCTTTGTCGTTTTCTCAATCCGACAATAATTTTGTTGTGGGGTCCACCAATGATTGTGTCGTTGTACGAATATTCCCTGTTAAAACGAATATTCCCCGACCAATATTATATAACAACTTGCGTACTTTGCAAAATTTATAAATATTACCCACAACTATAACATTATATCAAATTAACTCCATAATATTCAAAAATGATATTTATAGAAAATTCATCTTTATTTATAAAAAATTGGGGTCTTACATAGATAATATAAATAGTATTGCTAAGACTTATTTTAAAATGACTCAAAATTAATTTACAAGTTTTGATTTATAAATAAAAGTATTCAGTATCAATTTGACTTATTAATTAAAATTAAATGTAAATATTATTAAAAAAATAAATTAATAAAAAGAAGGGACAAAATAGACATGACAAACTAACTTATTTGTCATTTTAAAATAAATTATAAATATTTGTTTATTTTTTTTGACATAAATATTAAGTAGTAATTTATAAGTAAAAAAATACAAGTCATTGTCAACCAGGAGAATTGTAACGAATGACTTAATAGTTAGTTGGATCCTAATTACTCATTCGTTATTAATTATTGGAAGGAGGAGTGAGTAGCACTCATAAATGTTGTGGATTATGTTTTTGACCTTATCTTGATGAAATGAAATGGTAGATTTTAATATATATATATATATATATATATATATATATTCTGGCCGAAACTGGAAACTTGTCCATTTATGCCTACGTTATTCAAGTAGGAATCTTACTATTGCTAGAGTTTCCAATGCTTTTTGCTGTTAAATTAATTGTCATCATATAAACAAACAAACAAACTATCCAATGTTTGTTCTTGTTAAATTCTCACTATATATATATATATATATATATATATATATATATATATATATATATATATATATATATATATTGAATACCAAACTTGTCTTTTGCCGAATAATTTAAGTAAATTATCAAGCTTTACGAAAAACATACACAGTTCTATATTTTGGTCAAACATTGTAAAAATATTAATTCATAAGAAAAAAAAAATGTTACTTTTTCTGATATTCTATTACCCTCCTAAACTAATACAATCTTTTTAAAATTATTCCTGTTAAACATGAGATAGAGTATGAGATAAATATGGTAATTATGAAAATTTAAAATTATTATAAATAATTAATATTATATAACTATTTTTTTAATTCTTATGCCTAGTTCTAATAAAAATGGAGGAAACACCTTATTTCGTAATATAATATTTTCAAAGAAAATGTGTTAAACCCAATATTTCAATTTATAAGATGAAATATTCGAATTAAACTAGTAACCCTATAGGTGAGGGGGGGACAGGGATGATTATGTTCCAACTGTCCAAGGGAAACCACCAAACTACCACACATAAAATAGATCGGAATATAATAATCCCTTTGTTCCTAAAAATTTAACGTTTTAGAAGAAAAAATTTATTTTAAAAAATTTATTGTCTATAATTTTCTAGGAGAATAAATTATTTATTTTTCTATATTACCCCTACCTTTTCTCATTGTCCTAAAAAATTCTCTCCCTTGAATTAATAGTTTTTAACTTTTCATAAATAAGTAATGATGAAATTTCAAATAAATTTTACTTGGTAATAATAATACTTTCTTAACTTATGAATAAAGATTTTAAATAACAATTTTTTAGAAACGAAAGTATTAGTATTGACTTCACAATGTTTGTCCAAGTGTAGAGAGGGCTGGGTGATTTTGTAAATTCACGTAGTGTAGTGTGGACAATGTGTGGGCCAGTGAGGAAAATAGGCAGGTCTTTATCAAAGGCCATAAATTGCAAAGAACCCAAACAGAGGTCTAGGACTAGACCTATAGGATGGTACAACTAGGACAGTAACCCGGACAAAACGGGCTACAACTCAATGTACAATTGGCTTGTACTCATCCTTCGTCTTTTATCCTAATCCGGATAACTTTTCATTCCACGCGCCTCCAACACGCACTTGGAATTATTTGAATACTTTGCTCTTCAATATTTTAAGCCATGCTTTTTTAAAAGGTAAACTAGGGCATCTTTAAACATTAAGACATTAAGGGAGTATTTGGTAAAATTAAATGAAATAGTTTTGAATGTTTAACTAATGTGAACGAAACAAAATATTGAATAAAAAAAATTGTTTGATAATTGATGTGACGCCCCCAAAATAGGTATACAACACCCATTCTGAGTCGCCAAATACATGGTACAAAAAACAAACTACAACTTCAATAATACAATTGTTGTGCAAAAATACGACAACGCGTACTGTGAGTTTAAATACAAATATTGTCTTCTAGACAATATCCACACTCAAATAAGTCCTCAATACAATTATTCAAACACTATTTTACAGAAATTTTGAGGACTGCTAAAATATCTTTCTAGAACCATCACTCCATACCCCGACTGGATCCTGCTATGTTCTCACCTCCTGAGAAGAAAAATAGAACAAAAAGGAAAAGGGTGAGCTCAACTAGCCCAGTAAAGAATATTATGACTAAAATAATATACAACAAATTATCATTGGTATTCAACAGGAAAAAATCTGATAGAATATAATCGACAACAAGTTTTAGATCAACAACTGCAGCGGAAACAACAAACCATTAGAAGAGTCAAGTAGATAATGAATTCTACTATCTTCTAAGATTTAAAAGTCCATCATCAATATTTTATCCCTGTAACATCAATTAATAATCATCTTTATCCAAATATTCATCTTTGCACTACATGCCAAAGATATTCATTTGTATCACCTGTCAGTCATGTTCATCTCAACACCTGTTCATCTTTGCACTACAGGCCAAATATATTCATCAAGTAATCATACATCTTTGCACTACAGGCCAAAGATATTCAGTAATATCATCATTTAGGACTGAGGATGATAATAAATATCTTAAAGAGAACGAATCCAGTGAGACAGAAGGACAAATAGTAGGGATTCGTATAACAGTTTATTCAAGATCAATAATACTTCATAATAATCAATTGTGAAGCAGAATTCAAAAAAAAAGATCAAAATACGGATACAATCAAAGATAGTAACCATAATAGACATCTTGGACAAAAAGGGAAAATTTTATTTTTCGGTGAATAGTGTCGTATTCGTGAATAATGCCGTATACGTGAATAGTAACCCCGACACAAAAAATTCCAAATTTGATAAAAAGCTCATATCAATATTTCAGCATAATGATATTGAAGAAAATAATATCATTTAAGAAGAAAATAATATCCCTTACCTCAAAATACCAGTACTTCTGGTCGAAATACCGGTATAAAGCTGAAAGAAACTTGCTCTGATGAATAGAAACTCTCAAAGTATCTAAATACTCACAAAATACACTAAATAATCTAGAGAGTGAAAGAGAGAAAACTTGTTTCTGGTGTGATTTTTAATTCTAACTTAGCCCTCTATTTATAGGAAAATGTTAGCACGCCGAAGCAGACTTAACCTGCAACCTGATTGTGACGCCCCCAAACAGGTCCATTCCACCCAACCCATTCTGAGTCGCCAAATACATGGTACAGAAACAACTACAACTTTATTAATACATTTGTCGTGCAAAATACGACAACACATATACTGTGAGTTTAAATACAAATATTGTCATCTAGACAGTATTCATACTCAATTCAGAACTCATTATACTTATTGATACACTATTTTACAAAATAGTGAGGACTACTAAAACAACTGTCTTGAACCATCATTCCACACCCCGACTAGTACTCGCTACATTCTCTCCTCCTGAGAAGAAAATGGAACAACAAGGAAAAGGGTGAGCTCAACTAGTCCAGTAAAGAATATTATGACTAAGATAATATACAACAAATTATCGTTAGTCTTCAACAGGGAAAAATCTAATAGAATACAATAGACAACAAGTTTTAATTCAATATTCGCAGCGGAAAATAATAATTCATAGAGAAGTTACGTAGAGAATGAAATCTACGATTATCTATGAATTTAAAAGCCCATCATCAATATTTTATCCCTGTAACATCAATCAATAAATATCTTGAATCAAATAGTCATCTTTGCACTACAGGCCAAAGATATCCATCAGTTGGTCATGTTCACCTCAACACCTGTTCATCTTTGCACTACGGGCCAAAGATATTCATCAGAAATTATTAATTTTTGCACTACAGGCCAAAGATATTCAATTATATCATCATTTAGGACTGAGGATGATGAAAAATATTTTAAAAGAAACGAATCCAGTGAAACAAAATAATAAATATTAAGGATTCGTATTTCAACTATTCCATGTCCAAAAATACCTCATAAATAATCATAGTGGAGTAAAATTCAAGAATGATCAAAACATGGATACAATCAAAGCTAGTATCCAGAATAGATATTTGGACGAAAAGAAGAAAATTTTATTTTTCGGTGAATAGTAACTCGTGAATAGTAACTCATGAATAGTAACTCATGAATAGTAACCCCGACATGAAAAGTTTCAAATTTGATAAAAAGTTCAGATCAATACTTCGGCATAATGATATTGAAGAAAATAATATCATTTAAGAAAAAATAACATCCCTTACCTCGGGAAGACGGTACTTCTGACTGGAATACTAGATATAGTGCTGAAGGAAACTTGCACCGTAAAGCAACACTCAAAGTATCAAATACTCACAAGAATACGCTCGTTATAGAGAGAGAAATAGAGAGAAACTTGTGTTTCTGGTGTGATTTCAATTCTAACCTAAGCACCCTATTTATAGGAAAATGCTTAGAACATCAAAGCAGAAAATTTAATATAATAATAATATATTTATCAAATTTTCCTTAGCCCACCTCTAGACATCTGATCTCAGCCCATTTATATCACATGTTAGCCCACTTAAATACCAAAAAACGTTTTTCTTCAAAATAATAAATAAAACTTCCAAAAATCAATTATTTCGGAACTTCAGAACTTCAATAATTCATAATAAATAGTCCTTTTATCAGAAAATTTGAATCTCGCGAGTTTTTACAGGAAATTCAATTCTCTACAACTTTGCAGAAGAAAATTTTTCTAAATTCCAAACAGAAATTGACCGAAATTCACAAACGGGCGATTTTACAGTCAATAATAAATTTTCGGTCAAGAATTATGTCTACCAACACACAAAACATGTGTTAATCATTTAATGCCACAAAATACTCTTTCTCCTCATATACTCATATATCCCACATTTATTGTAAAAATACCACCATCAATATATTATTAAAATAATATATTTAAATGAATTATTTTATCAGAAAAAGATAAAATATTAATTTTCAACAATTGTCACATTAAAATTTTTCTCTATCTATATCCACATAAAATTACTATTTTCCTCATCATATAAATCAATAATTAATTATACACAAATAATATTACAGAACCACAGTACTGGCAACCAGGTAGTTCCCAGGAAAGAGGGGGCTTTCCAATAAGGATTTCTCCTTACTGACGCGCAATTAGATGACCAAACCTCTCCTTAGACAGAACTTTCTAGACATTGCCAATAATGTTATCTAATAATATTATTCAGATAATATGAATTATTACTCCGATAATGAAAAATACTGCGTAGTGACAATTATTGAAACAACAGTAATATAAAATATCAACGCAGCAATTATTGAATCAATAAAATACAATATTGAACAGTAATTACTGTAAAAATTATTGAGTAGTGCCTTCTTACGTAAGAATCAATAATTGGTGCAATACCATGTGCTACGCGTATTACCGTGTTTTAACCACCGGGTATTCCAACAGTATTAACGGTAACAACTACGCTGTTATTTATAAACAACTTATTTTTGTCGTTTTTTTCATCCAATCGTTTTCTGTTATGGGGCCACACAAGGCTGCGCCTGTGAGACCCCAACTTTTATAAATAAAGATGAATTTTCTATAAATATCATTTTTGAATATTATGGAGTTAATTTGATATAATGTTATAGTTGTGGGTAATATTTATAAATTTTGCAAAGTAAGCAAGTTGTTATAAAATATTCGTTTGGTCGGAGAATATTCTTTTTGTCGGGGAATATTCGTACGACGGCACAATCATTGGTGGACCCCACAACGGAATTATTGTCGGATGGAGAAAACGACAGAATTATCTTTCTATAAAAATAACGGCGGAAATTTTACCATTGTTACTGTTGAACTACTCGGTAGTAAAAGTACAGTAATACGTGTGGTTTGCATAGTAGCACACGGTATTGATTATTAATGCTTATGTGAGAAGTCACTCAGTTTGATTCTATTATTGTCAGTTAATAATATGAATTATTTAGCGATAATGACGTTTTGTTTTATTCGTATTATTAACGTAATAAAACAGAAACATCTTTTTATATAAAACAAAATACTTTATTAAAGTTATTCTATAAATAGAATATATTTTATTTTATTTAAAAGATTTTTCTTTAAATATGTACCGTCAGATTAAAGTAATCAATCTGGACCGTTCATGGATTAGTTACTATGCATTCTATTTTTCTATAAATAGCAGCTCATTCCTTCATTATTTCTTACGAATTCACTGAACTCTAGAGAGAGAAACTATAGAGAGAAACTATAGAGAGAGAGAAGAAGAGTATTCTGCTACTTAACTACTTCCTTACTTCAGCTCTTCTTTAAAACGGTAAGGGGTGTTATTCTTTCTTATTCATGAAGAGAACTGTTATTCCATTTCTTATTATTCTGTTGGAATAACCTGTATATGCGGTCTACCCTATACTTGGTGACATTCTTCTATTATTCTGTTGGAACATCCTGTCTGTGTGTTTTACACCGGACCTGGTTCCGTTTTTATTATTATTCTGTTGGAACATCCTGTCTGTGTGTTTTACACGGACCTGGTTCCGTCTTTATTATTATTCTGTCGGAATATCCTGTCTGTGTGTTTTACACCGGACCTGGTTCCATTATTTATTATACTGTTCTTTATTATTCTGTCGGAATATCCTGTCTGTGCGTTTACGCCGGACCTGGTTCCATTATTTATTATTCTGTCGGAATATCCTGTCTGTGCGTTTATGCCGACCTGGTTCCATTATTTATTATTCTGTTGGAATAACCTGTTTGTGCGGTCTATCGCATGCATGGTGATTTTTTTTTGTTATTCCATTCTTTATTGTACTCAGTTGGTTAAGTTTTGACTTCTATACTCCATGAAATTTGTGGAAATATCCTTGATAATTGCGTTTCATCCAGTATCTATTCATGAAAATATTCTCTGATCATTCTTGAATTTTACTCCACAAAGTAGTATCATGTTGACAATTTGGACGTTGTTAATTCTTGGATAAATTAATTCTTGAACTTGTTTTATTGAATTCTTATATCATTGTCATCATCCTCATGTTTATATTCTGTTGAAAGTCATCTGTGGCCTGTAGTGCATAGATGGACTTGGTATGATTATGACCAGGGATTATTCGGTGTAATCATGACCGTAATGTTACGAATGATGTGGTAAAAGTCCTCATTGGCCCGTAGTGCATTGATGGACAGTTGTTGGCATGATCATGACCATTAATGAATATACGAATATCCTTGGCCGTAGTGCAGGGGTGATTCGATGATGTGGATTATTTTATTGAAGCTGAGTCTCAGCGATCAAAGTGTTGAAAATCTTTTAAATCATAAAAGATAGTAGAGTTTATTTTCTACTTGACTCTTTTAATGGATTGCTTGTTCCGCTACAGTTAAACTTGATGTCTATTATATTTTATCAGTTTAACATTGTTGAAGGCTAATGATAATTTATTCTGCATTATCTTAGTCATAATATTTCTTACTGGGCTAGTTGAGCTCACCCTTTCTTTCACTGTTCTCTTCAGGAAATGAGAACGTAGCTGGGACAAGTCGGGGTACGGAGTGATGGTCCGAATGATAGTATTAGTTAGTAGTCCTCACTATTCTATGTAATGGTGTGTTAATAAATGTAATGAGGACTCTTTTGAGTATGAATACTCTCTAGAAGATAATATTTGTATTCAAACTCACAGTTTATGTTTTGTCGTATTGTACACGACAGTTGTATTATTAAGTTGTATTTGTATTCTGTACTATGTATCTGACGACCCAAGATGGGTGATGTATACCTAATTTTGGGGGCGTCACAGTTGGTATCAGAGCTTAGGGATATGATCCCTGGCTAAGATGTGAGAATAGAACTAGGAGGGGAGAGACGGGGAATTCCTTCGCTAGTATGACATACCTAAGTTTATTTGCATGGTATTTAATTGGTCGGTCATAATATAAGGATAATATATGACATATCAATTAATTTTTATTTTGTGGCAGTATCTGAAAATGGCATCTGAGAATGTTGAGAATAGCAATGGAGCACAGACGACTGATGATTCACCACATATCAATAATCAGGATAATGTGCATCAGGAAGGTGACAATCCTCATGCAAACAACAACACTGACCAAATGATGAATGATCAAATGTTCAGAGGCTTTATGCAATTCATGCAACAACAGGTGAAAGCGGCTCCTGTCCACAACGTAGGTGGAAATACTGGAAACTCTCAGGCGGTCACCGCTAAACAGTTTAAGGAGCTGGGACCACCGGAGTTTAAGGGAGAACCCAAACCACTTGTAGCTGAAACATGGATAAAGCAGATCACCAAGATATTTGATGTCTTGGGTTGCTCCGAGGAGCAAAAGGTTCCCTTTGCCGCCTTTATGTTGCGAGGAGAGGCAGATTACTGGTGGGAATCGATAAAGCGTACTCAACCTGCCGCACTGAAGATGTCTTGGGAGAAGTTTCAAGATCTGTTTAACGACAAATACTTTCCGAGAGTATTCGTCACATGAAGGAGGTGGAGTTCATCAAATTGGAGCAGAATAATATGACCGTGTCGCAGTACGAGGCAAAATTTGCGGAGTTATCCCGGTTTGCGTCCCACCTGGTGGATAATGAAGAAAGAATGACGCGGATGTTTTTAAGAGGTTTGAAGCCGGAGATACGTCAACATCTTGTTTCTCATAAACTGTGTTTGTATTCAGATGTTGTAAATAGGGCTCAGTTGGTGGAGCGCGATAACGAGATAACGCAACCAAAAGAGAGCAGCCGGCAAAATGATAATACCAGTGAGAGCAGTCATCGAAGCGGTGACAACAAGCGTGGAGGGAATCAACAGGCCAGAAATGGTAACCACTTCGGTGGTAATCAGGGCCAAAACAATAAGAATGGACATTTTAAGAAGAGGAGATTCAACAATGATGGAAAGACGTCAGCACCAGCACCTGTCGTTAAGGAAGGAGAACGACCACCTATCATATGTTTCAAATGCGGAGGGGAGGGGCACATCAGTCCAACTGCGCGATGCGCCGTTATGTTATAATTGTGGAAGAGAAGGTCATTTAGCCGATTTTGTCGTTTACCGAAGACAAATTCAGCTAGGATGGAGGCACCAAAGGCCGTCCCAGAAAAGTCAAAACCGGTTGTGCAAGGGAGAGCGTTTGTTGTGACCTCCCAGAACGCAAGGAACCCGAATGAGGTCATCACGGGTAAGCTTATCATAAACTCTAACGAAGTCTATACTTTATTTGATACCGGTTCAACCCATTCTTTTATTTCTCCTACTTGCGCTCATCGATTAAATTTGATTTCGGAGAAATTAGACTTTGACTTAGCAGTTGAAACTCCATGGGAGAAACCTTCATTACATCCACGGTTTATAAGTCTTGTTTGGTTCAAGTTGGTACCCACACATTACCTGTCGATCTTATTTCATTAAAAATACTTGCATTTGACGTGATTCTAGGGATTGATTGGTTAACTACTCATCATGCAAAAATTGATTGTTTTCGTAAGGTTGTTAGCTTTCATATTCCTAATCGACCTATTATGCGAATTCAAGCAACCAAACCATTAAAATCAATCGCTGTCATCTCAAGCCATAAAGCTATTCGTTTTATTGAAAAACGGATGTCAAGCTTTCTTAGCTCATGTCACAGATCTAAACAAAAATACGTCAGTTTTGAATGATATTTCTATTGTTAATAAATTCCTGACGTATTCCTGAAGAACTTCCTGGCCTACCCCCAGAGCGTGAAATTGAATTTTGTATCGACCTTGAACCCGGTACAAAACCCATTTCCAAAGCCCCATATCGAATGGCTCCTATTGAACTTCAGGAGTTAAAGACCAACTGCAGGAATTGTTAGACATTGGTTTTATTCGTCCTAGTACTTCTCCTTGGGGTGCTCCTGTTCTGTTCGTGAAGAAGAAAGATGGAAGTATGCGACTTTGTATTGATTATCGGGAGTTGAATCATGTCACCATCAAAAACAGGTACCCATTGCCACGTATTGATGACCTGTTTGACCAGTTGCAAGGAGCACAATTCTTTTCAAAGATCGATCTTCGTTCTGGATATCATCAGCTGAAGGTTAGAACTGAGGATATTCCAAAGACGGCTTTTAGAACTCGGTACGGGCATTATGAATTCCTAGTCATGTCCTTTGGATTGACTAATGCTCCTGCTGCCTTCATGGATATGATGAACGGGTATTCAAGGAATATTTGGATCACTTTGTGGTCGTCTTTATTGATGACATCCTTATTTATTCCAAAAGCCGTGAAGATCATGAGCAACACTTGAGGCTGGTACTCCAAAAGCTTCGTGAATACAAGCTTTATGCCAAGTTGAAGAAATGCGAGTTCTGGCTGGAGGAGGTAGCATTCCTTGGGCACGTAGTATCAAGTCGTGGAATATCGGTTGACCCGGCAAAGATTGAAGCTATTCAAAGCTGGGAGCAACCTAAATCAGTGACCGAGGTACGTAGCTTTCTTGGTTTAGCTGGTTATTATCGGAGATTCGTGGAAGGATTTTCTCGAATCGCTACTCCATTAACTCAGCTGACTCGGAAAGATACAAAGTTTGGTTGGAGCGAAGAATGTGAGCAGAGTTTTCAAGAACTCAAGAGGAGACTCATTTCAGCACCTGTTCTAACAATACCATCTGGCTCGGAGGGATTTGTCATCTACAGTGATGCTTCGAGCAAAGGGTTGGGATGCGTTCTCATGCAACATGGAAAAGTCATAGCCTATGCATCAAGACAACTCAAGGAATATGAGAGGAATTATCCTACTCATGATCTAGAGTTGGCAGCTGTTGTCTTTGCACTTAAAATTTGGAGGCATTACTTGTATGGGGAGAAGGTGGAGATCTTTACGGATCATAAAAGCCTCAAATATTTCTTCACTCAAAAGGAACTCAACATGCGACAACGACGTTGGCTTGAACTGTTGAAAGATTATGATCATACCATTCAATACCATCCTGGAAAAGCGAACGTGGTAGCTGACGCATTGAGTAGAAGATCATATGCGGTACAAGTGATATTAACAACGCAAAGCCCATTTTGTGTGACTTGCAAAGGATGGAGATAGAGTTAAAGACTCCAGGGACCCATGTGATGATGGCGAATATACGAGTAGAACGACTTTAATCGATAAAGTTAAAGCTGCTCAAGCTACAGACCTGGAGCTGATGCGTATGAGGAAGAAAGTGCAAGAAGGTGTTATGCCGGAAGCAAGAATCGATGAAGAAGGAATACTTCGAGTCAACTCCAGACTTTGTGTTCCTAACAACCCTGATTTAAAGTATGAAATCATGATGGAGGCGCACAACACACCGTTTGCAATCCATCCTGGAAGTACCAAAATGTATCATGATCTTCGTCATACATTTTGGTGGAGCAATATGAAGAGAGAGATAGCGTTGTTTATCTCAAGGTGTCTAACTTGTCAACGAGTCAAAGCGGAGCATCAAGTACCAAAAGGTCCATTGCAACCACTTGAAATTCCAGAATGGAAGTGGGAGCACATTACCATGGATTTCGTTACCGGTCTTCCTAGGGTTTCTCAAGGTATTGATGCGATTTGGGTCATTGTTGATAGATTGACCAAGTCTGCTCATTTCTTACCGATACGAGAAACTTATACACTTGAACGTCTTGCTCGTATGTACATAAACGAGATTGTAAGACTGCATGGTATGCCAGTATCCATAGTTTCTGATCGAGACCCAAGATTCACTTCACGATTTTGGGTTAGTTTACAAAAAGCTATGGGCACGGAGTTACGATTTAGTTCAGCATATCATCCTCAGACGGACGGACAATCAGAGAGGACTATTCAAACTCTTGAAGATCTATTAAGACTCTGTGTCTTTGACTTCAAGGGAAGTTGGGACAAGTTCTTACCATTGGTGGAGTTTTCCTACAACAACAGTTATCAAGCAAGTATTGGCATGGCTCCATTCGAAGCATTGTATGGAAGAAAATGTCGTTCTCCAGTATGCTGGGATGAGGTGGGTGAAGCAACGTTGTTGGGACCGGAGTTGGTACGTATGACTACAGAAAAGATTCAAACGATCCGACAACGTATAAAAACCTCACAAGATCGACAAAAAGAGTTATGCTGATCTTCATCGAAAGGACGTGGAATTTGATGTAGGAGATCATGTGTTCTTACGTGTTGCTCCATGGAAAGGAGTTACGAGATTTGGAAAGAGAGGAAAGCTAAATCCTCGATTCATCGGTCCATTTTTAATCCTCGATCGAGTAGGAACTGTGGCTTATAGACTCGCTTTACCGCCAAGTATGTCTCGTGTTCATAACGTTTTCACATATCCATGTTACGCAAATATGTGGAAGACCCGAACCACATTATTGAGTTAGAACCGGACGAAATAGCGGAGGATTTGACGTATGAAGAAGTTCCTGTTCAAATCTTGGATAAGAAGGAACATATTCTACGCTCCAAGGTTATACCTCAAGTCAAAGTTTTGTGGAGAAACCACGATGTTGAGGAAATGACTTGGGAGTTAGAATCAGAAATGAAATCAAGGTATCCTTACCTCTTCGACATACCAGGTACGTACCCTAATTTCGAGGGCGAAATTTCATAAGAAGGGGAGGTTGTAAGACCCCAACTTTTATAAATAAAGATGAATTTTCTATAAATATCATTTTTGAATATTATGGAGTTAATTTGATATAATGTTATAGTTGTGGGTAATATTTATAAATTTTGCAAAGTAAGCAAGTTGTTATAAATATTCGTTTGGTCGGAGAATATTCTTTTTGTCGGGGAATATTCGTACGAAGGCACAATCATTGGTGGACCCCACAACGGAATTATTGTCGGATTGAGAAAACGACAGAATTATTTTCTATAAAAATAACGGCGGAAATTTTACCATTGTTACTGTTGAACTACTCGGTAGTAAAAGTACAGTAATACGTGTGGTTGCATAGTAGCACACGGTATTGATTATTAATGCTTATGTGAGAAGTCACTCAGTTTGATTCAATTATTGTCAGTTAATAATATGAATTATTTAGCGATAATGACGTTTGTTTTATTCGTATTATTAACGTAATAAAACAGAAACATCTTTTTATATAAACAAAATACTTTATTAAAGTTATTCTATAAATAGAATATATTTTATTTTATTTAAAAGATTTTTCTTTAAATATGGACCGTCAGATTAAAGTAATCAATCTGGACCGTTCATGGATTAGTTACTATGCATTCTATTTTTCTATAAATAGCAGCTCATTCCTTCATTATTTCTTACGAATTCACTGAACTCTAGAGAGAGAAACTATAGAGAGAAACTAAGAGAGAGAGAAGAAGAGTATTCTGCTACTTAACTACTTCCTTACTTCAGCTCTTCTTTAAAACGGTAAGGGGTGTTATTCTTTCTTATTCATGAAGAGAACTGTTATTCCATTTCTTATTATTCTGTTGGAATAACCTGTATACGCGGTCTACCCTATACTTGGTGACATTCTTCTATTATTCTGTTGGAACATCCTGTCTGTGTGTTTTACACCGGACCTGGTTCCGTTTTTATTATTATTCTGTTGGAACATCCTGTCTGTGTGTTTTACACCGGACCTGGTTTTCTTTATTATTATTCTGTTGGAACATCCTGTCTGTGTGTTTTACACCGGACCTGGTTCCATTATTTTTATATTCTTTATTATCTGTCGGAATATCCTGTCTGTGCGTTTACGCGGACCTGGTTCCATTATTTATTATTCTGTCGGAATATCCTGTCTGTGCGTTTACGCCGGACCTGGTTCCATTATTTATTATTCTGTTGGAATAACCTGTCTGTGCGGTCTATCGCATGCATGGTGATTTCTTTTGTTATTCCATTCTTTATTGTACTCAGTTGGTTAAGTTTTGACTTCTATACTCCATGAAATTTGTGGAATATCCTTGATAATTGCGTTTCATCCAGTATCTATTCATGAAAATATTCTCTGATCATTCTTGAATTTTACTCCACAAAGCAGTATCATGTTGACAATTTGGACGTTGTTAATTCTTGGATAAATTAATTCTTGAACTTGTTTTATTGAATTCTTATATCATTGTCATCATCCTCATGTTTATATTCTGTTGAAAGTCATCTGTGGCCTGTAGTGCATAGATGGACTTGGTATGATTATGACCAGGGATTATTCGGTATAATCATGACCGTAATGTTACAAATGATGTGGTAAAAGTCCTCATTGGCCCGTAGTGTGCATTGATGGACAGTTGTTGGCATGATCATGACCATTAATGAATATACGAATATCCTTGGCCGTAGTGCAGGGGTGATTCGATGATGTGGATTATTTTATTAAGCTGAGTCTCAGCGATCAAAGTGTTGGAAAATCTTTTAAATCATAAAAGATAGTAGAGTTTTTTTCTACTTGACTCTTTTAATGGATTGCTTGTTCCGCTACAGTTAAACTTGATGTCTATTATATTTTATCAGTTTAACATTGTTGAAGGCTAATGATAATTTATTCTGCATTATCTTAGTCATAATATTTCTTACTGGGCTAGTTGAGCTCACCCTTTCTTTCACTGTTCTCTTCAGGAAATGAGAACGTAGCTGGGACAAGTCGGGTACGGAGTGATGGTCCGAATGATAGTATTAGTTAGTAGTCCTCACTATTCTATGTAATGGTGTGTTAATAAATGTAATGAGGACTCCTTTTGAGTATGAATACTCTCTAGAAGATAATATTTGTATTCAAACTCACAGTTTATGTTTTGTCGTATTGTACCGACAGTTGTATTATTAAGTTGTATTTGTATTCTGTACTATGTATCTGACGACCCAAGATGGGTGATGTATACCTAATTTTGGGGGGTCACA